>STHB01000010.1:17167357-17181308 GCA_018908115.1 Anopheles rivulorum
AATAATCGCTTATCGTGTGCTTTGTTTGCACATGAACAAGTGTGAGCGGTGTGTGGAGTCGACTCCCTGGCCGGGTTCCTGCACGTGAGCGGTCAAACTTCTTGGCTTTTTGCTTTCCAAACTTCCAGCAACAAATATTGACACCCTACGCCGTGGAAGTCTGGCAGCACCGTAAGGAAAAGATGAAAAGCGACTTCCATTCGCAGTTCTCAGAGTGAGGCCAACTCTTGTAGCGCAAAGTTTGGCGCCTCTGGTTTGGCTGTCGCCCGCAGGGAAAACTTTCTAGCCTAATACACCGTTGCGATCCGGGTGCGTGTGGGTGGAGACGATGCCCAAAGTCGCACTGGCGGCATCCATTCAAAGCCCCCCTTTTTCCGCCGGGGACAATGTTTGGGGGGGGGGGGGGGGGGTTTGGTGGAACGCGAAAACAGAAGTGCGCTAATTGACAGTACTAATTGGCATCAGATTTTCGGGCGATACTTTGGCCCCGAGTCCAGAAGGAAAACTTTGTCGAAACTCCGATAACGAGTTACTGCAGTTACCCTTTTGCGCTGGTCTGTTGGAGTGGTTAATTTATTGAGCTGTTGATTCGGTTACCAGACCATTGCCCGGTGGAATTTATGTAACCGAAAGCTTGCGGAAGAACCGTACCCGTCTAATGGAAGCTGCTGTGCCGGGTGGGCAGCCAATACGCCGGTGTCATGGGGGAACTCAGTGTCTTGCGGGAATTCGCGTGGAGTGTGGGAGTTCATTTGGAGATTAACTTAAAATTGAATTATCATCATTATGCTAATGCTCGCAGGCAGCTAATTGTATGCATAGAATGTCGGTACCATAAAAATGTAATCAAAATGAAAGCGAAACGGAGAGTTTCAGGCTTTTTTTTGATTCGTGGCAGACAACTTCCCAGGAACCTTTGGTGGATTGATGGTAATCGTGTAAGGGATGAAGATGGTACAGTCTGAATTTTTAACGATTCCATTGTGAGTTCCTTATTGTACAATGAACGATGTAAAGACATTGAGAAGATTTTCTTTAAATAAATTTATTAATTAAATTACTATTGGATCTTTAAATAAATATGTTGGCCGCATTGTATCTTTAAATAAATATATCAAACGTTATATTGGAAAAGAATATTTAATGTTTTACATATTGTATCCCCGTATTCCACATTTCCTGAAGATTGTTCAATCAATTTAAGCTCCATTTTAGCATTCAGGAATCATCGTGTTCTTCCCGTGAACGGCATGAGCCGGCTGTTGTCCCCACCGCCAAGATGATGAAGATAAAAACGCATATGCTGAGGACTCGTTAGCATGCGGGGATACTAAATCTTGTTCCATGCAACCGAAGCGAATGGCGAATGGAGCCGTGTAGCACGAAACGTCTAACGAGGAACGCGTCCAACCCAACCGCGGCAAAGTGTGAGGAAAATCGACGACGATGGTTTCACATACCCGGGGCGAGAAAATTGGCATTCCAAGCGCGTTAAGTCAAACGAGAAGTATCTCCGGCGGTCGGTATGGGAAATGTGGTAACTACATCTTCCCTCTCTATCACTTTTTTGTTGCGGCTGCGAGGGAACATCGGCATGAGCGTGTGTGGGGAAAAACATACGCAGAGATTTCCGGGCGTATCTTCCGTCTGTCCGTCTTAAGTCTTGTATATGACAGTGGGTTGTTCGCGCTGTTGGGCTGGGCGACCACCGTGCAGCGGGCGTCTTCGATGGTAGCGATGGCAAATATTCAGATCACATCAGCACTTTATCTTATTGAATCCTTATTCATAATAAACATAAAAATGAGAGTATAACGCACACGAGACAGACACGCCGCAAATGAACGGGCCGAAAGCCTTGCAAACATGAAAGGAACGCGCGAATTGCTCCGTATCCCGCAACGGTCTGCAACGGTCCGCAACTATTGCCCGTGTGGCTAACGTCGGAGTTGATTATGGGCTATAGTCTGACGCTGTCTGATGGTAATGGTGCCACCGGGCGCGAACGCGTCACAACAATCCGGCAAGGCGCTCGGTGGCCCGATCTTGGCGAAGAATTGCGTCCAAAGTGGAGCGATCCTCGCGCTCGCATCGCCCGTGCATTAAAGATGCGTGTATCATCTTCGATGGGAGACGGCATAAACCCAAAATAGAAAGTACTCTCTCCATTCGGCCTCGAAGGTATGGAGACGCTATGCTCCCGAAAACAGGAGGCACAATAAGGCGAACCGTACGCCATAAGGCGCGTAGAGGTCTATTCGAACGGGCGCCAAAAGGATTTGTGACTTCCCTTTTCGGTGGTGGTGTGTGTGTGCTGCAACATAAATTATGCAAATATGCATAGCCCTGCTCGTAGATCATATTTTTATCTGCTTTTCTTTTACTTTTACTTTCGTTCTTCAATCGTTAAGATCTAACCGGTACGGGGTTAGATGGGAAAAGCATGTTGTTTGCGGCGAATTACAACTGCAAAGCTATAAACAATGAATGCGTTCGATATGGGGTTTTTTTTATTGTTGCTTTCCGCAATGAAATGCGGTCGATGGACAGTGGGACAGTGCAGGTATTAAATTAAGTATAGAAGCATTTTCCGAAAACATAGCAAAAAAGATGCTCAAAACATTCATAATCGGATTATAAATATATTATTTAGCGATCCTTGTGAATGGAATTAAAGCAGTATCGCAATAAATACTAAAGTTGTCTCTCGAAAGGAATGGAAAATCATATCAAATAATGTTCAAGCAGAGTTACTTCTCCTTGGGGAAGAAGAAAGAATCCTGACAATTTCTATTATATTCTATTTATAAAGCTTCAGTAAATTTAAACTTACATTATTTATTATAAAATTTTAAATTAATCAAAATACTACTATTTTTCACTGATTTTGTAACGTCTTGTATGAAGTGATTTTTTTACAGACCATTTGGTGCAAAACTATAACAAACCAAACTCGCTATAAATTATGTGGCGCTTTGTGGCCAGTTTGTCACCAGAAAAATGTAAGTGCCCCCATATTTATCAAACCGCAAAACAAACAGTAATCCTTCATGCTGGTCGGCTTCGCTTTGAAAGCAGTTTTCTTTTTCTGTTGTACGGCCATTCATGTCTTCCGAAAACCCGACCGACGTATTACAATTCGCCTCGTTTCGCATCCGTGCGGGCCGAAATTGATCGCATCCGTGTTGCGACCAAAGAAATCCCTCGATTGTGTCCCGTACGGTGGAATAAAAATCAAAACACTCACCATAATCATAATTGATGTTGAATGTTTGATGAATGTTTTCATAAATTCACATCTGTCTGTTTTTATTACTGCTCGGGCAGCATCGCGGAAATGCGGGAAAATGACCGATGGAAGGGAGGGAAGGTGAGTCGAGTGGGGGTGGTGGAATCGTGATGCCACCCCTGTGCAATGCCGGGACAAAAAAAAAAAGGAAGAGCATCCAAACGTTCCGTACGCGAGTAAATCCTTGCCGGACGCCATTATTTCCAGCAGGCTGGACGGTCGGCCGGCCGACCAACCAACGCCGACACCGTACCGAACGGGGTGACTCTAGTTTGCACGGTAGGGATTTGCGAAAGTGAACAAGATACTCGAGCAAAAAAAAAAAAAGAAATGAAAAGGAGAAAAATGAACAGCGTATCGAGTGAGGGGCAAATTTATTAAAGTACCCCATGCATTATGTTTGGGATTATCCCTTTTTCTTGAGGGGTTTTTTTATTCTCTTCTCACACAAACGGGTGCGGTGTCTTTCGGCTTCAATCATCATTATGATCGGTTTGGCAGCGGTATCATCGCATCATCATGGTTATAATCATCTTCTAGCGCAGGGCTGTCAAACTGAAGGCAGGGCTGTGTGTGTGTGTGTGTATGTGGGTGTTGTTAATTTTTTTCCTTCTTCCGACAAGCCATTCTGCTTTCTTTCGCCTGACTTGATCCCATTTGTGAGCGGGGTGGGCTTGGTGGGAATGGTGGGACGTGGTGTGACGAGATGGTCGAAATACCAGCAAGCAGGACGATGCTGGTGGTCCCGCTGTTGCTGCTGGTGCACGGGGCACGAAGAATCCAATCGATGGCGTAAAGCGAGAAAGGAAAAGTTATGGTACTCACCCACTTGGAATTGGCAATTTTTGCTGGTTGTTTGTTAGAATGTGAGTGGTCCTCTGTGGGGAGGAAGACGGAGAGGAAAATGCGTCACATAATATGGCCTTTACGATTGCGAAAATGTGTCCGTACAGTGAGTGTCGAAAAAACGGTTGCAGTCACACGAAGAAAGTTGTGTGCGCCTAACAGTATGCAATGGGTATAACATGTTCGTCTAATAATGGATTTAATAGGAAATGAACCAAATTTTAACGAATTTATGTAACAAATTTAGAATCTTTGATATACCTTATATAAATTAAGTATCTTTTTTCGTAATATAAGTATCCTTAGAGTTCATGTTTCAATTCCTTCACCCATGCCATGTAAGCATCCGTTGCATATTGCAGGCCCGCTACTGTGCACTCCATCCTCCGGGGGGTCATACTATTGTCGGCATGGGAAAGGGACCATCCATTCGCCCCATCGCCCGAACGGTAAGTGGTGGTGTAGATGGTGTGTACAATTTATTTATTTATTTCACCAGCACTCATCGTCATCGACGGCGTTCGACAAAACGTCGATTCGTGACGTTTGTTTCGCCGTTGTTCAAATAATTCGCTATGAATAAGTAATGCGAAATGAACGGTTTTTGCTGGGTGTTCCCCGGTTGCGGGGGGGGGGGGGGGGAAAGTTCCGCATTTTCCCAAGACGACCGACATTCGCCGATACCCGGGCATCGGTTACGGACGGACCCATTCGCCGGTGGTAGTGGAAAACTTCCGTGCGGCTCGTGCGGTCTGCCTAGCCGGACAACGAAATGGCACGGCAGTTGGGAAACTTCTGCACGCCACCCAGCGTTCTTGGAGGAGGTAAACACAAAGGGGCTATGCGGGGTAGTGCGTGAGAAGTGTGAGGGGTGGCGTTGTTTATTGGGGGTCCCATTGAGACGATTGACACACAGCTGATGGGTGACATGATAGCTACTTCCTTGTAGGCTCCTTCCACTTCACGACGCAGGCACGAACAGTCGCCGGATCCTGCGAAAACAGGGGAGTCGTTACGTTCTCGCTTTCATGCCGCATTTCCGAAAACGGTAGGTTCCGTACAAGAACCGGGAGCACCCGGGGATGTTTGTTTATCATGCGGAAAAGTGATTTAATGCAATTGAATTATTTAGGAGACGCTCTGGTGTGTTAACATAATGACTTCTTTTGATGAAACGATTCCCATGAAGCGCTACATCGGCTGTTTGCGTGTGTGTGTGTGCGCTTGTTTGGCGGTACTTGATGTGGCAGTCACTTTTACTTCCGTACGGTGAAACAATGTTTATTTAGGCAAATAGGATATGAAGGGCCTGAGTGTGTATATGTGGCTGTGTGGTTTAACCGGAAGAATGCACTACAAAGTGGTGTGTGTGTTCATGCTTTGTATCGGTGTTGGTAGAGTTTGATTTGATTGTAATTTAACCTTATACAGAAGACACTTTAAAGAATGTTAATCACTCCGACAAGTACCGATCTTGAGGATATCAAGTACTGCAAAAGGAATCCAATATCGTTTAAAACTTCTTGAAGCTTAAAGGATGCCGCCTCTCCCAAGCTGTCTTGGCTCTTGGGGCCAAGCATACTCTAGCGACAACAGGTATTATGTTTACCTAAACGATACAACAACACAAACACGTCATCCCAAACACGACAAGGCCAAGACCAGAGAAAACTTTAAGATCCATGCTCAAGTTCGAGCCGTGTTGGCCAAACTACACCGCCATGAGTCGTCTATTGCGAGACCCCATAACTACCACATAATCTTCAGGTTACCAAGCAGTCAATTTATAATCAAATACAGTAACTTGCTCATCTGGAGCAGGCGCTAGTGCACGGTATACAATCAGGGTGCAGGCGGCCGTCAAGATGCTCGGCACTTGCGATGGCAACTTTTGCCAGGCAGTATACCGAAACCGTTTCGGTATTCCGGATTCACAACTCAACACTCTTTAAGGCACCCGCAAGTGCTCCTTCGGGACAGTTCAGGGGGCGGTTTTGCGGGGAGGGAAAGTTTTGCACGGCGCAAGGACGTCTCGGTGGTGGTTCTCATCTTTAAATAATAACAATAGCGAAGGATCCGGTGCGAAAGGCCCCGTCAACTATGCCGGGCCAGTGGAAGCCCGAACCAGCGTTAGGTGATATTATTAAGGGTGGCTATGGTGGATACTGCTGCCGTATTGAGTGGGTAGCATCTCAGCTAACTTTACGGCGCTTCGGTTTTTTGGTAAGGCAAAGTAAAAAAAAAAATGGTGGAGCAACGCTCAAGTGGTTCGTTCAGTTTGTGGGGCTGTGGTGTTTGCGGTTTTTTTTCTGCTACACAGCACCTACTTCAACCAGCCTAGACGTCGGCGTTATAATCCGTACGCTGGACCCATAATGGATTTTATCATTTTCACTTCCTTTTTAGTTGGCAGGCTTCGCAGAAAAAGAAGGAAAAGACGGGATAGTGTAGGGGGGCAAGCTATGCTACGACACCGTTGAAGGTGTGTTTTCCGAGAGAAGCAGAGAAGAGAAGGAAGATGTCTGGAGCAATAAATGCGAAGAAGTCGTAGCTTGGTGGTGGACGAACCATAACGAGTGTCCGAATTTTCTTTTGTGGCTTGTAGCGGCTAGGGTGCGAGTCAGTTCGCCATGCAATGCCCCCGGACTGGTCGGATCGTCCAGCTATGGAGAACAGATAGGAAGGAAGCTAAGGTTCGCAAGGTGTGAAAAGCCGACCGAAACACTTGAGACACGCAATTAAGGCTTTTTCTGCGTCGGGACGCCTCACATTTTTGGACGCTTTTCTTGGGGGAGATTTCGGGGCGCTTTACAAGGAGAGCGGTTGTATTCGATTCACGTTTCACGTTCCATTGCGAAGCAACGTTTCACGTCGTGACGATTGTGAAAAGTGTGTTTTCCGTGTGGAAATGGCACTTTTCCGTTGGGGGAGGTGAAAAGTTTCAGTTTGGACGTTTATTAGAATTTAATGAGCAACTCCATTTGCGAGATGGCATTCGTTGTCGATGCCTAGGTTTGGTGGAATTTTTTTTATTTTTTTGTTGCTCAGCTTCAATTCTTTGTTGCTGGATGATTTCATTTCATGTTTCAATGGTACGATGGGATAACTTTTTCCCTCCTTATATTCCACCCACAACGCAACGCGCCCCGAGTGCTGGCGCTAAAGGTAGTTCGTGGTTTAGGCAGCATGTTTAGCATCGCTCGAATCTGCTGAATCGGGTTTAATTATCGTTATCAGGCGTAACAAGTGTCACGATGCACGGTAAACAACACCCATAATGTGACGCGCACAGGTGGAATTAATGAGGCAACGGATTAACTTTGTGTTCGCCCGTGCCCGAACGCTCCCGGGCCACCCGGCACGCGTCACCTGGCATGTCTAATTAATACAATCGGTGACGTTGAGCTTGGAGAGATTGTATCGTCGAGGTAAAACCATGAGCAAACTTTCCCACACACATAGTTGGTTCCGGTGTGCCACAGTGTGGATAATATCCTGTGTCTGGTTTTTTTTTCTTAAATTGCTGAGAATAAATTTACAACGCACACATTCACGGCTTCTTGCCACCTTCCCGAAAACCAATTCCGAGGTCGACCTCTGACTTCTGACCTGAGCTGGGTGACAAGTTAATAAACATATTTGCAAGAGCATGGTGACCCCCAGGGATGGTGAAGCAGTGCTAAGCGGCTAGCTGGCTTCGCGCCGGGAAAAGCTTCGGGAGCGATGAGGGTTAACCGCACACCCTCTGCGATGTGCACCACAACTATTGCCGGGATCGAGCATTAGCTAAAGGGAATGTGTGCAAAGTAAGCGAAGCAAACGGTTACTAGGACACAACCATCCGTTCCCCTAAAACGGGTTTACTACGCTCCCATCCCTAGTAGCTAGGTACCGTAGCCACCGTAGCGACACATTAGCCAGGTATTGTTGGCAATTTTCCACTTGAAGTTATCTGCAGTTGTTTAGCTTGTTACGCTTGGAAGAAATTGGACTGAAGCACATGGAAGCAACTGTACCGGGTGTGCACCCATGCACTTGTGCTTTGTGCAACCAAACTCACCAGCACACACACACATATACACACACACATACATACGCACACGAAGCATGTCCTTGTGTGTGGAAGCTTTTCCCTGCCGGTTTGAAGCTTTGTGCTTCGATGGATGTGCTCTCCAGTTTTTAGTTCTGTTCTCCTTTTTGCGAAACAGACACATTCGACACATTTTACATTCTTCGAGTGCTGCATGCAATCTCGAGTGTTGCATTGGTTTACATTTTCTTATTTCTGGCAAAACTATAAATGTTCATTCCATGGTCGGTTAGCTTGGACCGATCCGGGAAATATCTTTTGCTCGAAGGTTATGCTATCACTGCAGCACTTGTACGTTCCATCTTCCGAAAAGCAGAACAAGGACTCTTGACGTTTGCTGTTTGTTTCTGGAAGGATCTTTTGTAGCGTAATGCATTGTCGTCGGTTTTCCCAGTTGTGTGTGGGTTCAATTGTGCACAACTTAGAATTAAAGTTCATTTTATACAAAGAAAACCAAAAGCACGCTCTAAATTAGGTTTAGCATGAAGAGTTTACAAGGTATTAGTATTTTAGTTGCTTGATTTAAGTTTCAGTTTTCTGTTGTGATTTTTCAATGTAACGTTAATTTACAAATATCTGCTCACAAGTTGAAAGAATTAGGTATTAATTGAAATTATAGCAAACGTTAGATTAAAATATCGTTAAGTAGATGCTATAAAATGTGATATGCATTCATTTTATAGGAATTATAGCAAATGAATATGGAATGAACTACAATCAACAAATGAATGGCTTAAACAGCAATGAAAACTCTTTCAATTTTCCGATTATTGATTTAGTTTACTATATTTTAAATTCCTAGACAAAAAAACAACCTTGTTTTCTTGAAATACCCATCAATAAATGAAGCCATCACCACAACTCGAAATTACCTTACAAAAAATGTTCGCACACACAGAAACACTTGTGATTGGGGAAATGTTTCAATCAGGCCTCATACTCGTGAGCTGTAAACGGCTGTCGGGACACGTGCAATTGTCACCGCGCTTACACGTTCATTGAGCTATTCGTGACGCAATTTCCCACACGTTCTCATATTACGCCTGTTGATCGAAAGGCAGTGCTGTCCGTGCGGCAGTATTTCATGCATACTCACTGTAACTGAATCTGTTTTCTGGTACGTTCCGACGAGCGTTGAATGTTTAAGTAAATTTTCTTTACGAGTTTGCATCGTGCATCGGGTTCGTTTGTGGGCGTTTGGAGGTGGTCGGGGCACGGCTCGGACGACCAGATCGTGTCCATTTGTTGTGCTTTGCTTGCGGCAATGGCAACTGTGGAAAATTCTTCCAAATCAAGGGAAGAGATCAAAGAGAGAGAGAGAGTGAGAAAGAGAGAGTAAGAGAGAGAGAGAGAGAGAGAGAGAGAGAGAGACAAAATGTAAAAAAATACAACAAGACAACGAACCGATCTCAGCATCGATGGTACGCCGTGATTTGTACTTGCGGAGTAATAATATTTTTTTGCTTGCGTTTTATTAAAGCGAAAGAGCAAACGTGAGGGAGTAGTTCCATGTCGTAAAAACAAAACAAAACTATGAGAAAAAGAAAGAAAGAACAAAACAGCATCATGGCAAAAACGGAAATATCCTATCCGAGCATCTTGTGCATCGTCAACGATGTAGAACAGTCTGCCATGCCATCATCCTGTCTGTTCGTTCGTCTCTTGGAATGTGCTTTGATGCTGACGGCGAACGAAGGCTGATGTTGCCGCATTCGCTTCCACTGGGCAGTTTTTTTTGTTTTCCCCGATCCTTTCTGGTGGTTTCTCTCTGTATTTGTGTGTGAGTGTGTGTGTGTGCGTGCTTGTTGATAATGTCAAAATTAAACTGCTTTTGATAAATACGAGAAACGTGCTCAAACAATAACCTGAAGTTAGCGCCAGCTCCCTGCCAACTTGTCCGTCGGCTTGGACGTGCTCTTGTGCTCCAGTACGGGTGAGGCCAGTGACTTCTTTTGCCTGCCCAGCCACGCCACTTCGGGTGGCCCGAAGTGGGAAATGTTGGATTGCAAAATAATTGCAGCTGCAAGCAGCGAGTGCAGTTTTGTTTTGGCGTGCGTGTGGCCTGGGACGGCAATTGAGTTATGGACGCAGTTGGGCGAACGATTGCATCGGTTGTTTTGGGGAAAAACAAGAAAGAACCAAAAAAAACCCCTCCCATTATCATCGTTGATCGAGGCAGATGTTTGTTGTTTTATGGATGAAATATCAATTTCGAATTAAGCCGATAGAGGATGTAGCAATCACTGTTGCCCTGTGGACAGCTTCAAATATGGATATTGATTTTTTTGGTTTTTAGAGTGATTTAAGGTACAAAGTTTGAGAGTTTTGAAACAACGAAAGAGAAAAGAAAAGTCTTTAAAGAGATTTAAACTAATAATTCCTTTTTTATACCAAATGAAGCAATCTTAAAGCACCTTAAATTACCAAACAAATATGCTATAATTGCAAAATAATTTACAAAAAAATCACCCTGAACAATATTGATGCAATTAATCACAGCAAAACGAAACAACGTCCAATGCTGGTTTTTGCGGTTTTCGTTTGATGTTCGAAGCATCCATGCCAAAACCCGCAATTTGCCGCGCGAACGTTTGGCGATGTTAATAATGTCAATTATTTAATCTAAATCCCACCGACCACTGACAGTGCGCCGACGGTAAGCTTTCGGTTGCCAGCGTACATTGTTAGCACAGCGAGAGTGAACGATGTTTATCAGAAAGTTTATTACACCACATGCCCCGTGCAACGCGTTCCTATCACAGTCCGCCAAACGCCACTCTTGCCTTTTATTTGCACTTTTAGCTAAATAACAATTATGAGGGAGATTTATTTTTTTTTGCTGTTGGGTAAATGATTACACCGAGCGTGTCGCTAACGAGCGTGTAGATCACTTTGTACGGGATCATCCCGTTTGCCTGCTGGCCGGGGAGTAATGGTTTGCTGGCCGCAGCGGATTGGGCAGCATTTAATTTGCATCCCATATGAAAAGTGGTTTCTGGCGGATTTACTTTGCCCAGTATGGGGCAGCATTGAATAAACATGACAGGGCGATTGTGTTTTCGGGTGACCAGTTGCACACGGCCAGTTGGCACCAGTGAAACACACACACACACGTGTGTATGTGTGTGAAAGTGTGGTCAGAATGCAGCATTGTTGTCACGTGTTTACGCGCAAGTCCTCCGTGACTGTGTACTGTAAATGGCCAGTGACAACCCGGCAAAGCCCTGCTGGGCGGGATCCAATGTGTCCGGGGAGAGACTTTTTTTATTATTCATCTACGATGGAAGACCCTTGCCACCCTTTGCTGGGGGTGGGTGGCGCTAACGAGCGAAATGAGATTCACCCATTCCCATACGCAGTGGGACGGGCAGCATCGATACGTGGCCCTGCCCAACCACAGGCATGCACTATTTTCGCGGAAACACAATATGTTCAACTAAAATTTTGTGGTCAGCTAACGGCCACCGACCCTCTAGCAGGGGAAGGGGTGGGGGTTGCAGGAATAGCGTTTGGCCTCGCTCGTTAATGGGCCGTAGGGTGAATAAACATTCGCAAATTACCTGCTGCGGTTGGATGCCTGTTGGTTGGTGTGCCTTCATGTTAAGCATGAGGTACACTCGGGCGGGATGAGCTCCAAAAGTCCGCACAGAACGGTCCACGATACCGTGTCAAATGTGGTGTTGTGATTAAAAAATTAGCAGCACTACGGGCACGAGGGTTTACTAAAAGAAGGGCTAGTGGTATGCTACCGTCGTCCTGACGGATTATACGGATCAGTAGGAAATGATGTCCTGTTTCCTGAGTGCTGTACAGCATGTGTTTTATAGTTTCGCATCAAATATTAATTGTGCAGTTGTTTTGCTGCACGAGCCTGATGGATACCACTCCCCGTGTTGCGGCTTAAATTGATAATGGTTCAGCGGTTCAAGCGATTCCAGCAGCAACCGGTGAAGTTTTTTTTGTATTATACCTGGATTCTGTGTGCAGACGTAAAATGTCATGTAAAAACATTGATGGTGATGATAAACTTCCTCTCATATCTCTACATCCGCTTGTGAAGGACGAATGCTATAGTCATAACTATAGTAGGGAAATTACTGTAGGCAAATCGAATATCAAGAAAAACAACTTCAACTTGTCCTCTTAATAACTTGGAACGAATAGAGACAGCCCCTCCCATCTGATCTGTTGCTATAAGTATTAGTTTCCTCCAAGTATTAATGTCATGTCCAGTTACTAATGTCCTAGATATCTAGATATTAATATCCTAGACATCATCTGAATAGTTCCATTATATATTAAGGTCACTTAGACATCAGGGTCTTTTCGCAATAGAAGTCCCCAAGATCAATTTGATTTCAAGATAACTTTTGATCGAGAGAGATCTTTTCGACCCACAAAAATTTCCAACTTATGTCTTGGATTTACAAAAAATTATGTGACTTTTCTTCGTTCAAATTCTAATGACCTCCCTAAAAACATTGACCTCTTATATCGACATTGGTTCTTTCTAGTGTGATCTATTATCAATAACTTGGTGTTTATCTTCTATAAAGGACATTTTACAACAAATGCAAGAGTTATTGTGACTCTCTTATGTAACTAAATCAAGAACTCATGAATAGAGTAAAGAAATAAATCTTAAGTTTGATATACATGAATTAGGTTCTAGGACTCCCTGTATCAAGTTTCTCGTCACCTCTCTCATCACTCTATGTAACGACTTGGACGATATGAGCTACTAAGTTTGTAGCGTGGTAAGTCTGGACATCCAAAAATCGCAGTTATTTCATATGAAAATCTGTATCGATTGATTGCATGCTAACAGAGATTCACTTTGTACTGTACTTTATACTGCAATTCCCAGAATGTAGGGCTTTGCTGATTATTAAAGTCAGATACCTGTGTTTTAATCAACAATTTTTAAATTTGTTTTAAACTACAAGCACTGGTTTCCATTTGTACACGAATATTTATGTAAAGCTTCCAAAAAGCTATTGCAAACATTATCATGCTTAGCGCTAACCAACAAAAGAGGTCAACATGTTCATCCGGATTGGTGTGCTGATAAATTCATCAACTTCCAAGCAAAACCACAAGCTGGCATAAGCAAACAGCTATTGCATGCTAAAAGCGTCTCAAAAACGATGATGGCGTGGACGAGATACCAAAACAGCACCATTTCTGTGTCATTTGCTTAAAGTGCTGTAACCTGGTTAGGTCACACTCGCCTGCTGATCTGACGCTGGCGGTGGGGAAGTCGCTTCATCTTCGCGGCGACACGTTTTTGAGCATTGGCGCACGTTCTGTAAACGTTAAGCTCGGCACGAGGGTCGATTCGCGACTACTACGGTTGTTCCTGTTCCATCGCACAACCTCACAAGTTCACCCCGGTCAAACCCCCAGTCGCGGGCATTGTGGATCGTGGCAGTGCCGTTCGGTTGGTACTTCACGGCATTCATCTTCCGGAGTCGCCGGAGATGCCGAGAAGCACTACGGAATAAAGCAACATTGAAAAGCACGGAAACAAAAACGCAAAACATGAGCACCGATGATTATGAAGTACTCGTGGAAGCCAGCCGTGGTGACCGAGTGGTGGCAGTGCCAGTGCATTACCATTGCGAGTCATGACAACCTTTTGTCTTCCGAGCAGCGTCGTCGTCGTCGTCGTCAGGGATGCATCGCCGGAGATGCACATGGCACTGCATGCAATGAAGACGTTGTGC
>STHB01000010.1:17181957-17313795 GCA_018908115.1 Anopheles rivulorum
GCCGGAGATGCCGAGAAGCACTACGGAATAAAGCAACATTGAAAAGCACGGAAACAAAAACGCAAAACATGAGCACCGATGATTATGAAGTACTCGTGGAAGCCAGCCGTGGTGACCGAGTGGTGGCAGTGCCAGTGCATTACCATTGCGAGTCATGACAACCTTTTGTCTTCCGAGCAGCGTCGTCGTCGTCGTCAGGGATGCACCGCCGGAGATGCACATGGCACTGCATGCAATGAAGACGTTGTGCCACCGTTGTAGACTTCATTGTACGGTCGGAGGAGATTCCGGGTTTTTTTCCGGGGATGCAGAAGCAGGCAAACCAAACACAGCAAGCTCCGTAGGCAAGCGTTCCGGTTGACGATTGATGGTCGCACGATAGGACACACCGTGCTGTTGGTCGGGATCTTCTGCACGGCACACCGGTGTCTGGGTGACGGTGGGTCTTCCCAAACCCCTTTGCCTTTGCGCTTCGTACAGAGACGCAGATGACGAGCAGACATGGTTTTGTACACGGTTTTTAGCCTTTTATCACGCGTCATCATTTTCCCATTCACCAGGATCGTCCACCACCATGGGCATTCTTCTTTGGGCCCACAGTACCCGTTGCAGCTTGTATGGCGTGCTCATGGAGGTGGCAGGCTGCTAGTAGTAGTCGCTCGCAAAGTCCGGGGGAGCCAGAGACCAAACACCGTGCGACGACTCCCGTCAAAGCGGTGCACGGATTTTGCCTCCCGCGAAACCATAATAATGATGTTGCAAGGAAAATGGAAATGTGAAAGAAAAGAGTAAAAAAAAACAGAAGCAGAGACCCCGATTAATAATGACATTGTTAATATTGAATTAATGTAAGCGTTGGTGGAAACGGGATAGCTAACACATGCCAAAGTCAGTGTTGGAAAAAAAGGGCGCAAGGAAAAAAAAGGGATGAAAAAAACCCTTCAGCATCCAGCATGGAAAAGGTTCGATGGATCTGTTTTAGTGATGGTGCGGGCGCGATTCCTTTGCCACAACCAACGGTGCGGCGAAGCAAGATATGAAACTTTGATATGACAAATTTATTATTATAATGAGGAAATACGAAGTGCACACGGGTAGCGTTCACGCCATCTTTCCCCATGAGTCCCGTCCTTCCCGGGAGTCTGGTATTCGTTTTTGTTGCGAGTGATGGCACAAATGGTGGCCGTATTTTACGCTACTCTTGGCCGTGGCCTCGCGACCAAAATCAGCATAGCCTGTAGAGTTTTGAAGGGGTGAACCCGTTCAGTCCTGGGGACGGTTCGCGTGCATGGAATAAATGCAAAGATTCTCGGCAGCTCGGTTAGCTGATGAGTGCCGGCGAAATTGAACCATGGTCAAAATTGGACGACATGGCGTTAAGGTTTGGAAAGAAAAGGTAATGAAATTGTCGTGGAGTTAAGATATTGTTGATTTTTGAGTAAGTTGAAGTTTTTTAAAATTTATGATAGATTGAACAACCAAGTCCAACAAATTCAAGAAATATTCTTAAAATTATTAATAATATCAGAATTTTGGAGGTTTTGTTAAGTGATGTGATATAATTTAATGTCTCCAAAAATTAATAAACGAAATTATTTTAGATAATACAAATTTCTGCATTAGCAACACTCGTAAGAAAAGCACAACCCGATGCGCCTGGGTATGCGAACAAACCCCCTCAGTCTCTAGGGAACAGCCGTCGAAAAACCCGCTGGCCAAGATCCCGTGCGTCCCAGGCACGAATTCTCCGCGAGCCGAGCCGAGATGAATATTTGATGCATTCATTTCGGTTTGGCAGCACTCACTCGCGCGAGAAGTTCACACGGCTTTGATGGGTTTCGGTGTTGTGTGGCACTGTGTAGCGAACTGTGATGTGATGTTGCCAGGTTCGCGGATGCTCCAAAGGTATCTTTCTTGCGGAAAAAGGAGGAGGGTGAGATGGCGGCTTGAAGAGAAGAGGAATTTAGATCAAGTGACCTGGAAGACCGAACCTTCGGGAGCAGCGAAGGTATGAAACAAAAACAACACAGGACAAAAAAATTAATATTGTCCTTTGTTCCTGGCATCTCGAGGACAACGATATTCATCTTCCTCCTGCATGGTGATGCCGTCGCACCGCCACCGGCGGCCGTCGCAGGTACCGAAGGATTCCACCTTATTTGAGTTGATTCCTTAGAATGCCGGGCCGGGGATATAAATCAGCTGGGTTCGGGAATTTCTGCATCGTGTCGGGCGTTCGCTTACGGTTACGGGTTACGGCTCGCGTACGTGGCTCGCTATAAATGCTTGCGTTCCTTAGGCTTCCCTCAATGCCGGTGTGCCACCTAACAATGGCCATCCATTGTGAGCGCTTGACAGAAATGATGGCGATATACATTTATATTAGCACGCCGTGGAATCGACGCCCGTTTCGGTCGATGCCGTGATGCAAACCGAACCGTGCATATGGAGCTGTTGCAGTGTTGCACATGCACACTGCGGAACCGGCGGACACTGGATGCGGGAAGGCGTAGGACGCTTGGCTTCGCTTTCACCGAGCGAAGAAGCTTCAAACGGGCGTGGGTTTTGCACTGGAGAAGGTCTTGTCCGAAACCGACTCCAGAACTCGTCCTGCCATCCCACCCCATCCCACTCCATCCATTAGGCTGGCTTCCTGTTCGGTAAGTTGTTTTGCATAATCAAATAAATTAAAATAATTTATAAGCCAGCGTGTTACTTTCGCTGCGCGAAGCTGGACAACAGGTACGGGTCCATTCGCATGCATGGCGCAACGGCGGCGCGCAACTGTTTGTAGAACAGTAAATTATCATTATCGTGTTTCGGTTCTTAATTTGACGTGGCGTAAAATTTCCGCAGCATCGGATCGTTCGTGGCTGCTCGCCGTCCAGCGCATGGCAGGGAGGGAAACGATTTATAAGCTGTAATCAATTAACGGGTAGCTCGGACCGATCGGGTTTAATTCATAGCACAGGTAATGTACTGGCCGCATAGAAAGCCCGGTAGCGAAAGATATCGTTGGACAAAATACATAACACAGTTAGACAGGCATGTGAAGATGGTGTGCTGATTATTGGACTTGAAATTAATATTTATATTACATTACCGTAGCTGAGAAGCCGCGGCGCGCTTGGAGCTTTGCAAATTTGAAAATGGTTACAATGAGCTTGCATACAGTGTGTGACATACCTAAGGATACGCTCTTTTTGTTTTGGTAATTAAAAATCAAACTTCACAGGTTACTTCTTTTCTTTTTTATATTTTTTTCATTCTATTTTATATTTTGTGGCCGACACCGTTCGGCCACCGTAAAAAAATATTTATGGTCTTTCACAAATATTTCCTTAATAACTTCTTCAATATGTGACATGAGTATTCAATAGTTAGTCTTTAATCTTAGACAAATATGTACAATAGCAACCTTAATGCATTGCATTGCAATTTCATTTCCAAATTCCATGTATAAACCAATGCTTGCATGTCAGTTTCATACGCCATTTATTATATTAATGGAAATTTGGGTTTAGTGTATTAATAAAAATATCGCAAGGATATTTTCAAATATTTAATCTGAATAAAGTTTTTTGAACATATGAATTTGGAAAATGAGCAATACCGTTCTTTCTGAATAAAAATAAAATAAAAAGAAAATTGGAAAATGCTATGAACGCATGCCATTAAGTGCTGGTACTCTGATAAACAAATGAAAGCCAATCTACTGTCGTATTGGTATAGAAATAACTAATGTTTGGCCCTTAATCAGTGGCATTGTAGAAATTTCTGAATAAATCGACAGGTATATGGAGTAATATTAGCTTGAAAAAAAATAGTGCGCCTAAAAACATGCATTATATCATGGAAAATTGTGCTTAATGGCTAATGTATTCATTATTTAATAATTCATTATTTATCTTTCATTATTATCCTTTAACAAAGTCCGTTAGTGAATCGCAACGTTACGCACTGTATTTAGCAACAATTCGTCCGTTGCAGTTCGGGTAGTGAAAATAAAATTGTAATACTTAAACCGCTTGGTCAGATTGCTCTTGGCTGCCCGGGGTAAGTAAAGGATTTGCCTAGCCTTTCGGCTCAAAATTATTCGGAAACAATTGACCTCAACGGAATTGGAACTTTTCCAATTTGATGTGTCTTCCGTGCCCCTTGTGGCAGCGGCCAAACGGAACGCATAGCAAACCGCACTGAAGAAGGTTTCCTATCGGAGAGGAAACACTCAACAATACCCTACAGGAGCGCTTTGTGATTGGATCGGGCAAGTGAAGCGATTGTGAAGCTTTTGTCCACCAGCCCGAAATGAAAGCCGGACTGGTCCGAGCAGGTTATGTGCACCCGGACATAATTTCCACTCCCCAAAAAAAAGGAAGAGAAAGAAAATATGAAAAATTGCTTTTCAGCGCGGTAGCCACTTTTGTGTGAGACCAAAGTTCGATATATTGTTTTTGTTTTGGTGCTGGTGCTGTATTGAATTTTGTGGCAGCAAATTCGTTCTTGAGGCAAAATTATTTCGATTTTTTTTTATTCTGCTCCCTCTTTAGAGCTCCTGCTCTGGATCCGGAGCTGAGTGGTGGTTTTAGTTTGCGGTGAAAAGTCAGCAGCGAACGGAACACAACGGAACAACTTACACATCGATTTAAAACACGTTCGGTTTCGGGTTCGGGGGAAAAAAAACCAGAAAGTAGCATTTTTCCCGGGTTGCACGAGAGCTATTGTTTAATCCCTTTACAATAGCGAACAGTGGAAATGCCAATACGTCCTTACGCGAAGAAAAGCGTACGAGCCGGGCTCGCACCGTGTCTAGGGGTCTGGCAAAAGCTGCGAATGCGAAGAATTCTTGCACAAAGTTGACACGTGAAAGCTTCGGTGGCACATGGTAACGTTGGTCGGTTGGTGGAGGAGTTGCTTTCCTTCTACGTACACGTCACCAGGTCCATAAGCCATACAAGTATGTGGGATGGAAAATTGAAGGGTTTCCTGTTCGACATACTTGGCATGGTGTTTTGGGCTGTGGTACTTCTGTAAAAGTTGTCGTGCACCGGGATACTACACCAGGAATTTTCTGTTTAGTTGATCCCAGGTTTCGCTGTCACTCCTCCTGCCGTGGGTCAGGAATTGAGGCGCGCGCGCGTATGTGTATGTGTACATGTTCGCATTTTCTTAACGCTTCTGTCTGTGGTGGAACATGTACAGAAATTGAAAATACAGTCAACGCAAGCAAGTGCCCTTTGTGCCATTCATTCTGCACGCCTTCCATCGTGCATTACCGGGACGCAGTCAATGTTGGCAGCGCTGTGAGCGTGGAAGGCAAACTTTCAATTGAGCTTCGCTTCTTGCATTTTTGAAATTTTACCTACCTTCCCGACGGAGCCAGTCAGCTCCGTACATCAAAACCCCCTTTGGAAACCTTTGGAAGAGTAAGTTGTTTTCCAAGATTGTCTCGCCTTACCGATATTGTCTCGGATGTACTTAAGTTACTTTTTTTCCCTTCTTCTCCGATACTCCTTATCGAGTGCCACCTCATCTTGCCACCCTCTTTTTTACCGAGACGTTCCAAAGTAGCTTGGAAAATCCGGAAATTGTAAAAATGATACCCGATGCAGCGGATGTGAAAAAGGGAAGTGCAAAAATAGAAGGAAGTTCTCCAACTTCCCAAAAACTCATCCTTGATTGTTTAATAAACAATAAATCATTATTGTGCAACTTTTCGCGTTATTATCTCTTCCTGGAAAAGGGTTTAGTTTTTGTTGTTGTTGTTTTGTTACTTGCGTTCGCCCTTAGCGAGGTGCCTTGATCGGTAGCGTCCTGAGAACCCTCCTCGCGTTAAAGCGAAGCAAAGAATGTCTTCATTGTATTTGGTGCTGTTTGATATTGGAAGAAGTTTTCCACTTTAAGTTTCCTTTTCTTGGTGTTTTTTATGTTTTTTTTCTCTTTTTTGTGTTAGCAACAAGATGGTTTATTACAGGATTCATTATGTTGTTTGTTGAAGTGTGCAAAATGGAACAAAAGGCGAAACATGCATAACTTAAGTAAGATGCGCTAGGGTGTTTTTCCTTTTTGAAGAGATTTTGTTGAAGAATAAGGAGGCAAATATAGTTAGGATTACGGTGGTGTAAAAATACGTTCCCTTTAATTTTATTTTCGCCTCCTAGCGAATTGGAAAACATGATTAATAAATTAAATAATAATAACTGCTTGTTATTCCAATCGAATCAATGTCCTTATTGTATGCAAATTTTAATTGTATAAAATTGAGAAATAAATATCCAAATAGCTTCAACCTATTTGGGAAGAATAACTCCCCCACTCACTTGCCGCAATGATTGGAAAAGCGAGAATGTGTCATTGTTGACAGCTTACAGACTAATAATAACGCGTGTGTACGAAACAGGAAAACCAATGTCAAATACGATCACAATACAGCTCCGACAGATTGTCAATGGCAGTGCATTGTTCCGATGCGTATGAATGATAATATATGCAAATATCCTGCCTACTGTTGGTAGCCGCATTGTCTTCGCATCCGTACTAATTAGGAACGCAATTTCGCAGTCCATATCATCCCCGGCGAACGGAACGGTGAAATTAATTTCTTTCCCTCGGTGCTTTCCGGCAAAAAGTGTGGCGGTATTTATAGGGCACAGGGATTGCATCCAGTGGGGTTCGGTTGGACCTGGATGCAAATCATCTTTCGAGACTTAATTAACTTATGACTAGTGACAGGGTTGTGATGAAAGTCATTCGCCCTCCTGCCACACAGCTGCTTCCCGGATGACTTGTTCCCTTTACGGAGCATTACCATAGCGAGGACTATCGACATTCGGTATGTGCTCAGACCCCGATGCAGTCGATCACAATCGTACGCACGTAATGGTGCATGGTGATGCACCAGCGATGCACGCATCGCTCCTACATGACTCGGTGCGAGCAACTTTTGGCGAGTGATAATTGTCAGGCGCCGGTAAATGAACATCGTTTAGCATCGATTGCAACAGATGCGCCCCGGCACAGTGCAACTCACCCTTCATTCGCGCTTTTAATGGCCTAAGGCGAGCGGAAATAATTTCGCGCACCATCAACGCCATGTGTTGCAGCTGCATGGAGAGTTTCTTTTTCTACGGTTTTTTGTGATTCTTGGGAGAGATGAACAATTAATGCTGAAAAACTCCGGGTGTAGTGCTACAGCGAAAGAACGATAAACATTGGAAAATTATAATCCTCCTCTCATGTCTTGTTCCACCCAATGGGAGACCCAAATCAGAGATGATGGTAATTGAAAGCAGTATATTTTCATATACAATTTTAATATTTTACGAGGAAAGTGGCTCGAACGGTTGCGATTACAAGTCTGGTTTAGACAAAAAATCGGAATCAAGCCCCAATTCAATTAGCGAAGGATCAGCCACTTAGGATCAACTTAAAAATGAGTTTTATGGTGTGGTCATCCAAAAACTATGATGCTGGAAGCAAAAAATATATTTTAGAGGTGGTAATTTGTTAATTTGTATAATTAACATAAATTTATGGTACATACTGCTTCATAATAGAGCGTGAATTAGAAGTAATCTAATGAAGTAGTAATTAAGACGTTAGATAAGACGATGATAACGTTAATAAGACGTTAAAACGTATAAAAAAGAATTATAATTTAAAATCAATGTTTTTTTTCCTTATATACGCATATTTATTTTGCACCTTAAGAATGATATGTCAATATAATTTGAATGATTATGGCTTTGAAAATATCTTAAAGTATTAGATACAACGTTTTTAAAAATTAATATAGACAATAGAAAAAAAATTTAAATAAACAAAATTTTTGAGAGTAATTTGATGAATAGTTAAAGATAATACTAAAATCATTTGAATACTTGTTTTTAAAGTTTTTCCATCTTTATAAAACATCAAACTTTATTGATTTTGGTTTCTGCTTTTAATTGGCAAAATTCATAGAAAAGTAAAGTTAGGTAAAAGGGTTTTTAAAGTTTGGGATGTAAAATAAAATGGAAATAATTGTAGCAAAATCATTTTTCACCGATGAATTTAACTTCCATTTGCTTTAAAGCAAAATGCTCCCATTCAGTTCGGCACTATCCTATACATTCTGCTACCTATAGATTCTGCTTCCCAATGCCTACACATCCAACACATCGAGCAAGAGCAAAAGCCCTCAAGGCACTTATCCTTCTCGATTAAATGCATCTCACAGTTAGCAACCATTCTGCTGTCGATTGGAATCAATCATTGAACAGTCAGCCCCATTTCAGTAGTGCATTCACTTGTTGCGTTTCCACTTAGTCGAGTTTTAAACGCTCTTCGGTGAACACTTTGCTCAAACCCTTCTCGAAAAATATTAACACCTGCACCCAGCTTTATCTTTATCGTTACACCGTACCGATGGTTTGAAGGAAGCAGCGGATTCGTGGTGGTTTGAATCATTCAGGCGCTCAATCGTTTCTATTGCAGCGCCACGTGAAGTGTAACCATTTCGGGCACGT
Source organism: Anopheles rivulorum (assembly GCA_018908115.1). Classification (NCBI taxonomy): domain Eukaryota; kingdom Metazoa; phylum Arthropoda; class Insecta; order Diptera; family Culicidae; genus Anopheles; species Anopheles rivulorum. The sequence goes on from STHB01000010.1 coordinate 17,190,465, forward strand.
GACGATCAGGCAAAAGGGCGTAACAGACATTCTAAACGGCAATGCCAACTTACCCACGTTGCTTGAGGCATTCGGAACGGAGTGAAGGAATTCTTCAGGCTGCACGTTCACGCTTAACGCTTACGCTGATAGCGAACGAGGCAAATTGGCAATTGCATGCTCAATACATAACATGAGTTTATGTGGGAGATCGTTTAAGCTGAGCAGCGTGTCTGTGCCTCGAGGAGCGAACCTCGTGCGGTTCTCCCGTACCATGCTGCAGGAAAATGTCAACCGTTTGCAGCGAAACAGCGAAACAGCACACCTAAAGCGATCATCATCAATTAGCATAAAGTTATTAAACCATAGCACTCGCAAATGGGAAGCTGCGGGCAACACATGTTCGGTGTAGTGTTATCGTTATTGTGTCTCGTGCTCTATTGATTCATGCGCCGTCGTAACGATGCGCACTGGGAAAAAGTAAGCCTGCGAGGGAAAAAAAGACAATAAAAGGACGAAGAAATATACACTATACGACACGAGCCTAGTATGAAGTCTGTGGAACAGTACAACAAAAGTGTGCTGGTACATGCACAAAAAAAAGACCTTCCCGGTGCCCGGCGGATGGTAGTAAAAAGTAATGTAATGCTGGGCGACAACAAAAACAAAACGAAACCAAACGAAACGAACAAAATAAACAAAACATGGCGAACCCGACGGTGACGATAAGATGAAGCTGCCATAAACATAATAACGAATTTTCCGTTACCGTGTTGTGTTTTTATTATTTTTATAGCATTTTTATAAACCATCACAACTGGGTACCGTGGGCCATACAAAGCGCGTCAGTCGCCGCGACGTACGACGTTGGTGTTTTTTTGGTTTCGCTTTTTAATGGTAAGCGTTCGCAATTCGCAATTTTTCGGCCCACTACTTCGGGCGGCATAGCACGCTGCCAAATGGTGTCTAGAAGTTGGGAGTAATGAGTTTGTGGGAACGCAACTGGGCAAGCGAGCGAGCATTGCTGACCGGAAAGCATGTTTGCACAGTCTGGTAATCATCGCATTCGGTGCCAACGAAATGCCAACGAAATGAAACGAAATTGTTAGCTAAGAGTGAAATGATAACAAAAAAAGAACACGTGCAAAGCTGTGTGTTGTTTAGTGCTAAAATGATTTAAATTAATTTAATATTTTAATATTTACGTCATTTTAATATTTTAAAATGTTTAATTCAAGTGTAAGTTACTTAAAAACAAATAAAGGCAAATGTAATCAACCGTCTGTTCGTCACATAGCAAACCAAACATACAAACATTCCCTGTAATGCGTTGGTAAATTAGCCGTTTTTCAGCTCGACAGTGAAAGTGATTTGAAATACACCGTGAAAATTACTTACACATTTTCCCTTTTTTTCGTGTGAAATGAAACCGTACCTAAGCGGTGTGTTTCAACCGTTACAACCGCGTATATTCCCGTGCGTAACTTTTGGATTTCCCCAAAGTCCGTTCACGGTGCACGGGGCGAGTGGTGTGAGAGCAATGGCAGCACAACCAACACAATCCGTTGAATCATTGGCCAAATAAAACGTTTTTTTTGCCGTTGAATCGCGGAAATGGGACCACTCGAGACGGAAAAGTGAGTCTGGGGTTGGGTTTCGACTGGACCGAAATATTCCATTTCCCAGCCCACCATGCAAGTGTGCGGTGTAGGTGTTAATGCTTTAATTGTAATTAATTTGATTTTTATTATTAATGCTTAAGCACGTACGCACGATTAAGCATAAATGGTTACTTGATGGTTTTTGGGATTTAAATCGTCATTAAACAATACATTCGGGGCGTGGGCAGTGGGTGTAGCAACGAATGCACTCCCTTTGTTTGTCTCACACTTCCGTGTGATAAGGATGTCGCAGAAGCTATTAAGAGTAGATTTTGGATTAGACTGACGGATAATTCAATGTTTGATTTGGATTGAACGTTGAGTATAGCGATCGAACAAGAGTAAGAATGCTTGATAGTTATTTCGGAGGTGTTGGTTAATGTAAGCTATTACAATAATTCTTGGTATGAGGACTGAGGTACAGAATGTCGAATTGATTCAAGAAGGAAGGTAATCGAAAGAGCAGCAATTAAAACGGCATTATGGTTTTGGATTCCTGCATACCAGATTAAGAGATCTGCTTGTTCAATAAGTAGAAGAGATAGTTGGGTAATCTATCAAAGTAGATTCTAATCCGGGTAATTGACCACTGATCAGATATCTTCATCATGGGGAAAATGTTGGAAAGATTATGGAATAGTATCCGCATTCCAGGTAGTAGAGCTATGTGTAAAGCTGTACAAAATAAATAGATGTGTTGGGATTTCGGTCCAATTTACTAGAAATATAGGAGTACCTATGACGAACGTTGCATGTTAGGTTAATGTGAGTTTCTCGACTCTCCTAGCAGTAGACATCTTCCAAGTTTTGAAGTGACTCGAGAAATATATCTAATTATCGTACTAGCGATTATGACATTTGGAAGGCTCCTGCTGACAAATAGTCTCATATTCTCAGGTAAATTGCAGATAAGTAACAGCAACTTTGATCTGCTTGGATCCAAAATTTAACCTTGATGTATGGTTCCAAAAGTTGTTCAACGCTTGTACCATCTTAATAGTACAATAGTTTAAATTGGTAGCTGATTCTAAAGGCTGTACATTTTAATCACTTCAACTAGTTGAAGCTACTGACAGCTCAAACGACTTAAACTCATTTTTCACTCATACGACAACGTACATTTTTATACAAAATCAAACCAGGGGTTGACATTCAATCTTTTTTTTCCACATTCTTTTATGCCATATCCGATCCCCAAAAAAGACCATCGTTATCGTCTTGGGAACCACTCTTTCGGACTCAATCGTGTCGAATGAAGCAATTCCCGAACGATAAATCAAAATTGTCTTTCAGTGATATGTAAATAGGATCCCTGTATTGTATGCATAAATGGAGCACTTTGTACGATTGGCGCTGGCAAAAGGGACAAGCGACCAGGCCAGGTTAGTAGTGGGATCGTAACGAAAAAAAGGGATGTTTGAGAACCGGAAAATCGTAAGGGCACATCACGGAGGGGAGACATTTCTACTTTCTCCTGCCAATGTATTCGATGTCTCCATTAGGTAAATGACACATGCTTGTGAATAGTAATAATGTGTGTAATACATTACTTTCACCCTCGTGTGTGCAATCGTAAATATGGTATGCAAAATGTTGGCATGATTGAATGATGCGTTTATTATACCGAATGTGTATTCAAATGCATAAAATGAAATTCATTCATTTTGCAACGCGGTTTTACTTTATATCGATTTAATTAATTACTTTTGGTAAGAAGTTATATACATGCATATACACATGATATATACGTTGCTACATTTCGCTTGTTAGTTTATAGAACACTCTGTTAAATGTATTAATTTTAAAATCAATATATACAATCTATCTAGTTTAATTTACAGTGAGACATTTTTTTAATTTGCTGTAATAACATAATTTATCAAAACGCTGATCACAAACATCTCCTAGCAGCGCGCTCGTTATCCTCGCAGACACTTGCTTTGCGTAATTTCATTCAACCACGACACCCTTCACCGGAGCCGTGAAGTGTGCAGCGTAGTTTCCATATTCACAGCCACCCAATTCCACCCCTAGAGTGGGAGACCCATACCAGCAGGCATGTCATTTGTTTGGTGGATGATTCATATGACAGGCGGGTTGGGTTTTTTTTCCTCCTTTCTTTAATTTTCTCTAATGTGAGCGTCAAAATAGCGTATCTTGTCCGCCGATCTCTGGCGAGTCCTTTTTCCTAGGGTGTAATATGTCGAAATTATGTTGTTCGATTGTGCAAATACACAACCGCACACACATACACTCGCACATAACATAAGCACCCTTCTGGTCGAAGCATGTGCTTGTGTCAAATCTTGATGCTTTCTAGTCCATCCCACGCACTCCCAAGCGGTGGGTTTTGGGCTGGTCCAAGAAGCTAAGATGTGGAACAGAAGCCAAATACAACAGAAACGCAACGCAACAATAGTCAGCAGGGTTGTTCGGTTCCATTTTCTCCGTTTACAGCATCGATTTGCACGGAACACAACCTCCTGCTGTGTAGCTGTCTCGTGTTTGACGTTGTGACATCCGCACTCGGTGCGAGTTTTACGAGAACGGTTATGTCACTTTTGGATGCCGACGCCAACGTTCGTGCAAACATCGGTTCGGAAAAAAGGATTTCTGACATCTTTTTCCTTTATTTTTCCCACCCATCCCGGATACGTATCGCCAGGCGCCGGCATTCATCTTCCGGTTGTGTTACCCGGTTTCCTTCTTCATCGGGAACTCCTTCTTACTCCGCGTCGGGGACGCAATACGGAAGCTTTCCGGGAGGGAGTTTTTCCACCCAGAACGGAACAGTGTACTGTTGTGTAAAATGATATCTGGAAACCGATTACATGACGAGCGATAAAACTGGAAAAAAGAAATGAAGAAAAGTCGCCCGGAACAGACGAATTTTTCATCCCGCTTTTCTTTCACCGGAATTTGCAGATCGTTTTGTGTGTAAATATACATACATGTATATCGAGCAATGATACCATTACGTATGTGAGCAAATCGGTAGGAATCGTTCCATGTGCTTAGGTGAAATATTTATTTAAATTTTCTGATATCTTGCTTTGCAGCCCGGTAGTTGGAAGGACTTTGGGGACTCGTAGGGAGCCTAAGGGAAAGAGATTGTTTTTTCCCTCCTGTGAACATATTATGCTGGTAGGATCGTTTCGGTGTAATGTGATCAATTTTCGTCTTATTGGTTACAATGTAAACGCATTCAACATGTGCTGTACCGTATTGGGTACGTCTTGATACAAAGTGTCACAAGCGTGAAAAATCATATAACGAGTTACAATAAGATAAGTAAAGCTCGACTACTAATCTATAACAGGTCTATTGGTATTGGTTATAGTTGTCGAACTACGTTTTAACCTGAACTTCTATTCACAATATATTAATGATTGTATGAACTATCTGACATACAATTGAATCTTATTGCTAATACTACGTTATCCACGACCAAAGACTTTTCAGGATCCGACACAGCATATGCAGAAGGAATTTGCAAGTTTCGTATCATTTATTGCATATTTCCAAGTTGATTTGGAATAGATTTGGATTTTAAATCTAGTTCCCAAAGCTTTTTGGCATGGCAGATTTGTCAGAATGAAATATTCGAAATAAAAAAAATTGCATTAGTTCCGAAGACTTTCAATTTCATTCTTCGCTGTACTCAGAAAGTAGAACAAATTGCAAGTCTTTTTCCAAACTGATGAGCTTGAATAGCATTTTGGTTTGGCTTCAACATAATCTCAACAAACTTGTTTGATGTAAATTGATTAGAATTCTCCGTACTAGATTGATTTATCTAGTTGCTTTAAATATTTCACATTTGCTTGAAATAAGTTCAGAAATAATCAAAAATGTGTTACACGGCATTGAAAATCCTGCATTTGTTTACCTTTATGTATAAACCTTTAAGATGGTACCTTTTCAAATTTCTCCTGATATCTTAAAATTGGTATTTTGGAGCGTAACAAAAGTTATTTGGTTTTGGATATGCAAAACTTCAGATGCAAAATCGACGTTGCGTGAATCTAAAGTAAGCAATTTAATCTAACACACGCAGCGCTTAGTGCAATTTACGAAAAAATCTCTCTGTCACTTCAAACAAACACAGACGATTAGCAATCCAAAAGGGAACGTTGGAAGTATGGCTTATTTTATTTTTCTAAAACGATATAATTACACCTGATGCAATAATCCATTCCCCGCCCAATCGTGCCCAAAAGATGGGCAAAACTTTTCAAATATGATCTCGCCCTAAGCGTACACTTTATCAGCATCATTCCGTGTCACAAACTTGCCGATTCAGTTATCAGTGTGCACCGCTTTACGGACCCACCACTCACACGGTGGCCACTATCGAGGTTTTCCACGACCAGCAACCGATTGTGCACGCCGCTCGGATCCATTCCATTGCGATGCCAAATGCAAACACTGCTGCTCACAACTGCTCGGACGCTCACAAAGCGAATCAACAATGGGATGCAGACGAGTTTGACCATGAAGGAAGGAGCGCCAGCCGAAAGGACGGAAGTCCACGGTGGAGCTACGGTTTCGGTTGGCTGACTGCATTCAGGATGCTTCATCACGAAACGATAAGTTAGTTCATCCGTTCCCTTGTTCGGTGCCTAACGTTTGGACGTTGGGTGCGAGTGCGTTGATCCTTTGGCTACGGAATCTGGCATGGAAAGCGTTCACCGCATACACCGAGTGAGACGGTCAGGCGGCGGCATGTCGATGTGGTGGCCAGCGAGTTTGCCAAATCAAAAAACTTTCTCCATCTGTCCGGTGCGGCGACGTTTTACCATTCGGTCCGGGAATATCTGTTTGTTCCATATCCGTTTTGTAATTGAAAATTCCATCTTTCCTCTCTTTTTTTTTCTCGCCCCAGACCATATCCCGGCCTCGGTTTTGGGTTTGGCGTGTCGGTTCTCTAACATGGAACGCTCGTACATGACGTGTTGGTGCGCTTGGAAATTTCTCTCAGGATAGTGCAATGCTTTTTCCCCAAAATCACCGGAAGTTACCCACTTTCGAGTGCGAAGAACCCAGCAAATCGTTAATTCGGATCGCTTCGCCGTAGCTCGTAGGAGTCGAGTCGCGAAATGTTGGTGCTACGCGATGACTTTTAGTTACAGACACTGTAGCACATACCCTATTGTAAATAAGTGGCTACAGCTGAAATGAATAGCTCTTTCAAAGTGTTTGCTTGAATTCCATCGTCAGATCGGACAACCAGCGCGGAAAAAAACCAGACACATCCGGCAAGGGTAAGGTCGTTTTCCCATTTTTAAGGGTTTAACAGCAGCTCGTGTCTCGCAAAGATTTCATTAGCGAATACAACACGCTCTCAATTAATCATGCTTCGTACAAAAGGGTACACAACAAAAGGAGCGTAGTCCTTATCGGACCGGAAAAGGAAATGATGCCCAATAGAAAGGATATTTACTGGGACCATCGTTGCCGGCGCTACTGATGATCTGCGTTACTTATTTCTCTATAAATTTCATCAAACTAACCTAGGAACGCTTGTTTTAATTAACTGGCTTTACATATTTACGGCTAATAGTTTGCGTCGTCCTTACACACCACCAAGCGACACAATTTAATTTCGTGTGATAAGATTTTTTGTTTCTCCTTCCACAGTTAGGGTACTGTCCCGCCTTATCGCATCCGGTCGAGTGGCAATATCTCGATGATTAATATTTATCCCGAATGATTATGTTGCTCAACCAACCCCCTAGAGTTTGTGTCCCGTATGGTTTTCCATTGTTATTGCTGGGCCAAGGGTTGGGCAAACGAAAAAAAACCCCGAAACCTCCTGTTTTTTTCTCATCTTTGCCCTGCGAGATAGTCGTCCTGGTGACCGATGAAGTCAGAGAAAAACTGAAGATAGTTACAGTTGAGACCAGGAAGTTCGGGCCTTATCTCGGTTGGTTAGACGTCTTCTGCTGCTAGCTGTCGGTTTCTTCTGTACAGTTGGTTGAAGCAGTACAGCAAAGGACAGCATGCCTACAGGGATGTCGCCGGATTATCCATGCTCAGTAGCACAGTTTTTGTGTGAGTCGGTAGCACTTTTTCCGTGTCGTGGCAAGAAAGACGAAAAAAAAAAGAAACATGCCCAACGAAATAAGACGGATGAGGAAAAGTTCAGCCTGCCTGCTTCCCATCCGGATGCGGAAGTGTTCGAAGTGTTGTGCTGATTCATTTTCTATACTCCACCGATAAAGTTGTTGGAATTCCCTCACGTCGTACCGCAAAACCCTCGTTCTTTGCACAATTCACAACTTTCAATGGTTGTTGGCCAAGTGCTTTCACTATTGTGTCGCCGCACAAAACGCCAATGGGCTGCGCTTGTTTCTTCCATTTTTCGCTTCGCCAACGCTGCCACTTGCGGGAAGAGTTCTGGGCGAAAAATAACTCGAGTGCGTCGTAAAGTGAAACGGATGCTACGCAAAGAAAACTAGGCAAAAAAATCAACCCATCAACGTTGGTAGCCTCGTTGTCAAGACACAAATACACCATTTCCGAGGTAGACATTGGAGAGAAGAGTATTTGTGCGATGGAGCGCCGTACGTTGGGACGCAAAGGATAATTTATCATTCGACGATGAGCTAAACATGCTCATGTGAGCGAACTGAGCACCGATTTCCGTATGGAAAACGGTGACGGTGGCACTCCTTGAAATTGGCGCCCGGGCGCTGATAAGCAGCGAAAGTGTGCTCCCGGTGCCTACGGTGCACAAGGTTCACTTTTTACCCTGCGACACACCGAAAACACACAGATCGATGGAAACCAATCGGGGAGGAAGTTTTTTTTTCACCTCATCCACAAATCCCCCTTCGCTTCAAAACCTCACCACAATTCCATCATCTACGGAAAAGCGAGTTCGGTTTTGTGCGAAAGTAAGTGAAAACTGTCACAAGGATTGCGATCGTAAAATAAATCAATGGAAAATGGGGCGCAATTTTTTGTCTTCTTGCTCTCATTGGTGCTGCACTTTCTGCACGAGGGTGATGTAACAGGGAAAGATGACAAAAACAATCTACTAATTGAATGTGACAGACGAACCGGGTCGCTGGTTGGTGAGCGAGTTGGCAAAGCGATTTCTCCCTAAAAACGTGCGAGGGCGGACAAAATGAGATATTTTTTTTTCGCTTTTGAAGTAGGTTTTGATAAGAGAGCAAATAATGTATGTTACATGTGAAATATTGTACGAAACTTTTCGAAGATTTGACGTTTACGGGGATGATTAAGATCACAGATTCACAAACTTGTATCTAAAAATAAGCTGTTATATTTCGTTAACACTTTGCAAAAGTTTTCTAAACGCTTTAGAGTTGATTTGATTGATTTATTTGTAAAAACAATTATTTTTACATTCATCGATTAAAATAACTTTGAAATTATCCATGCACATTCAATAAATATTTTGAAATTAAATACATTTTTGAAAATAATTCGGAGTGTCGTGAGTGTTAAACAAGTGCTAAATACAGTGCTGTACGGAAAAAGACAGCGTCATCAAAAGTTTGTTTTAAAATTTATTTAAAAGAGCATAAGTAAGAGAAAACAGAATAATGAGTAAACAAGAAAGCTTCTGCTATAAAAAAAGGCTTAAAGGCAATTGATTATGTGAAATGAAATCTGTTGGCTCGTGCCTTAAATCTCACCAGTAGTGAGTATGAATTTCCGTTTCATCATGGATTCATCCATTATTTGCATCAATTCTACCAACACCAGTTTCTAAACGCAATTTACTTGGTACATTGTCTTGCTTTAGTCGGATAACGTGTGGATAACGGTCAAATGGCTGCTATACCCCATTTTCACTTGTAACAATTTCAATTGTTTTAATAAAATTCACGAAGCTCTATAAAAGCACATTAGTTTATGTCTTATTATTAGTGTTATTATTCATCAGCGTTCGGTATTATGTAGTAAAGGTTTTATGTGTGTTTGTCTAATATTTATGTCTGTAATGCTATTATTTTGGAACACACTGTAGTATCATTAACAGCGGATCGACATACAAATCTTGATTCAACGATCTGTTTTGATGTTATGGCATTAATAAATCAGTTTTATGATTAAAGTGCGTCTTGCGTTGTGGTTTGTTAAACAAGAAGGTAAATTAAGACACAGTGGCACAAAGTATTGATGGTAATTGTGCTTCAATCACTTCAAACACGCTTTGCAGTGTTTTTTTTTTTATATTAGTGAAATAATTACTTTATAAACACACCCTGGCACTGTTCAAGGTAAAAAGGGAAGTGATTGGGATGGCCAACCAATCTATTTTTATGCACCACTCAACAACGGACGATGATGACGACAACGATGAAAGGTGATTCCTATTTAAGAGCATAGGTTTTAAATATAAAATGGAACAAAAATACCAACACACACAAACCAAAAACTCCGGTACAACATTAAACTCCACAGGACACGATGGCTTGGTTGGAAGGATCTGTACAAATATTTACCATGGCCCACAATTTACCATCCTCATTTGCGTTCGCAATAGCACCCACATTTCATCACTTTTCAGGCCGGTAAGCACAGCATACCAATGCGATGGATGTAACGTTATGGCCGGCTCGCCTACACCGGCAAGTCCGTATCGCTTCTCAGGCATGTGTATGCGTCTGTTTGCATTGGAGGCGAAGCAGAAGAATGGCGAAATGCACAAACATTATAAATAATAAAATTACAGACACATAATCATAAATCGTTCAACCTGGCTGGCAGATTGATGGCACAAAATCAGGCCATCACGTCGCACCGTGCGTCCATCGATCGAACGTTATTTGTGCAAAATCGTTATTTCGTCGACCGGCGTGCACTCAGGTGGGCTGGTCAGTTCCGCATGCAGACGCATGTATCCACAGCATAACACACCGTTCGATTCAGCAAAGTTTCGATTCATTAGAAACCGACTGCGGAATGCGAAATAATTTAGTGCGTCAAGTCGGAGCGGTTCTCGCTCATTATTGGCTGGCGGTGTGAGTGGTATGCTAATAAAAATGGAAATTATTTATGGCTTTCTCATGGGAGGAATCGTAAAATTGGTTGGAATGGAAAACATCATTCTAATTAGGGCAGCTACGGTGAAGAATGCTACCCAAAATATCTTTTCGACGTATACGAAAGGTTCTTCATTCATACTTTTTCTATATTTGACATAACAAAGAAACATTGGCATGTATTTAAATATTATGTTTATTTATTTCTTCAATTTCATATATTTACACCAAGAACTCATTTTTAAATCGTTGGTCCGAAGATTTTTGGAGAATTCGATCAATCGTTTACATAAGTGGATCCTGTTTTCCCTATTAAATTTTCTCTTTCAATAACACATTACGCTATTTTACTTCTGGATGATGATAAGACTCACCGCCCAACCTTTTTGGTCTAGAAATCAAAAAAGTGTTTTATTAGTTGGTTCTTTTGAGGTATTCCAAAACGTGGAGCATAGACATTAAACAGCACCGATGAATCCTTACGTATATGAGTCTTATCAGGTTCTATTCTGGTAAACCAGAGACGGTGTGCAGCACATGTCCTCATCTTATGGTGAATCATACGTTAAAATTTTCTTAAATTTTAAGTTAACCGTTTATCACTCCCACGAAATAATACTCTAGACAAACAATTCAAAAGAGTACAGGCTTGCGTTAATTTAAATTATCAAGTTTGTAACGTCTTGTGACGTTACTACTGTGACGTCATAACAAACCCGTTTATTGTGCTTGACTTTATAAAGTGGGTTATGATCACTAGAAAAAAAAAACACACACACACTTTTCATTCCAAATGATGATTAAAGTCACTGACAGTGCATCTGACTGTGTCACCTTAAAACTTCACACACAAACACAGCCGGTCGTGGCATGCACGTTCCACCCACACCGTGATTACCGGGTTCGGGAACCCGGTACACCGAGCACAAAAGTTCGGTCCCAGTGTGTTCGGTGGCAAAAACCCAGCGTGGCACCATTGCTCCCGCGCGCGAGCACACCGTCACAGTCGCCGGAGTCAGTTGGCAGCCATCATTCAAAACAGGGCCTGGTGGCTACCCGTCGTCCATCGTTCCGCTTGACATCGCAATTTATCATTTCATGTCGAAATCTGCTTATGACTGGCATTGTTCGCTCCCTGACGAAGTAATGTTTTACAGCGGCACCGCACAAGCATCACCATCGCCGGACACGGTGAATAGTGTCATCAGAATGGCCATTTGGGCTACTGGTTTCAATTTGCTCCTCTGCGTCCAATGGCTGGCACCCTCCTCACCGGGGGCTCACCAGGACTTCTTATTGTGTCCGCACTAGCAAATTGTAGTCGTCGTCGTTGTCGTCGTCGGCTGTCGACGTTGGTCATTTCCTTTTCCACGTCCGCCTGGCCGGTGTGACGGTGGGACCGTACTGCCTGAAGGATATACTTTGGGCGCGATGACGAATCTATCGCACCGAATTCTGTCATTTGCAGTCCGGGTTGTGTGCGTTTTTTTCTGCATTCTCGTGTTGCTACTGTGCGATGGTCCGGGAGGTGGTGGTGTCGTGGGCGGTGGACAGTAGTGGGCCGTGGGATGGAATTTCACACTCGGATGCGTGAATGAACCATTAATTATTCATGTGAAAACATCGCTCCACCTAGGCCGGTACCGGTACGGTGGGAGGGGCCCGGTGGAACGAGGGTGAGATCCGAAGCATTGTCCTTTTTAACACCCAGTCACGTGTCGTGCATGTCGGATTCAGCGTGTATGACAGAATTTTAAGGATGGTCCGTAGCCGTACTCTTTGCCGACAACACTCGAAACAGTGTGCGAATTTTTCAAGTAATGTTACGTGGTTGAATATCCATCCACTGTCCAAAGCCGATGGCGATAGGAAAATGTGACGGGGAAAAAATGTGAAACATTTTAAAGCATGCTATGAAGCAAGCTTGTTGCAGGGAATTTAAGAGACAAAACATTCTTCAACCCTTTGTTCGTGCGGTCATTTGATCGAGAATATAGCCATTTGCTACCTTTGAAATAAATTTAAAAAAACACAGTGCGTAGCATAATTATACGGTCACTTAATTTGTTTTTAGAAGAACTCAGCTGTTGTTGTGGTTGATAAAACGAATTTTTTTTTAACTATCAATGGCGAAAAGAAGTTGTTGTTCCTGTACTGCTTATATTTTCAAATATTGTAAATTATACGTATAAGATGTACAAGCTAAACGAAAAGCAACATTATTCAATTTACGGAAAATGTTTGAATCTTTATCTTGATTAATGCATAACGGATAGTCATTTTATATTGAAAAAAAAAAAAATGTAATTAAATATATTTTAATCATTATGATCTTCAAAACTTGTGTAGAATATATGTTCAATCTTTCTTTTCATCGTTGTTTTATATTTTTCAAAACCAAAAGGGCGTACAAATTTACTACGAACTGCAGGAGGGTGAAACCGAAACTTCATGTCCCACCTACAATTGTTTAGTTCGGTTGAAAATGTGCCAGAAAAATAGGTTTGAATTAAAATTTATTTTCTGTGACTAATTCAAATTCATCCAAGGGTAAGGATCGTAAACGCCCATCCTATGAATAAAGTTAGCGAGCGCGTGGTGTGGGGTAGCTCTTTCGGGACAACCTTTCGATAGTTTGTTTTTGTTTGTTTTGCTTAATTGTAAAGTGTACGGGGCGGTATTTGGGCGAACGCCAAGCACGAACCGTTGTTCACGGTAAAATTTATCGCATATTGCATTCATGGGAAAATTTTGTCCGTTTTTCGTTCGAAATGAAACGTTCGCGTAAGGATTAAGGGTGTGAGTATCGGTGCGCCATGACTTACGGGCACACGGTTCCGCGGTCGCTTATGCAAAAACGCTTAACGCGGGGAAAATGCAACACGATAATCACATTTGCAGTGCAGTTCATATTGTGGTTTAATTAGTTTAAGCGAAAAACACCCGAACGAGACGAAACTGAGCCAGAGACACAAAACTGTGCCCGCGTGCCGATCGAGCAAAATGAGTAATTATTGTAAAAATTGGCTGTTCAATAAATTGATGCGTTCGTTTGCGTTTCAAAGAGGTGGAATTAATAACTTTACATTTTGGAAGGAGAACAAAATAAAAATAATTCAATTTTTTTGTACAGGGAAAATAATATTTAGTGTCAAAGCGAGATGGCGATTAAGTCTTTAATTTTTATGCTATACATTAAGCGGTCACTGTAATGATTATCATAGCAAAGAAAATTGACAAAAAAACACAATTTTCAGGAAACAATGTACTATTGTTGAATGCAGAGCAAAAGCAAAAAAAAGAAATGTCCGGCCCAGCAGTATGTCTGCCCCATTTTTCCACGTTGAAAAAACCCGAGATGCATAAGCCACTGATGTTGTCGGGTGTAATGCACATGTCGGAACGGATGGCGTTTCAGCCACTCGGCTCATCCATAATTAAAGCCTCAATAACCAATGTCCAATTTTGCGATCGTTAATACCGGTTCGACCATATTGCGGCGGTGAAGTTTTATGTAGTCACCGGCATGTGCATGTCACACCGTGCTTGTGTTAACCCTATGATCAGTAAGTAACAACAAAAAATAAACGTCTCGCCCAAAAGAATGAAGCTGAACAAATGGATGCTGAAAACAAACAGCCGCAAAGGCGCATATTTTCCACTGTGTTGTAATTGCATTTACATTTTCAATTTTGTGTCGTAATTAATTTATATTTAATTCATCCCGGCCCGTGCTGGGATGCGTAAAGCATCTCCTCACCATTTGTTTCGATCGCTTCGCCAGTTTCGAGCTTGATCGCGGGAATGCGGCCAGTTTGTGCAGGTGTAATTGGACCGGGTTTAATGTAATTGGATTATGATGCGATAATTCTATGCTTGCAACGGACCGATGCACGCGGTGGTGGTTGTAAGATCAGAAAGTATGGCGCAAGTGTTACTGTAATGTTTTGTGTGTGCAAAATCTAGGCATCAAATGGGATTAATTATAATCGCGAGTTAATCGAATTGATCGAATGCATTGATATTGTACCGATGCGATTGTGTTGGTGGGTGATAATCATAAACCATCGCTATTTGAGCGATATTTAATATCATTGTTCTATCATTACATGAAAATTAATCGGATCATCATTACATTGAATAGAAAAACTTGAGCAATACGGCCGTTCTTTATCATTACAGAAATAAATAAATATCTTTCGATACTTTTATGATTTAGTTTTGACATATTTTTGCAAAGAATAGATTAAAGGTGTGAAATAAATGACAAAAAAGTCTATGAAAAAAAAAAAATGAATATTCATAACAGTGCCGAGTGCCATCGAGTTATTTTAACATTAAACGTCAAAGTTAAAGAGTTAAAGAGAACAATTCAAACCATGCCTTTAGTTATATTTTTCATGTATTCTTATAAACTGAAAATATGGTAAAGTATCCACGACTATATTTAAAATGCTCCATATTGCATTATAAAATTGTAAAGTATACTATAAACTGTAGTTCTATCTGAAAAAAATACCATAGTTGAATATAAAATATTTGTTCAATGGAGGATAATGATAATAGATAACATAAATAATGATAATAGATAATATAATATAGCAGAGAATAATGAAAATGAAAAAACTGATGACGCATCATATTGAATTACAATTCGTGATATTAATTATACTACAATTACATATTATTGCTATTACAACTACATGGTATTATCACAAACAACGATACAAATCATTTCCGAGGAATGCTTTCTGCATGCTGCAAAAAGAGATTTGTTTTTTACTTAAATCATGTGAAAAATAATTTTCTTTTCAAATGATTCATATTCATTGTCTAGTAACTTTTTAAAAAATGAGCAAACATTTAATAACAACGCATCTCGCCGGCAGATGGCAAATGTCATTTGAAAAGTACCAAATTACAGCAACTCCCCAAAACTGCAACTGCAACTCACTACCCGGTTACATTTCCGTGCACAACAAACTGTTTTCCTGGCCCGCTGCCAAACGGTTTGCACCGCAAATACGGTCTCTGAGGAAACATCTTTTCATTTTCTGGCACTCGGTCGCTGCTCAACGCTCAGCCAGCAACAATTGCTCCCTGTTTTTTGGCCACAATTGTTACCGTTGGCACTGTCCACAGGCATTGATTTAACATTAAGCAGTGGACGGAAAACAAAACGTAAGAGAAAAACTATTTCACAAGAAGATAACAAAAAAACGCAAGATGAAACAGTTGCATTCGTTGTTTCTAAATGGTCAGATGGAACGCACTGGAAGGAAAAGTTGCATCACCCCGAATGCTGCTTCCGTTTGCAATTCGTTCGTGGCCATTTTGTCCATCGTATCAAGTTTGGCAGCGATAGTTTAGAGAAAAAAAATGGGCAAACATGCAACCGATTTGTTAGTGCTTTGGTGGTTCTGGCAAAAACAGAAATAAAGAGCTTCAACACAATTTATGATTATTATTGTGCTGATTGTTATCTCGAACCGCAATAATATGGTGGGCAGAAATAAGCGTTGCACTTTTTTCAGGATTTTATTTTATTAATGCCATATATATGGATGGTTACTAAATGGAAAGTGCTTTTAAAATTTGGTTTTTTTTTTTTTTTTATGTTAGAACGGAACAGGCCGTATTAGACTAATTTTACCACGTAGCAGGCTAGTCAAACCATGCTACGGGGGGACGGTCCGAATGGGATTTGAACCCGGTCCGGTCGTGTTAGGGACCTAGCGCCGTTGCCAAATACACCACCGGGCCGCCCCTAAAATTTGGTTTTAATAGGAAAAATATAATCAAGCGATAAAAACAAAATGGGTGAAAAATTAAGCTGGAAATGTGTGAGAAAAACCATATCAAAATTAGATTAGAAGGTTGGCATTGTGTGCTTTTTTTTTTGCTTTAATTGGTCCATTCAAATAAAACAACTTATTTAAATGTTTGCTCTGGTGGTTGAGAAAATTCATCAACCGTTCTGGAATATATTTAAGAAACTTTCAACGGACGGCAAAGCAATGGTTTTTTTTTTACTGTTTTTGATGCGTTTCGCTTAACGATCTAGCATGATTAATAGTGATTTACGAACGTACAGGTATGCATCCTACCGGGCAGGCCTAAATGTTAATTTTTACTATTGCCCATTCGATTGTCCGGTGCCTCCAAAACCCATGGTAAGGGAAAGTGAAAAACAAACCAAGACGCGGTGCTTCTAATGAAAAACGAGCGAACGATCCACAAGGATCACGATCGCAGCGAACGAAGACGGTTCGCCACTCGTCGGCACACGCAGCAGCAGCAAAGGCGAGCAGCGACCGTCCCGAAGGATGGAACTGCACGGAGAAAAAACAACAGCAACTAATCTAAATGTTAATCATGATTTTGGAATTATAATAATTTTCGGCTGCTTTTCAGGACGCGCTCGTCAGTTAAACAAACTCGCCCGCATTCGGTGTTTGTCCGGAGGTCTGGCGCCCCGGGCTTTTTATTCTTTGTTGTGTTTTTTTTGGAAGACGACCGTTGTCCTTGCCGGGGTCCACCAAGTCCGACCTCCTCCGGCAAAGCCAGGATCACCGGTTCGGATGGGCGAAAAAGGGCATTTGGAACTCCAAATACAAAAAAAAGCAGACGATTTTAAAGATGCCCGGCAACGCGGGCAAAAGTGTCAGTTGGCTCGCTGAACCATTAATTTGGTTGCGGATCGGTTGGCTAACGACGGGCTGGATTTGGGCTTTGCGTTCGTCTTGTCATTCAGATTCGAGGCATTTCCAGCAGGAAGATGAGCAGTAAATGGGAAGGATCGAAACGAAAGACTGGGCACACGGATGGGTTTCGGGCATGTTTGTTTTGGGTGCACCGCAGGTATGCACGACAGGACGTTGTGGCGTCCGGCTGGCGTATCCTTTTTGCCCCGATGGATGGTGCTTCGCCGGTGCTTAATCAATTACCCGTGCGTTTGGCCATCACACGTGGGGTTCAGCAGTAGAGAAGAGCGCGCGGCTAAGTGCTCGAAGGGGTCTAATTTTCTTGTCCGGAATGGTTTCGCGGCAAACTGCCCGACAGCTGTCGCTTCGAAGGTGAAATCTTACTGCGAACAGCCCAGAGCGGCCGGTTAAGTGGAATTTGTGATTTAATTTCAATGGGTGTTTCTTTTCTTTTTCGGTCGGTAATATCCTTAAACAAACAACAAATCTTCGTTTATCTAGACGATTCTGGCTCGAACCTCCTCCCGGGCGTTCTTCCGTGTTTGGACATGCTTTTTTATTCTTCAAATCACACGATCATTACATCCCATATGTGGAAGCATTCAGGCCTGCAAGTGGCACATTATTAAGCAGGTTGTTGGCACATATCCAAGATGGTGCGATTTTCACATTGCATCTCGATTATCATTACCATTTTGCGGCCGGCAAAACAAGAAACAGATAATTTAACGGGCAGGTTTGCACTCGCGTATCAGCCATTCAAAGCCATCATCACAATTATGGTTTGCTTCTTTGGTGAAAACATTTACGAAAAAGCATCATTTCTACTTTTTTTCATGTTTCTACTTTTTTTCACGACGTATTCCCTTTTGCTTTCAATCAAAACAACGATTTGTTGTTGAGAAATGTCTTCCTTCGTAGAACGTTCGCCCGACAACCGGATGGGTATTACATTTCTTCGCCCGGCATCGATAACTGCCGGGTTTCTTGAGTCATCAAAAATTTAAATGACTTGAAGCGGCGCTACTCGGCTCCCAAGAGCGTATGCCAAACGGGAGTGTTCGGAAGTATTTCTAATGAGCACGGTGACGGTGGGATTTCGGTGTTCGAAGCATGGTGCGCGACCGAGAATGGACCCGCGGTGTCACTCGATCGTGTTCGTTATGACACCCCGGTTTCGACCGCTTCGATGGCGCACCAGACGATAATGATGATGATAATTAGAAAGCCAGCTGTTGGGAGCGTTTTCTCAGCGAAACTGGAAACGTAACTTTTGTTTTTCTTCTCGGTTCGGTTGCTGTTGGTTCCTTTTTTTTTCTCCGTTTGTTTCCTGTTCACTTTTATGCGATATAAAGAAATGGTTGTTTTTTCCCCTCATTTCCCTCGAGAGTAACAAAAGGAAACGAGGGAATGTTTTGTTTGGAATTTAGAGACGAAAAAGATGTAAAACAGTATCAGCAGCCAGCAGGCGAAAATCATCTAATTGATGAGTCTTCAGTATGTCGCCACGAAAGTGCACTCGATGGTCATTAGTTTTCCCAATAGTTTCCTGAGACTTTTCTTCATGTGGAGACAGCTTTAGATTTGGATTTACAACTCCGTTTAGGTGGAAGTCTCTAATGAGATAAATAGCTGAGAATGGAAGGTAGTGGCATTAAGACTTCTGAAGCAAAACTGTCAATCGTATGAAGATGACCGTTAGAAGATTGATTGTCTAATGGCTGCGCGATGTTTTTTAGTTACTCGTACGGGCATTTAATAAGCGTTCTGGGATAAACGATATGTGATAATGATGATCCAAAATTCTTATTCCGACGTTGGCTTGAAAGGAACGTCTATTTATTTATTAGATACATTATTTCAACAGTTTAAGATGTTATTATTAATTTCTCAGGAAATAAGAGTTGATTAGCTAATTCGTAAAGATCTCCAAATCTCTTTTATTGCCATGTAAGTTTTGTATAAGGGTTATCTCTCTTTTTTGGGTGCGTCAGTTAAACCTTTTAGACGTTTACTTTAATGTGCCGTCTGCAGATATTTGAATTATTCGTTCTTTCGTCTGAGATTATGAACATAGTTCTTTGTCACTGTTCTAAACTTGATAAGCGCCACACTATTTTGGTATATCACACGCGGTTTAAAACGTTTTGGGTGATATAAGAAGTTTTAGGATACAATCTACGTAGACGTCCATTTATTCATATGGAGACATGGAATACCGATAAAAACAAAGCACGAAAACATTTGCCATATGTCAATTTTTGAAAGCCTTGACAGATGTGCAAGTCCAACATGATCAGCGTATTAACCTTATTTCTTCCAATTGTTTTAAAAATAGTTTTGCAAATGAAGCAGCACCCAATTAATCAAACATTTGGGTTTGAAATTGTGTAACAAACGAACTGTGTTACTAAACACTTGAAACACCCATTTCCATTAAATAATGTTTTTCTTTTCTCATCCCGGATAACCGTCACGCCATGTCGTTCTCCCGCTAGTTATGATTTACTTATTCATAACATAAGGGAACAAAACAAACAAAAAATCGCGTCATAAAAGGCGAACCTCAGCAAACAAATCTCTAACCAGCACTCCGGCTCCAACAGGGAGAAGTTTCAATTGAACTTTTCTGGCAAATGTTTTTATGGTTCCCGCTTTCGTTTCGTCCTGTTTCATTCTTTTTTTTTTAATTTCGCCATAGAAAAAGTTTGTCCATTAAGCGAAATAAAAGCGTGAAAACACCTGCCCCGGGTACCAGTACGGAATGGTACGGCAGCGCATAGGAAACGTGTCCCGTGAGTTGCGTGATTTAATTTCTAGCTTAATTTAATCAAAATCGTCCCATTGGAGCAGCGGCAGCGGTGGCGTCAATGCTTCCCGCTTCCGGTCATTTCGGTGGTAGCGAAAATGGAAAATGTTACATTTACACAGTGTACATCGACGAATGTACGTGGCTACCGTGCCAAGATGGATTATTTTTATTCCGAGTTTTCAAGGGACGCATCGGCTATCGGGAGAGATTCAATTTATGTTTTTCTATTTCAAGCGCAACGATGACCGAACAAAAAATCTAATTGATTTGTTATGCAAAAACACGTTTGTACAAATGGAAAAAAGACACAAACCAAAGTCGGTTGGTACAAGCACAGCTTCACAGCGACGGGTTTCACGTTTCTATAAAAACAAACCTGTGGTCCATCTTAATCCCATTCGTTATGCATCATAACAATCATACTTTAACGACAGTTTCTGTTCGATTTTAGAAGTTTTGCTTTTTTTTTTCAACCCTGTTTCAACGGAACGGAACTCGGAATCGGGATGGAGCGAAACCCACGAATAAAATAACGTTCCGTTGCGGCAAAACGATTGATGGGATTGCTCGGGCGACTCGGGCTTTCGCTTTGCAGGCAATAAGCGGGTGAAATGATAATACTTTTAATTTATTTTTATGTTTCTTATTATGGCCACCCTTTGTGGATGGGATGGGGACCAAGACTGGGCAAGAACCATCCCCAGTGTGTCCAGTGTACAGGGTG
Source organism: Anopheles rivulorum (assembly GCA_018908115.1). Lineage (NCBI taxonomy): Eukaryota > Metazoa > Arthropoda > Insecta > Diptera > Culicidae > Anopheles > Anopheles rivulorum. The sequence goes on from STHB01000010.1 coordinate 17,211,365, forward strand.
GCACAAAAAGGAACACAAAACTGTTCCCATCCGCGAAGGTAACACACGGTTGTACGTTTTTGCCACTTTGCCAATTGTGGTGGTCAGCATCCCAGCCAGGTCGCACCATTTGAAAAAAAAGCGCCATAAAGCGATGGTTTTTATAGCGCTCGGTCTTGCTCGATCGGCGGCAAGAATGCTTGATCAGATTATACGTCTAATCGTTTATTTATTCAATAAGAATAATTTTTGGTTTTACGGTTGTTTATTGTAAAATCTTTTTTTTTGCGCTGCGGAAAATTGGCGTTCGGTGGCGGAATCGTGCGCCAAAAGTTGAACGAACGCTGATGTTTGTAATTGCGGCACAATTAGCGCAACAAAAACCACGTAAATGTCACACAAGATTTTTTAAAATGTTATGAAAGATCCTAATGAAACTAAAAACATGTTCACAAAAGGTAAAGAATTTATTTATTTTTGTTCAAAATTGAACAAAATTTAAATGTGTAATATAAATTATAACAAATTATAATAGCATTATTTGGGAAACCCCATTCACCATGAAGTTTAAAACAAATTGATAAAATGTTAAACGTTTGTGGAACTTGTATAATTCCGTTTAGACTCACTGATTAACGCCTTTTTCGACGTTTTATCCAATTCTTCAAAAACTTAAATTACCGACGATATCCGTGCAATTTATTAAAAAAAAAAATACTTGCCTCTAATTAAATAAATATTTTTATCAATACTTTTAACTCTTACCAGCGGCCACAGTCACAGAAAAAGCCAGTCTACTCTTCAAATATCGTACAGCAAATAGTAATGAAAAGCCTTTTCTCGTCGTGTTCCTTTTTTTCTCAAATCAATATCTGTAAATTTAATGTCTTTTGATTGACTCGAAGCCCTTACATTGCCATCGCCCGGCAAGCTAGCTAATCCGTCCTGGTGGACTAATAACTTTCGACTGTCTGTTGACTATACGTAAGTGTGTATGTGTATGTGAGTCGCTGGTGCTCTAATTGACAAGGAAAAGCTCTTTTCACTTTACCCTTATTAACTGGATTCTTCCGGATGGGATGATAAAAAATCATCCACTCCACACATATCGTCAAATTGGAAGATTTCGTTTCCCGAATCGTACATCAGGCGATTGGTAACGTCTATCTCAAACGCCCCACAGAACGGGTACCAGAGTGTGTCGCTACTGAAAGTTATTTAAAATGAGCCGAGCGAAGTGGTGACCCATTTCTCGCAAAACGATCTTCCAATTAAATGAATTAATTTAATCCTTTTGAATCCTCGTCTCGTTCGTGACGATTCCATTTCCGGGCAAGACTTGTGGCTGGGTCCGTAAGCAAACGATAAGGTTCCCGGGGAAGCTTATCGGAACACGGTCCGCATGTCCAGCATCGCTTCGGAATGTAATGGAACCCGGTGGAAAACAGCTAGACGAAGTGCCTTCCACCAGAAGACTTTGTTCCGTTTTTGCTGTGGCTTATCGTCAATAATTGAGATAGGAAATGGTACCATGAGACCGTAGCAGAGGACAGTGCCTTTACAAGACGTTATGAAGCTCGGCTAAGCAAATGATGACTGTGTGATGGTCGCGTTCGGTGCAAAACTTCACCGAAGGCGGGGGAGAAAACTATTCCCCGTACTACAAACAGCCATCGTCATCGAGTACAAGTATCGGATTTGTGGTGGTTAGTTTTCCAAGTGGTACAGCGTGGTACTTGCGCAACCATTGGTGGGAGATAATTTTACTGTAGCGCGCTTACACGATATCCTTACTGCGAGTCGGGTTTAGTCGGGATATGGCCGTCGATACGGATACTTTTGCTTCGGTGAAGTTTTTTGCGTGCGGATGGCCACCAAGATGGTGGCCTAGTTTGAGACTGGGCAGGATGAAAAACGGAACCGTCCACGTCCACGTCCACGGCCACGCAAGGAGCGGGTTGATGGAAATTTAATATCACTTTCAGTTTAATGAAATTGTGTTAATGGGTTTCTCTGTTCGTAACGATCGAGCGACGTCTATAACTATAACTTAAATTTCTTCCCAAGTTACCCGGCCGTGTACACACACACACACATACAGACACAGTGATACTTTGCGAGTGTAAACTTTCCCGATCCCTTTCGCACCGGTTCCCAGGTTCCTGGGCAACTCGAATGTCCTCGCACGCCTTTGCGACAAAGTTTTGCTCGAGACAGTGTTTGAAGAAAGCGCTGATTATGATGACACCCCCGGGGAGGAAGGATATTTGCACTTGAAAAGTCGTCGTGCCGGTAGTTTGGATACGTCGTACTGGATTGCACACGTACATGGGGATAGCTTGGGTTTGGTTCGCAAACGACACCATCAAACGACCGAACCGTTCATTTATGGCGAGTTGAGCGATTTTCTTCTCAGTCTGTTTTGCTTTGGCGCCTATGGATACGCCACAAGGAGTGTGCAGAAGATGTAACCGTAAACAAGATTAAAACCGTCCAGCGATGGGGATGGACTGATTTGAGGACGATTATGAGTGGTCTTAATTGCGTTATCACAATTATAGGCACCATTGGGGGCTTTGTGCGAAGTTGCTGATGGGATGGACACGGCCGTGACAGTAAATTGTTTTAAACGCATTGACACTTGAGCGGACAAAGTTACAGCGCAGTAGGATATTGATAGTAAATTTGGAATCCTAATGGGACACTTAGCAGGAAGTTGTTGGGTGTACGAGCCTTTTGGAAGATATCGTGTTACATTGTACGTGCTGACAATGGCCACGTCTCCGGGTAATGTGAGCAATAAACGATAAGTTCCAGATATAGATTGCCCGTTTACTGATGCGTTCCATTGCGCTCACAGGGAACATCATTTGAAATTCTTTCGCCATTTGCTCTCGGGCAAGTACTCAGGCAATCGAAGCAACGGATGTATGCAACTTCAAACATGCAAAAATGATGGCTTCTTCGGAAAAAGTTGCAATATTTTCGCTTAAATTCCATTCCATTTGAACTCACAAGGTGCGAGTTGCATTTGCTGCGTCGCGATGTGTCATTTTTGTTGGGTGAACTGGTACGCTTACAAAGTGACACAACATTGCTTGGTAACTTTTTCTCGAGCAGAAAACTTGGAAAGCATTCGATTTGTTGCTCTTTTCTTGGCGTGGATCCTTTCTTTGATATGTGTGCTCTTTTTACAAGTGTAATGCGTTGGATATTTTTAAACTCTTATCTCTCGCCCTACTTTTCTGCGAATAAAGCTTCAAATTTAGTGCAAATGGAGGCTGAACAAATAGAAAATAGATTGAATTTCGTTCAACATACAGAAATGTACTTTTAATGAATTAAGTTTAATTTCTAAGGAATTCATCCATTAACTGAATATACTGAGCGATAAATAAGTACAAACTTATTACTAACTCTAATCAATATCTCATTTTCTTCTAAAGCCACTCACCCGCGACAGCAAACATGTCGCACATTAGATGTGTCCATTTTCAGCCGTTGTTAGGAATAAAAAAACGGGCCGTTGAGCGGCCTCGAATCATGTCACCGTGTGTCATCCATCGCTCGCCAGGATGGAGATAGAGCGCGCCTACAATCCCAAACAAAATTAGCCGTTTGAATATTTTCACCATTCATCATACCATTTTTTCGTTCTCCAACAGTTCGCCCAACAGTGGACACATCAGGGAGCTGCGTTTTTTTCTTCTTTCGTTTCGGTTTCCGTGCTTTCGTGCCAAGTCATGACGAAGCTGGTGTGAATTGTGGACCGCCATTTTGCATTTGGCGCGGGCGTGTGTACCGGCAACACGGGGACACGGGTTGGGCTTTAATTAAAATGTCACTCCAAGAGACAGGAAATGAAACGGTTCGGCCAAATGGGTCGGCCAGTTCGGTCGGCGATGCGGTGTGCCGGTGGTGCGGAATCGGCCTAAAATCCGTCGCACTTCAACCGAAGAAGCAAATTAATTCTAAACCAAAGAAATAATTTTTTATTTTCCCCCACATTTCGATGGCCAAGTGTCCGCTTGAGAGAAAGGGAGAGAGAGGTAGTGGGAATAAAAGTAAAACAATTCTGTGGAATGATTATTTAGCCTTGGTTTATGTTGTTGTTGCTTCTTTTTCCGTTTGCCCTCCGGGAGCCATGGACCATGTTACGTGTAAGATGGCCCCACACGAGTGAAACATCCGAAACAGATCGTTTAGGTATGTTTTTTCAATATTTCCATGTATTTCCTATTGCTTCGTTATTCATGTTCTGCTTTCCCTCTCGCAAGGTGAAGAAGTGTTTCCATCGCTTCTTTCTATTTCGCCAAGTCCGCTGTGGGGCTTGAAATGAAAAACGATGCCTGTAAATTGATTGCATTGTTGCTCTCCTTTATGTATGGAATTGGTTTCAAATAGAAAGAGGAAAAAAAAAACAACAACGAGCGCAACAAGACAAACACACGGAGTAAAATTAACATCAGCATGAGCATGCGCGAGTGGGCCGGCTCGATGCACGAAGACAATCTTTAGACCGGCACCGGCCATAAATAAGAAAGTAGCCCCGGCGCTTTAATTATTTGCTCACGCTGCGATTCTCCACCAAAACCAAAAAAATAAAAAATCCAAGGGCGGTATGCGTGAAGTTCATTTTCGATTCGATTCTTGACGGATGGGTGCTGTTTTGTGGTCCAAGAGAATAACCCGGGCCCGGGCGGGCAGAAAACAGGGTAACCGCGATCCCAGTGGGCGAGGATTAACACCACGATCGGCCGATTGATGTCATTCCGATGGGTTTCTTTTGTTCAGGGTACGTAAAAATTGCGTCGAAACTCTTGTTTTCCTTAACCCCCGTGTCTAGCGGTACACCCTGCAGGAGGTCAGCAGAAGGTTTGGCCGTTTGATTGTTTCCATTTCGTTTCGATTCATATTTCATTTCGGTTTACCTCTTTTTGTTTTGTTTTTTTTTGGGACAGGAACTGCGCTCAGTGAGCGCTGGTCCAGCTTGGGGCAACCTTGGGGCGCCTGGATGGTTGATGGCTTTATTTTGGACGGCTAAGCTTTAGTGTCTGGCATTTAACAATACGGATGAAGTATGATGTTTTAGAGAATGTCTCCATAAGATGCTGATTTCAGGTTAGAAAATGTGACCATGGACTAACATGAAAAATATTTAAATCAATTTCAACGAATTTCCAATATTTTAATCCAAATTTAGACATTAAGGAAACATGAACTCTACCTACCAATAAATTATCTCAACTGCAATTTATTTATGCAATTTATAGCATTTCTACATCGTCATGCATTTGACATGAAGTAATACAAAAACAGGCTCGATCGAAGAGAGAAAGAGTGCCCATGCAGTTTTAATAACTAACAAATGATCCACTATTCTGAACCACTTAGTACGGTTTTGCTTTTCAGCAGCAGCAGCAGCAGGCATGTCCAGCAGGCGATCCGAAATCGGAACCGTAACCATCCGCCGGACCAATGTGGAGAACAGGGTTAGTAATACCGGCCGACCAATGGTCAACGGTGCCGCCCGTGTGGGTGCAACCGTCTGGCATCATAAATCTATCACACAATTTCAAGAAACACCACATATTGATCGATGACTCCCGTCGGCCATTAATTTCCGGCTACTTTCGATGATAGGCTGGAGCACGACTGCTACGACCGCCGGTACTTGCCGGCTGTTTCGAACGCTTCGGTTACGTACCGGGACCTTTCGGTAGATCCTTCACAGGACACCGGACAAATGACAACGATTTGTGTGCGTGTGTGTGTGTATGTGTGTATGTGTGCTCGGTTTTTCGCTGACCTAAGCGACTGCAGTTTGTGACGGTGAGGAAGACAAATAGAAACATTATTGTTTACGTAAACACTTTTTGCCGTGTGGTGAGGATTTGGGGTTTGACAATGATTTTTCGAGGCAGTCACATACTGGAGAGGCTTTCGCTAGACACGCTAGCCATTGGCCATCAAAAACGCACACTGGATGCAGCTAGGTTGGTTGAATATTTTAAAGGCACCAACCACTTATTAAGGGGAAGTTTATTCAACTCACTAAACGAGATCACAAAAGTGGCTCTTATAGAGATCCTGTTTTTCCTTCCAACTTGCCAAAACCTCGTGGTACTTGTCCAGTGTTTTGTTAGGCCCGCAAAGCGTAATTGGCTCTGTAATCCGCTCCTACTCACATCACACATTCAGGATGTCGGAGGATTCGTATGCAAAACCAAACTTTAGGGCACTGGTATTAATTTAGTGTGTGGTTTCGAAGACCCCAACCCTTTACGCTACTTTCGAGCTCTGTCCACACAGTCTGCAGTCGGTTCGCCGTAACGGAGCTGCCTGCGATACCAAGTTGATGTGTTTATGGCCGTGGTGTGTAATTGTAAGCTCTTACCGCAACATGTTTTATGATTATTTGTGCCGTTTTTGCCGTCGCAAAGCATCATCTCTTCCCTTATTCGCCGTTGCGCTGGTATGGCCATGTTGTGTCTAATGTGCATGTACTGAAAGAGTATTCTAACCTGCGTCATCATCGTCATCATCAGCAGCTCTCAGGCTTTGTTTGGGCGTCTCTTGAGCGCGTTCTTGAGCATCAACTCGACTACCTCCGTTTGACATCGAGACCGATACCAACTTTGGTTGAGAAATTCAAATAGAGGGAGAATGAGAGACCCAACTATAGGCACAAGTTATTTATGCTAGTGTTGAGTAGTTTCGTACAATAAATTAACCAAAATTTATTACAATAAAATGGTCTACCATTTGCTATTCTGGGCTGTGTCATTTGCATTCCTAGCTTTTGGGGACGTCTGTCTGCACGTGGGAGGCCCAAAGTTTGACCATTCGAGGCATCCACCATCAGGAGGTTAGTGAGATCAGAATCGAAACATCCGAAGCTGAACCGGGTGACATGGCGAATTAAATGCACACTTCGAAACACTTTTGTATCGTTGTGATCGTTGCAATGATCATCATTACTATCATGCGGGTATCATTATTTTACTGCAACATTTTTGTAGCTATATTATGCAGAAGTTCTTGACCTACGAGCTAGAACGCCAAGAGCGTTAGAGTACACGAACTTCATCGTTCCGGACAATCTATGGGCAGTGTTTCGCTTTTATTGATTACCATTCTTCACCAAACCGTGTGTACGTCCGCTTCTACTGCTTCAGCCATGTAAAAGAGGGGGTTAAAAGATTTTATCGGCAATTTCCTACCAGGATGTGTGCGAGCCCAAGTCTCTCTCTCTCTCTCTCTCTTGTACGTCTGCCTGTACATCCACCGTCATCCGACGGGTTGATTTCATTTCCCGCAACTTAATCTTTTGCAAAAAAAAACTAAGTCACTATCTTTATGAATGATCGCTGTTCATGTGTGCAACAGACATCGACCATCGGATATCGTTGGGCCATTGGATGGTTCTGTGCATGTGGGCCAATCTCCCTTTGCGTCTATCGGTGCGCTAGAATCTGACCTACTAACTCCGAAAACACGAGCTCCGTCGATGAAGCGAACCGTACGGGGCCGGATCGGAAGTGAAGTAATGACTGTTCGAAAGTTATGGCCCAGGCCTGCCAAGCCACACGCTCAAAACCATGACGTACCGGAGGCACTCGAATATTGGCTTCTCCAACAAAAAATCCCTCCCGTATATACAGCGCCACACAACGTTCGGCACTTGTTGACTAACTTTTTGATTTATATTTCTGCTCGCCCATGGACGACAGCAAACCCGTGTTTCATCGCATGATGTAATCGATCGATAATTTATTCCCGCATCGAAAGCCCATATGCAAATATTGTGTATGAGTGTGTGTTTGTGTGCGCACTCGGTGTAGATTCGCACGATGAGTTCTCGGCGTTGTGGCGTGGAACGGTTTTACTTTATAGCCGTTTTGCAAAACGGAAACAAAGCGTTCGAGCCTGGGCGAAGCTCCTGGCGGAAGTATCAAGTGAAGTTGGTGGCCTTTATTCGGGCCGATTAGTTTGACCCCGTGGGTGCAATTGTCCGGACGGAGTACTGTGAAAAACAGAACGGCGAAGAAAAGCCCTCGGTTCAAGATGGTTATTATTTTTTGGTATGTTGAATATATCTGCATACGCAAAATTTTCTGTTCCAAATTACGCAGGTTTGAATGAAAATTTATAGAGGACAAAAAAAACACGATAAATTGTAACATTAGAAGAATGATTCTGCTGCACTAATAAATCTCTTAGCTAGTGAACTTTAAGGACGCAAACTCCATCGGGTAACCATCTAAGTGTTTCGCAGTATCCTTCTCGCTGAGAGCCCTACAAGACTTCGTTCTTCGGTCTCATAGTTGCGGTTACACACTGCAGTGCTGCGTAACGTGACAACAAGCCACGGTGACGACAAACGCTAAAGTACCAAGTACTGTACGGACGCGATGTAATAGAAGGTTCGTGTTCATTTTTCAATTAACAAGGGCAAACGCTCCACTAAAGCTACCATAGTTGTGCTCCCTAATACACCACCGATCCGGGCGGGAAATTGCCGTGGAAATTTGATTGAAGCTTCCCTCCGCTTACGGGTGTGAGCCACGTGTGCCCAGCCCGCGTGGTGGGAAAGCGAGAAAACTTACAAATAAGGTGAAAAGTAAACAATAATTCGACTGTTATTGTGATTGTATGTTTATGAATGCAGACATATTTTCATAACGTGACGGTAGATTTATGGTACGTTAGCACGGCACGGCTTTTCCTGAGTGCTTCCATACACCACAGGAGTGGGTTGCAGAAGAGAGAGAGAGAGAGAAAGAGAGCAAAAGAAAGAGGATTTCCTTCCCAAACGGTACACGGTTCGCCAGCTCGGTGAACGTGATTTGAACAGAAGCACCACCGGTTCACCCAAACAACAGGTCCTGTTGAAGGCAAATTGCTCCCTTTTTTCTGTATGTTTGTAATTTCATGGCAACCAACCGAACGTTAGCGGTACGGTTGTTTCTTAACGGTCGTTTGGCCGTGGAAATGAAGGATCTGCGATTTCTCGAAATGACTACAATTCATTACCGGCGTTAGTGATTGGTCTCTCCGGTTCGGCATTAAGTGTAAAGGAAGGTTTTAATTGCTTTGATTGTTCGCACCGATGTAACTGTTGGTGGTTGGGTGATAAAAGTTTCTACGAAAAGTGTTTCGCACTGCGTGTGGTTTTTCTTTCTTTTTTTTTTTGGCATCAATCAACGGATTCGCTGCTCGGTGGTGATTGAATCGAAAACGCGTGTGTGGCTGCGATGGGATGGGACACGTCAAATGCAAGGAAAATTATAGTGTAAAAATTCAATAGCTCTTATGCTTTTGACTTATGCTGGGAAAGGGGTTGTTTTGTTGGAGAAAAATAATGTACGATTCAATGTATTAACGCCTTCGTTTCAACTCAAGCTTGGTCTGGACATTTCCTTCGTCCATGGGGTTATGCTTTAAAGATTTTACGGTTCATGTCCATGTAAGAAATCGGTAAGTTTCAGATTGCAGAGATATATTGCCAGTATTGCTTTATGACCCAAAGTCTGATATATCCTCTGAGGTGCATCTGCTATGTAGAAGAGCCACCAATGATGAAAATGAAATCATTGAGGTCGCTGTCGTCAGTATATGCCAGGATGTAGACTAACCATTAGAATTAGGGCATCTCTAGCTTGAAGAGTAGACAAGCTATCCCGTTAGATTGGTTAAGATTCCTAGAGGCTCAAAAGAGCCTTGAGAAGCTTCTTTGCAATATGTAACCTGTCTTGTCTTGACGTTGCCCATTTTCATATTGAAACACCAGTTTAAAACAGTTTTATGTGAAGTTCCAAAAAAGTTCAATGCGCCGTGAATGTTTCCAAGATCAGCCACGTTGTGATATTACAATCAATGTTGCAATTTCCGTTTTGGAAATGCTTCTGCAAGTTTCTAAGAATCTCTTCCATGAATACCGTAAGTTTATCTTGACTAATACTTTAATACTGAGGAGAATTTCTTATCGACAGTTCATTAAGAAGAGAGTTAAGCTTTCAACCACAAAGACATTTGCATTTTATTGTAATGCTATGCCTCAATTGTGGATCAGTTTAACCAGTACTCCTTAAATACTTGTTACACTTTTGTTTTGTGAGCCAATGGATGACTTTTCAGGTTTCGTCCATAGCAGTGAAATCCTCATCCTTCATACATTTGAAATTATTCGTTATTTCAGAGAGTTGCAAATGAAACATTCAGTAGATATTTCTCAAGAAAAAATATGATTCTAATTCTATCAGGAATATGTACATTCTAGTACATTAGCATATTTATCTTTATGGATTATTTCACTGCAAAAGAAAAAGCAGCACCCAACCGTACAGTTTTATGAAATTCATCGCAATTAGCATACAATATGCACCGTATGATAATGTCCGTACGATTACAAATCAATACAATCTCACCGTAAATTACCGACCCATATCCGTATCCGTAGCACAAAATCATTCGCTTCAATGGCTGGACCAATCGAACGGAAGCGAATGCTTACCGAAGGGGAAAAGTGAAACTCGAGCAGAATGGACACGATGGAGAGAAGAACAAGGAAAAGCTAGCGCGGGGCAGCTAAGCGAACGTTTCATAAGAAGCAATAAAACTTTCGCAATAAAATAGTCATGACATAAAAACCTTCGCACTTCGGAGTGTGTCCGTTCCAGGATGGTTGGAAAAGCGTGGAAAATGAAAAATTACTATCCCATGGGCCGGGCGCATGCAGAACGCTGAAAATTGCTGCCGAACAGCTGAACGTGCATCATCGGGCGAATTGGCCGTTGAGAGTTTCGCTGGGTACCCGGTACTGCCGAGCCAACTGCCACCGTACATCCTTGGGAAGGATTTGCATAATTGAATTAGTCATGCTACATTAGTGTCGAGTAAGCGTGTGTGTGAGTGGAGTGGAAAAAAAATCAATATAGAATATTTTTTTAATATTCGCCTTTTTGATGGTTCGTTTTTCCATTGTCCTACAAAGTGTGTCCCGAGGCGCGACCATGAGTGACCAACGGGTGAAAAGATGCAAGGTATTTGTCGAAGCGGTACGCCAAGCACTATTAGCCGGTTGGCAATGGTTTCCAATGCATTGAATACGCCAAACGAATGGTGTAAAATTAGTTCCCCCGTCATCAGGACCCCTCCCCTCTTCCCCTATCCCTCTTCGCACCACCCCAGTGGACGGTGTGTATTGCGCACGGCACGTCACCTGCGAAGGCACTTAAAAACCTGCCAGACACATTAAAAAGGATCACTTCTGGATCGTTCGCTCGATGCCGAGCAGCATCGAGCTAAGAGTCGGCGGCGTCCGCAACAGCAAGAACTTCACACGACGTGGCAATGGCTTCCGAAACCACCCGGCACCCAGTACGTGTTATGATTTTTTCCTTCCCATTTTTCTGCCCACCAGGAAGAAGGGAAGAAAGTATTTCCCTCGGCGAAAGTTTTTCTGAGAAGTTTTTTTTATCGTTGCTGCTCCCAGTGCCATTTGCTGCGCTTTCACGGGGAATATCATTTTCATGAGTTCTTGATATTGGGATATGTTCCGCTGATTGGTGTGAGGTTCGACCGGGGGGTTTCCATTTTCCTCGTGCGAGTGTAGTTACTTTTTATTGATCTGACCATTTACACTAATTGACTCGATACCGTGGGACGTGCAGTGCGGCACGATCGCTTGCTTGCAAGAACGGGGCGAAAACGAAATGAAGCCATCGCGAACTCGCCAACTTGCCAAGGAATGGTGTTCCATACCTTGGTGTGTTGTGGTGTAAATGTGTGGACCGTTTCCTTCGCATTTGTTGTGCGCATTTCTTTTTAAAAACAATGATTTCATTCCATTTTAACATCATTCTCCAACCATTGTTTGTCGGAGTTGGGCGATGAAGTCGACGAGCGACCAACATTAATGTTTATGAACTGCTGCTACGGTCGGTACATTGCAGCATGGGTTTTAGTGCAACTAATCCCACCGTTACACTGTCTCTTATCAACATGCCGTGCGAAACAAAAGGAAAAACCCCCAGGACCGAAGAAGGAACAGTTTCTGTTCCCAGCAAAGCAAACACGTGGAGCCCGGATTTTGTTGTTTACGGTCATCAATTACGGGCCCGGGCACGGTACAAATCTCTCGCGCGATGGCATAAATCTGCTTGACTAATTTTTGTTTGTCCCTTTGGCAACAGTTTCCCCGTGCACGGTACATTCGGCACGGGATGCTAAAGGTCGCCCGTAGCCAGCAGTTTTGCGAAAACGATCCTGGGTCGTGTCCCTTCGGTGCTGAGGTCTTTCAAAAAGGGGAAGAGAAAAAAAGAGCCCGACCGCTGGTAGGGCACTTGAGATTAGTGATAATCTTTTAAATGACCGTCAACAGTTGTTTGCCGGATTTTTCGGCCAATCGAGGTACTGGCTGGCATCCTGCTGCCGAGATACGTGCAGATAGGGCGTATAATTTATGGTCCGATCGGGCTTCGCCGTCAGATCCTGAGGGACATAAGTCGTGGCCCGGCATACAACCGGCAGCCGGGACGATTTTGGTCATTTTATTCAAATCCACTCAATTTTCAGTTGCCGGTCGGTCTTATCGAATAATGGTCATCTTTCGGTTCCGGTGGAAAATGGTACGAGCTGTCCACCTTCGCCTAGAGTTAGGGCCCACCAGCAGGTTTCATCGGAAAAGCGCTAGAAAAGTGACCGAACGAATTATGCTTCTTTATTAGCAGATTTGGCTAAGTATGGCTGGGAGGCTTTCGGTTGAGTTGATAAATAATCAGTATCGTCGAGATTAGCGCTGTGCGGTTATTTACGGAAATGAGTGCCGTGGTACGGAAGGCACCCTGGTGGAAAAGATTCACCGAGGGTACATGATGCCGCTTGATTGCCCACCAGCACAAGGACATTTGGTGTGGATCAAAGATAAGCCAAGTACGAACGCGATTATGCTGGGTCACTGTATTGAGTTTCAATCACACGTAGCAATAGCCGAACAGTACATATGTCTAGCGGGCTTTACTACAGATGTTCGTATAATGATAGTTAAATATTGAATATGGAATGTAGAATGGAATTGACGATGGGCTACTAATGTTCCAATTAATATAGTGATAGACAGTCCATAGTTTAACCAATCATTTAATATTGCACAAAAGAATAAGGCAGGTAATTGTCGTGTACTATCAGGTCTAGAAAATCATCGTTAAAGGTATTAAATAAAAATTTAAAAATTATTATAATATCCCTGTTTTAAAGCGATTTTCCTTGCGTTTTAGGTTATTTATGTCTTTGTTCATTATTTTTTGTTGAGTCTTTTCCCTAGTTTTAAAGTTCGTTTTACCTATTTTTTATTTGTAATTGTTCGTATTAAATGATCGAATAATCAAATTATCAGAGATTCTTGGAATATCAAATAGGACTATCAAATTGGAAACCTTACAATTCAACACAAAAATAAACATTTGTTTTACTTTTTTTAAACAAACATGCTACATAGAGAAGCACATTACTTACACATTGCTTGTTTAAAAAAAACCTTTTCAGTTTTAACATTTAATGCAAAACAAGTTTATTGTTTGAGGAAACTTTAAGCTAGAAAAGAGAACCCTGCAGAATTAATTTTTTTTTTATTTTTGATTATTTTCCATTTAAACGGGAATAAATCAAACCTTTAGTCTCAATTCCTTTGAAACGTTTCTCAATTTTAAATTAAACACACATTATAGGCAAGTATATGTTTTTGTTACTTACTGTCCTTTTATTTTCAAAAAGGTTACCTGGCCTTTTCGCCGTTTCCTGCTGACTGTTGGATGGAGCAAAATAAATTCTTTCTGCACTTTTGTAAGCACGGCAGAAACATTGACACATTTCCTTGAAGCAGCCCTTTTCATTATTTCGCCTTTAATTCGTTGAAATAAATAAATAAATGCAAACCTACAGCGCGCAGCTTTGTTTACTTCCATCAATAATTCAATCGCAGGAAAAAATCAATCAAGTGTTGCATGGGAATGGGGAGGGGGCCGGAGGTCAGAGCGTTTTAAAATGCAGACGTTACTTCGGGCGAAAGATTAAATTTCACCCGAATGCAGCCTGGTTGCATTTTGAGTTATGCTGGCCAATTTCATGCTTTCCAATCAAGTCACCATGCGGCCACGCCCCAACCAAACCCGAAAACACAAAAAAAAAAAAAAATAACGTGAAATCCATGGCAAACGATGCCATTTCGTGCAATGCTCCGGTTTTTCGCCGTTATTGACCATCGTTGAAAACGAACTCAAAATAAAATTGATTGGAATTACTCTTCCGCAAGGCATTTCGCCGTAAATTGTTTCGGGAAAACAAAACCCTCAAACCGCCAGCGAGCTTTGAACGTTACCTGGAAGGGAGGAAGCGAGTTGGAAGAGGAATTCCGGTCGGGGAAATAAAATCAAGCAATGCACTAAATAAAGTAGATACCACCGTCAAACCCTCGGTGGATCGTGAACGGTTTTGCCCCGTTTGCTGCCGGCTGTTTTGATTGTGCAGGCCGCAGAAAATTAATCATCGCATTTCGGCGATACTGCCGGGATGCAGCCGGGATGCAGCGATCGACGATCGTCCGGGTGGGCAAAACCGGTGCACGGTTACAGTTCGTTCTGGCGCGGCCAAATGCTCGATTTCGTTACTTTTATATCGGTTATAAAACTGTCGTTACGAATCCGTCAAATGGCAGCAAATCGTGCCGGGCGCGTCCGCCCTTTTTGCACGAAACAATCATTTCACCGCGATGCACACACGATTTTCGCCCCCGCGTACCGGGCAGAACTTCGTTTTGCGCGATTTCGATTTGTTTCCTGTCGTCCCGGGAGTGGTAAAACGCAAAGAATGGCTTGTCGATAATGGGTGTACCCGGTGTAATAAAATAATTGTGCACAATAAATTCACCTAGAGACGATCGTTTCATGCCTTCAGCTTTAAAAGGAAATTAATCATTGCGCAAGCTTCGCGGCGGAACGAGATGAGTGAGAAAGCATCCGATTCATGATCCACAGTTTATGGTTAAAATCTTGCTAAAACTTGCTTTTCTAGAAAATACCTTAAGCGGATCAAGATGCTTCACGGCCGTATAACTTAGTATTGCGATAATTTCACCGACAGTTTTATCCGCCCGATAACGATCGACAATAATGACTCGCGAGCAAGCTGCACCCTGGCAAGGCTCCCGTGAGGCCGGCCGTGATCAGTAAAAACAATATTAATAATAACGAACGGATTCAGCTCGCATATTCAATTTTATTACCGTGCGCCGCAGCCTGCCGAGGGTTTGGCATTAAAATTATTTGTAAAAAAAAAATCCTCATCCCCAAATGGCCGCCAGGGTCCAGCAATCCCAGGGGCGGTGCGGTGTTGGTCAGATGAGAAAACCGAAATTAATTTTTATTAATCGCTTTTTTAGAGCACCACCGCGATCGTGATGCGAGATGCTTTGTCGCGATCCGGTGCCGGTGGATGCGCTCGTTGCTCCACAAGTCAGATGATTCACGATCGCAGCTCGGGAGTGGTACCACATCGCCAGTGGTAATGACAGACGATGAACCGGACTTTCCAACCTTGCCACGGAGATAGGTGGCATCGGTGTTGTTATGCGCCGATCAGTCCACCGGCTTAGCCAGCCCAAAATGTGTCGCCGCCGGTACCGGCCGGACTGGCCGGACATCTTCGGAGCCAAGCGCATTAGCAGCTGCTTCTCGGAAGTCTGCTCACGGATTTGTTTCGTGTGTTTTTTTTTTTTCGGGTGGCACCAAACAAAGCAAACCTAGCCACCCATCCGAGGCCCATTTAGCTAATGCCGCGGCCGTAATGACAGAAATTAATTGAATGCAATAAAATTCAGGAAATTGTTCGTGAAGCGCAGCACAACATCAAAGCAGCCAGGGGCCACCTGGGGCGAAAGGTGGTCGAATGTGGTTCGCGTCTGGGAGCCGCCTGCTGAAATGTGTCGTGATTTTTACCGGCTGCGAAGGTCTTGCTAATTGGCGTGCGTTTTGTGTGCGTGAGGAGGGGGAGGGACGGTGTAGGAAGTGGGCCGGGAGGTAACTCATTTATGGTGCCCCTGACGTGGTGTGATTAATTGAAAGAAACTCATATTGAAATCAGCTGAATGGGAACAGGAAATTTTTGAGTTCTTGCTCACGCGGCGGAATGTGCGTCCGACAAAATATGACGGTGGATGAGAGAGAAACAATATTCGAGTTAGTGATTCATGTGCAACTCACATAACAAGAGTCGCAAATTAGTAAACATATTTAATAAATACAACTTTCGTTATTGGATGCCTTGCGACATTCAGAAAACAAAAACGATTAATTCTGTCTTACATACTTGTCTAACATTTTCCAAGAATAGTTTGTCTATTTGATTGATAAATTTGGTTCAATATCATAATTATATTCAATGTTGGTTTATTTTTATTTTTTTTTTATTTATGTTAGAACGGAACAGGCCGTATTGGACTATTTTTACCACGTAGCAGGCTAGTCAGACCATGCTACGGGGGAACGGTCCGAATGGAATTTGAACCCGGTCCGGTCGTGTTAGGGACCTAGCGCCGTTGCCAAATACACCACCGGGCCGCCCCTAATGTTGGTTTATATAAAATATGTTTTTATATGTTTTTGTGGTCCGACACAATTTGGAAAAGCCTAATAAGAATATTTTGGTACAAATTATAACATTTAGAATTGAGGTTCGGCTATCCATAACTCTAAAACATCTATTTAAAGCTTATCAATCTAACTGTCTTCATTGTTGTTGGAAAACATTAATACCTCAAGGATGTTCCAGCTGCTCTCGTAGAACCTTATGGGTAGAATAAAAATAAACCACCAATTAAATTAGGTTTTTCTCCACATCGATCAAGATTTCTTTGAAGAACTGAAGTGAATCTTGAAGATTTTCTTGTTGGAATTAAACAGTTGCATAAAAAACTGCTAGGTACAGACTTTGGAAAATAAAACTCCTTGCTAAAACGTATCGTAAGAATTATTATGATTTATTCCACAGATCTTCTCAATGTCCTTTTCATTATTGGCGATCTTCCGGATATATCTAAGGCTTAACTGTTAATATTACTTTCAAATGAATTAACCATTATTTGAATATTATTTGAAAGAGTTATAATATGGTTAGTGATAGTGAAGTGATGTTAAATTCGAGGAATTATTTAGAAATATTCTAGAAAACTTAAAGAATACTCAGGGCCTTCACCAAGGGAATGGCTCCAGTGCTAATCTAATGGCTGTTTAAGCCCCTTGGTGTATTCAATAAAGCAGATTTCGACAACTTTGGCCTCAGAGGTAAATGTGAGTAATCGGACTACATTGGTGTTATACTTCTGTACAAAACATTGAAGAACATACTTAAGTTTCGCTACAGTGCTACAATATTACAATGTGGGATAGTGTTACTATCCCTTGTTTCCTAACATTTAATTACAGTAAAAATATTCAAACCAAAACCAAACCGATGTTCATTTATGTTACGCTGCGGCTGAAAATCATGGTACCGCAATTGATTGGAAAAATTGAACATCTGTGCCTGGATAAATAAGGGAACGTGCCCGGCGACTATTAAAAAAGCTATGCGCCACTCGACAAACTTTCAGGACGACTGTCATCCACGGCAGCACGGGCAATATGGATGCCACACGAGCAAACATTACCAATTGGCACCGCCACCATTGGGCAGATGTGTCTGACGCAAGCGCAACCCATTAATTTGCATACACTTCTAAGCCCATCACCCCTCCCGGCCTATTATAATGTGATACATTTTGCTGTCATCCCGGCAGCCAGGGGTTTTTTTTTGATTTTCTATTTTGCTCCTTGGCAAGCAGTACCATTACGATCCCGCATCGTGCACGCGATGAAATCCTTTTGCCGTGAGCGAAGCACGTAGCACCATCCGTAACTGGCAGAACATGCGGCCTACGGAGGTCAATTGAATCTGGCGGGCTGAATAAATATTGCCGCCAATTTAGTGGCGGCTCGTAGCCAAATGTTTTCCCTTCACTGCTACCCGCGCGAGGTTTCTCTTAATCGTCGAGTAAATGATCTCTAACCTTCCGGAACGCGTTGAACGTGCATACATTACGCAGCTTATGGTGTTCGGTCCGGGCTGGCCGGCCGGGTGTTTGCGTACAAGCGCACTACTTGGTTGCACACACCGGGAATAGACGAGATTTCAACGAGTTTGTGTCTGTATGGCAGATCCGCCTTACGCCTAGCATCCGACGGCCGACCCGAGCGGCGAGATGCTAATGTATGTGCATAAATTGGCTGCCGCAATTATTAATATTACCAATTTATTAATTCCCAGCTACACCATACCGTCCAAAGTCCGTGAAAAGAGAGAGATATGCAATGGTCTAGCACCAGAACGGCCTGCGGACGGTATTGTTTTTCTTGGCGAACACATTCTGGAAACGGACGCTTACAAAAACAATCGTCTGCGTCTGGGATGGCCACCGGCAATGGTTTTATGTCGGGTGAATCCGTGAATACGGAACGCACGCACGGGTTGAGCCCACTTCAAGCCAAATTCTCACCGTTTGCTGTTGGGGCGGTTTGTGTTTTTCTAACAAATATTTTGATTGATTTATAGACAAACAGATTGGATGCCACTGCTTTCCGGTGGTGCATACCGTGTGGCCGCCGATGCGTCCATTGGTCGACCATACGTACGTGATCCGGTGCAAACTTCCCAGACACACGGGGAACTCATTATGATTTCATAAAATATTCTCCCAAACTGTTTGTAATGCATGCTGCATATGCTTGTGCTTCCTGTTTCCTAAGCAATGATCGCTTCTTACCATTCAGTGCTTAATTGAGTAGAAATTTGGTTGATTTGAATATTAGTCCAATGTTGATGTTTATTTCGTTCGATGAGATTCAGAGCAGCAGCGTAACAAAACACAAAATGTTAGGAAAAAAACTTGAAACTGCTTTTCAACAATAATTAATCTTAATTTTTTAAATTAATGTTAAGTAGGTAATGATAATCTTTTTAAAAAAATACGAGTATCCTAAATAAAAAAACGAAAAGAACAAAACAGTAATACAAAATGTTAAACAACACGAAATTATTAGGCAATGGATGATAATAAACAGAAGAATATGAATCTGCCACATAAATAAAAAAAAAACAAAATAAAAACAAATTAACGAAAAATGAATTGAAATAACTCAAAATTGGAATGATTAAATTTGTTGAAAATTTTCTGCCCAACAAACCAGGATAACAAAAAAAGTTGTTATTGCAGTCATGGTGACATGGTGATGAGTGGCGCACAGGCACTATCTGGGAATGTTGGACGGCTGGCATCATCACGGTTTCCGTCCGCCACTGCACGGGAGGACAGATCGCGTACCTCGTCGGGTGATTTATGCAGTAGATTGTGCGTATAAGATAGATTCTCCCTGGCGCAAGGGGTTGAAGCTGTGTCAGCTGTGGTTAAGATAAACATTAACCAACGTTTAGATAGTGCACACGACCATGGCCACGTTTGGTGCAGATTCTGGATGGTGCATTTAGGATGCACACCATTAAGCAGAAGGTTCAACCAAAACAAAAACATCGCTTCGGATATGTTTTAAATGGAACTCCAACGCCTATGATTCGTGAAAGTTATGACAACATTTTATTACCATTTTGCTATACTACTTTCATAATGTTTTTAATAAATGGTTTCAAGAAAAAAAAGTTTCTTTAGTAAAGAATGTAAAAACATATTGAAACAACATAAAAATGTACCCATATCGGGAAGAATAATGAACACAAATAAACGGGTACTTTTATTACCATGAAAAAAGAAAACGTTTGTGAACGAGCTGGATGAGGCTCATAAATCGTCTGAAGCAAGGAGTTTAAAAATCACCAAACATATTTATGAGAGCAACGTCACCCATTTATAGGGGAATCATCCAATGTTTTGTTTTTTCGTCTCTCCCGTTTGCATCACGACATTCGTCCCATGCATGCGCTGCATAGTGCAAGAGACAACTGCGCGAATGTGATGCAAATGTCTTGTCCCTTCCGAGCCGCTGTATCAATCAGTCTCGTGATCCCGATTCTGGTTGTCTGATTTGACCCGTCCGTTTACTGGGCTCTCGGTGTCTTAGCTGATGCCTTCAGGCATCGTCACGGCCGTAAGGACGCACATCCCATCTTGGACATCTTCGAGTTCCGCGTGATGGAGCGAAGTAGTCGAAGCAAATAAATTAACGTCATCGCTGTTTTCGCGTCAACAATTGCCTTTCGTTCTCGATCGGGCGAAGAGAGACAACAAAAAATGCGGCTCATGTTGGCGAACTTGTAGTTCCCTGCGCTGGGAGATAGTGTTCTTTCTCGTAGTCTTTCTTTCGTTTGCATCACTCACGTTACTGTTGGATGTTAATTTATGGGATGGTCCGTGTCGTTTGGAGCGTCAACATTGACGGTAACAAAATGCTGCTTAATGGTGACACTGGGACTTATTTAACTAATTGAATTCCACATACTTGCGAACAAGCTGTTCGCCTGCGGTTGGATGCAGTGATGTGTGCAGTGATCGGAAGCGCAGGTTCCGATGATGCAGCAAAAAAAAAAAAACCCCTCCGGAACACGACCGGGGAACCCAAAAGGACCCGGTTAATTTCGCCCTTCCGCGATTTTCATTTCTGTACGCGCAGATATGCTTTGCCAAACCACTCGAGGTTCGCTGATTGGGTTCGGTGTGACGATGCTGGCAAACCATCGGCAGCCAACGCTCAATTAAGGCGCGGATAAACAATAAGTGAACCGTTCCGGAAGATACGCGATTAAACTGCCCTGATATCAGCAAACCGACGGCACGGCGCAAAAGGTGACATCTTGAAGACAGCCAGTACGCTGCCCCCCGTATCGCCCGGGCGGTTTTCAGATTTTAACGACCGCTACAAAACCACCCAACCACCACCAACCGGGTCACGTGAAACCGTTTAATCTACTGGTTTGCGCGCGAGCTGGGCAGAGTTTGGCTGAGGCTGATGGCAGAAACGATCCGCTGCCTGCAGACAGCGCTTGTTGAGGTCGACGCGTGATTCACCCACCATATGCCACGCCTTCGGGTGATAACGGATGATGACCGTCGTATCCACCTAGAAGGATCATTATTCCATAAAATTGTTTTCTTTTACTGCCAAGGAGCAACACAATATTTAACGTTTTTTTTGTGTGTATTTGGTTGTTTATTAAGTTATATACTTTTTTATTACTTCATTGGTTTACTCTTTTTACGTATGTAAGTTTTTGCGTTTTTGTTAAAGTTTCATGGAAATTGTTCTCGTTCAGACATTTATTTATTATTTTCCTTGTTTTGCACTCTCTTTAATTAACTCTTTGTAGATGTTTTGCATATGTTCCAAGGTAAGAAAGTTATGTATCAGCTACAGAAGCATTTATTTATCTTAAATTTTAATACATACCTGAATTCCTAACTAGGTCAGGAATTTCAACCGGTTAAATGGTTTTCCAGTTAAAATATTAATTGAGTGATTATTTAATCAATTTATCGAGTATTTAAAGTTGCTACAAACAAGCGAACATTTAGAAAACGATCAATTTACTTCTCATAAATGTCATCGAAATATATATATGAATTGTTTGATTATTTGCTTTAGAACAGTTAGAGACTTGGAAATCTTAAATCTTGATAACCAATCTGGGTTCTTTATTTTCTTCGGGTATAAACCATATTGGTTTATACAAATTGAACTTTCACATTTATATAGTGTGATTTTATCTTTAAAGTTGAAGAAGAAAATTACTTAAAATATTTAAAAAGCTTTTGAAATATTTTCCTTTTCAGGTTCGAGAATCGTAAAACGATGGCTTGTTCCTCACCAAACACACCGGAACCTTTGGCGTGCACCGTGTTACGCGATGAGCCGCGATCCCGATCTCGAACAGCGCTAGCGATTGGTAACGAAAGTACGCCGTACCCCCGAGACCGAGATAATTAAACATGTTTAGGTATTTCACTTATTGCCACTGTCGAAACAGAATCATGATACGCTCAGCGCGGTTTCTACACACCCGGGGAAGCGTACATGTCTGAAGAAGCAGTAGTAGGCAGCAAACCAGCGATGGTCCGGGCAATTGAGGCGTCCACTGCGATGCGAAACATGATGTTGCAGAATAGCGCGAATGAAACACGGGTAGCCACGGACGCCTACCAAATGGTAATGGTGTGGTCGCGATGCCGATAGCGCGCGACACTCGCCTTTTGTCCCGGCAGGAGACCCCATGCCAACATGCATTCCGACGGTTTGTGTACATTCACGGGTTCTGCTTGTCGCGTTCTGCCCGATCCTACCACACCTGATCCTTGCTCGCTGAAACGTCCTGCGAGCGTCCTGTAGTGTCTTGAAATAATTTCACGGCTATTAAAATAACTTAATGATGAATTCGACAACTTTTTTGTCCCCTTTTATTTCGTAGTTTGATCTTTTGCTGCTGGTTTAGTCTGAGTGGAGTGTATTGGAGTCCGAAGTCAACGGATGGCACACTGGGAACACTGGGAATGCCCACCAGTGTGGTGCCAGTGAAGTGGTGTTCGTGGTGTAACTGGCTGAGATTCTCAAGAGCGTACCGGTGTGTGGCATGCGTGCGTGTGCCTATATGTGTGTGTATGTGTGTGTGAGGTGGCCCCCACTTGAGGCGTCAACAGCGAAGGCTGTTGCAGGAAGCAAGATTGAGAGCTTTAGCCGGTTGAACTCCACGGGAACGACAGATGTAGTAGCAATTCACCCCGCTGGATAAACATTTACATTTAAATTAGCAGCNTGCCCACCAGTGTGGTGCCAGTGAAGTGGTGTTCGTGGTGTAACTGGCTGAGATTCTCAAGAGCGTACCGGTGTGTGGCATGCGTGCGTGTGCCTATATGTGTGTGTATGTGTGTGTGAGGTGGCCCCCACTTGAGGCGTCAACAGCGAAGGCTGTTGCAGGAAGCAAGATTGAGAGCTTTAGCCGGTTGAACTCCACGGGAACGACAGATGTAGTAGCAATTCACCCCGTTGGATAAACATTTACATTTAAATTAGCAGCAAATGCTTACGGACGCCCGGGACCCGAAACGCCACACACGGCGTTACCACACTCGATCGGTTGTGGTCGGCCGAGACTTGGAGAGACATGTGAATGGACTAAAGAATAACTTAACTTCATATTACGGATAGAATGGTTTCCGGTATTCTGTGGAAGGAAATTGTATGCATGTATGCTTGTAGAATAAGACCTTAAGAGTTTCAAGATTTGTTCCAAAATATTAAGGAATTCATGTTTGTTGTAACGAAAAAATTTGTTAATTATTTAATTATTCGCGAAGTTTACATAAACAATATAATTAACTCAAACAGATAAGTTTTATGATTTCAGTTGAATGTATATAATATTGTTATTCGACTGAAAAATAGCCAATCTGTGGTATCTGCGGATGGAAATCTTAAGGATTAACATGTAAGTTATAATGTAACAAGCCACATAAGAACACTCATGCCGTTTATCTTAAAAACACAATTTAATTATGAGTAAATTATTCTACAAAAATTAAAAATGTATCTTCTAAAAAGCTGTGTGTTGCACTGACACATTTGTAGAACAGCTGTCAAGATTTCGACATTAACTTGAAATTTGTTAAATTGATTTCGTGGTCGAAAGAGGGCGCTACTAGTACCAAAATATACCGTGTTTTGATGCCTGCTAAATAGAAGATACTTTTAAAGGCACAAATCGCGAAAAAATCAGGATTTCAGTTTTAAACATTTATTTGCACTTGTTAAAATATTCAAGTCCAAGCACTTCGATTAAATCTAGAAATCGAAATGCTGAACTTAGTTTGGGAACAGTTTTGTACGTTATGTATTGAATTATTGTTATGTTGGTATACTGATGTAATATGTGGAGATATGTGGAGATGTTGCTGAAAACCCTGAGATATTGCTGAAATACTCTTTTATATAAAGCACCGGACTTTATGTCTTTCCGGATCGATAAAAAAAGTTTTTTTATACTCAAAAAAATGAAAAACCCAAATTGATTCGAACCACTTACTGCATAATGCTTATTAATATGCTTGGTTGGTGGAAAATATTCAATTTCACCGAGAAGAGGCGCTCACTATCTTCCTTTCAAGAACCGAAGAACACCTCCAGCAAAGCTCTCGAAACATTAAAAAGTACATCATCCGCCCTCGCAGCAAACAAGCGAAACTTTCAATCCATGATCCTTACAAAAATGCCTCCCTCCTCCCCACCTTACCCCACACACCTACTTTGGTGGACTTTTCCTTGCCAACTTGTACACCCAGCACTAGCCAGCTGGAAAAATGTAAGAATATTTACGTTTCATTTTACGCATGATGGACGACACAGAACGTCTTCCGCTCGGGAGGTTTTTTTTTGCTTCTTTCTTTCGGACACCGAGTACCGAGCGCTAACGGATGGTCGATGACAATGAGCGCTCCGGGCACCATTAAACGAAAAGCAAGCGAAAAGCCTTCACGATCATTACTCTGTTGGAGAGTTTTCGCCCCAAAATCTCGTCCTCGTTCAATGGGACGGGCGGGAGCAAACAACAAGGGACAGGGAAAGACAAACGACGGAACGGTGGAACGGGCACCAGAAACGGAAATGTTTAATCTGGCTGCAAAACACGGCACGCGGCCGTCCAAATATATACATATTTGGACTTGTAACGAAAAGGGCGAATGAGCGAGAGGTATAAACGCTAAACACGCCCGCGGTAATACGGCTGATAAGAGCGATTGTTGGCTGCTGGTGGGCCGTTTGCGATGGTGATGCGACGAACAAAATAGGAGGATGGGTGGCGCAAGGTCTCTTTTGTCTCAAGTAAAGTCAACCTGTTTGAAATTTAATGCTAGCTGAAATTGTTCTTTAATTTGAGCGGGTGAATTTCATTGAACATGACAGACGTCTAACGACGGATTGGAACGTGGGAGGTGACGGATGATTGGTGAGGTGTAACACCGAGCCAACAAACAAGGAGGGATATTTTGATGAATCCAACAGGACGAATCCCTCCTCGACACTGGGAAGCAAATTTGATAAACCACGTTTACATTGACGGGGTGTCATTGTTGTGTGACGGATAAACTTAGGCATTTGTTTTTCCAACAAGCCGAAACATATCCAAGGAATCAGAAATTGGCTTCGTGAAGCGTCTGAAAGTGGAATGGAATCGAAAGGACCTTGTCAAACAATTAGGCTTTCCGTTGTTTTGTAGGCGCTTCATAAATGACGTGAACTTTTTCCCTAAACCTCATTAGAGAAACGAAATGAAAGTCTCGAAATTATTGAGCTGATGGCAAATATTTCGTTGGAACTCCCAATGGCCTAACATTCGTTACTTAGTCACAACTTCGGCATTGTTTTGACACAAGAAAAACCTCGTCTTCGACGTAAATTTGATAGAAAGCGCCCTTTCGTTCGAGCGCACTCATTCCACCACCAGCGTTGTGGTTTCATTTCCTGTATCGATTTGTCGTTTTGCCAACCCCTAAGGAATGCTTTTGACTGCCACAAACTCTAGACGGGAAGGGTTGCAACTCGGAGGGAATATCCCTATGGGTTTTTTTTTCGGCTGGATATAAAAACGAACATCGTTGGATGTTTTTTCTCTCCCTCGAAGACAACAACGAGCGTTAAACAGGGCACTTTACACATTCTCGTTGTCGCGGGCTGGGCGAAGGAAAGCCCACTCAAAGAAGGGGGAAATGTGGAAAATCAAATTCAAAAATTTACACGCCCAAGGGGTGTGCGTGTCCTTCACGGTTGGCTCTGGAAGGGATGAAAAGGGGACGAAAGAACAAAAAAAAGTGCACCCCACACTAACGGAAAAGGGTGTAAGCATGGGGTTTGTAAGCCCTGGTAAAGGAACATAACCATCCGCACGTACGTGATAGACATCTGCCTTTTCGCAGCCCGAAGCAGTATGTCGCCGTAATCGATCGTCCCATGCAGCGCAAAACATCCCGCGTGTGTGCAGCAGTATCGCAGGACACAAATGTACCGTCAGCAATGGAAGCAATAGCAGTATGTGCCGAATATGATGATACCCCACATACATCACACGGCATGACGCATCAGTGCAACGTTTGGTACGCGGTGCGTCTTCCTATCGAAGACAATCATCATTTCCCAGCAAACACCGGTTCCCCCTTTTTCGATTTAATTTCGCCATAAAAAGAGTCTAATGAGATCAAACATGTTAAATTCGATGATACCATGTGAAGGCACACACAACATTGGTATGATGTGTGTGTGTGTCTGTAGCTGTTTTTTGCTGTGCCAAATCGTAGATGAAAGACTGTGTATCTCTGCTCATTAGGTTTCTGCATGTAACTGGCGCTGATTGGTTCCATTTTGGCGTGTAGTGCAAATTGGCGTGTGTGCATTTTGCTATTTTGGCGGTGTAACGCTACAAAACAACTATACGTACGTTTCACCCTGTCGGTGGTAATTATGGTGTTTGCGTCTGTTGATAAAATGTAATTTATTTTTACACACACATCAAAGTGATGTGAAAAAGTGATTCCAAAAAGGGCGAAATGAAAACAATCACTAGAGTAAAAATTGTAATATAAAATGTTTTTTTTTTTCAAATATTTTAATTCAAAAATTGATTGAAAATGTAAAGAATGCTATTTTCTGTAATTAAAATCAAGCGAAAATGTTTGTTTTTAATTGGTGTGTAGCTTTCACATGATTTTCATTCATTAAATAGTAATGAAATATTCTCATGGAAATATTTGTGTTGCAAATAAAATAAGAAAAATGTACATTTAAATATTGCAAAAAACAGGAAATATATTGCTTGAAAGGTTCTACCAATAAATAGCTTGGAAAACTTCGCACATGTCAAAACATGAGAAACTACTTAACTGCACGCAGAAGCTTGCAGACCATTTGCATATGGAAATGTTCACTTGCTCATCAAAGTTAACGAACAAATTGTAACCTTTTTGCTTGCTCAACATTCGCACAAGACCTCTCATTAGTGCCCATGCAGCTGGTTGGGTGCTTAAGCAAAGCGAATGCCCTCGCCGGAGGAACCTCATGCGGACGACGAAAACGCCACCAACCCCGAAAAAGTTGCCCCCCTAAACACCCATGACGACCGGAGCCGCCTATTATTAGGCAGCAAACAAGTAGACGACATTTGTTTTATCATCTGGTGGGACTCGATGCGCGTGCATTATTTATGGATTTCCACGTTTAATATCAACCGCACCGTTAGCGGTCTTTGCAAAGAACACTCGGGTCCAATCGAGGGTAAAGCCCCGCGGGGAGGGAACGAACCCTCCGGGAGTAAAGGGAAGGGTGTGCCGTGAAGTTTCGACGTAAAAAGAGTTATGTATGACTTTTTCCACCCGTTCCGGACAATAATCGGAGCGGGCCCGGTAGGTAGTTGAGTGCCGACTGCAGTTGCTATCTGCCGAAAGTTTCGGGGGCCTTATGTTTTGATTTATGACGGGGGTTCATGCTTTGATCCAGGGAAATCAGAGAACATGGTGGGAGCGTGCTTGCTCACCGCCTCAGGCCAAATGGGCTGCCCAAGCATCTTGCGCGTACTCTCTTCCTCTCTCTCTCTCGCTGTGTGTGTTTAATAAAACGCCGTACACTCGTGGCCACAAAATCAAGCTTTGCAAACACGCGAATCGTTGGCACCATGTGTGTGTGAGTGGGGTGTTTTTTTTTGCAGGATGGAATGCGAATTTCAAATGGCAGTGAATGCGACAGGCCACAGTACCAGAGTTACCAGAGTAGTAAAATTATCTTGCCGTCTCGCTGTTGGTCGTTTCGGAGATGCTGCTACCGGTTTCCTGTTTTGCTGCCGGCGGCTTCTGGCTAACTTGAGCGTTTGGTGAACCACAAAAACCACATAATGAACCTCTGCTTCTTTGCTTACCTTTAGTAACCGCACGTATGATTGCCTGTACCAACGGGTATAGCGTGTACCGAAATGAAGAAGCGATAGAACTGTTCCAAATCCAATCACCCCGGTAGGCTCCGTTTCGGAGAGGCGTGACCCCTGTAGATGCGTACTTTATGCGAGAAAGATAATTCATATGACAGTTGGTAGTGCTAGTGGCACACGCCTTACAAAATCGGTTTTTTTTTCTCAAGGCCTTCGTGTGGAATCGATGATTTACATGATTTGAGTTTACGATTTACGAGACTTTTTCGTTTTTCTCAAGTGAATTAGTCGTAGTTTGAGATTAATGTATTTTTGTTACTGTTCAGTGACCTGAGATGTAATTGGGACATAGGTACTAATTTTAGATTTTTCTACAATACTTAAGAATTATTTTTACTTTCTCGAGCTTTTGCAAGTTGAAGTCGACTCTTTGGAAAGTTTACATGATCAACACATATCCGAAGCTTTCAGACATTACGGAATCATGTCCGTAAAGTATGCGTTGTGCATCGATTTAGTATGAAGACGACTCTGAGTGCATCAAATATTCTATTTCAACTTGAAATGATTCGAGAAATGGCTACACATTTCTCTTCCGATATCTCTTTATATCTTTGATTAAAATGTTTCAAGCGTTCGCAATGTCAATCAATGTCGCTTTTTAAGTTGCACAAGCTTGTTCCATTTTCTCAACCATCATAACATCTTCAATGTTTGAAATTAATTTATAATCGCTTGCGTTGAAACGCTCCAGATCTCCGTGACTGGAAGTGGAATTATTTGTGAATAATGTATTCTAAGTGAGACACCAGGGACAGCGCGTGCTAGCATATTCTTCCCGAGTAGTGGCAAGTAAAGAAAATCCTTCCGTTGACTTTCTGGCACAAAACTATCGCAGCCAAAGCTCAAGCCCCCGGGAGGGCAACCCATTCCGTGTATATGTTTATCATTAAGATTAACAAGATAGGCAACACGGTGGGCTACGGTGGCCAAGATAACTATTTGCCACACTATTGTTCCGAACGACGGCATCAGCACGTGGAATAGGCGGCGACGCAGTAGTTCCATTTGCTAGCTGGTGGTACCAAGCTAGCTGCACTTTCCGGCACTGAAGCGACAACCGTTTTGACATTTATTCACTCACTCTCTGGCTCATTCCTTCCTGCTGCAGTGTTTACACAGCCCTCATGTTGGGTGTACAGGGACGACACAGAAAAAGAAAGAATGAAGGCATAAAGAAACTAGCAGCATCTTCAAAACTGCGCTACTTCCTTCGGCCAAGTGAGCGATTCCACGGAAGTCCTCCAAACCCAAAAGGGCTCAGACACGGGCAAAATGTTAGCACAAACCCCAAAGTAACGAGCACCACTTTGCCGCGACACCCAACGGCCCGGGCTTGATGAAGCCCTTGGGAGCGGGTTAGCTCGGCGTCCGAGGGTAATACGTACACTTCATCAAAGGAATAGGTTTATTATAAAACACCGAGAAATCATGACTTGCAAAAGCGGCACTACGGGACGGCCAGCGGGCGATTGGGCGGGTGCCGGACGGTTGGCTTGATGTTTGTTCACCATCAAGCGACCAAGATGACAACGGATGTTGGTAGAACCGCGTTCTCTCGTTCATTGTGTGCAGACCTGGTCCGGTCAGAATTCACCATGCCGACTCGGGTATTTAGCCGTAAGACGTTTAACACACACAAACACACAAAGCAGAATAAGAAAAAAAGCCATTCTTTCCACCATGCTCATCGACGTGGTCCGGATAACCGGGAGGACATCTCGCTGCTGGTAGCTGCTGCCACCATGACTTCCCATCTGTGCCCTGTGTCATTAGCCCGGGACACTATCAAAATATTTTTATCTCTCTTGTTAGATTTAATTTGGCACCGAGCGAAGAAACAGGCGCGCGTGTCGCCCAACTAAAACGGCCTTTCGGGTGGAAGTAAGTCACTTCTTGCTTTCTGTCTCCTTTCCTGGATTTTGGCGACCTGTAAGAAACGGTGAGTCACAAGGCGTTAGCCGCAGACGACAAGCGATTATTTGGAGAAATATCATGTGCAAGGATGCGAGGCAGATAGCGGTGATGATGGTCTTTAAATTAGCATTTGATGTTTGCGTTTATCATCTTAATCGCTTTCGGAGTGTGCGCAAGTCCTTCTTTCCCCCCTGGGAAGGTGGCCAGCAAAATGGCTCATCGTCGCGATGAGTAATTTGGTGCAAAGGAGTACATTTGTTTAATAATTGAATTGAGTGCATTATTTTTGCCCAAAATGTGGGACAGTAACTAGCGAGCGGAAAAACAAAACGCTTATCATGCTGTAACGGGGAAAACTAGCCTATTGGCACCAAGCGAAAAGGGTAATATAGTGGTCATAATTTTCCTCACTATCGCTATCGTAGAGTGGGAGTCGAGAAAAAAAAGAGGACTGTTTTTCGCATCGTAAACATCGTAACGAGCTTTCCGACAGCGTATCTGATCGGGTGAAGATGGAAAAAAATTATACAATCGATCGGGAAAGGGACACGAGACAAACAAACGCCACGGTTCGTTAGAAATAGGTATCCTTTACAACAGTGAGTTGAGTTTTGTCTGAGAAGTGGACAATTTTATGTTTGGTTTTGTATTAAGTTTTTGTAATATTTAAACTAAAATATTAAAAAGATCTTGAAAGGTATTTTTTGAATTTTATTATTCGAAAGGCACATTAGAAGATATGTGTCTTCTATAATTGTAACCATAACATAAGTTACGTTTATTTAATACATCTAATTGAAATACATCAAAATAATGTCAGAAGTGCTTACAGGTAAGTCAATTTATGCTTATTATAATTTTTTAATGAATACCTTTTCTAAAAAGTAATAACTTTTTTCCCAGGTATATAGGAATTGAATAGAAAGAAAATGAGTTTAGTTTTATTGAACTATTGTATGCATTTACGTCCCAAATTTAGCTTTCTTTTAATATTGATTGTATTAAAATGTTAAAATTAACCGCCTAATTTTGTCCATTCACCCGAGCCGGTTTCCACTGTGACAAACAAACGCTTCGACCCACGCTATCTTCGGCCCTCTGCAAAGCGTTCCAAGTGCCAAGTGCAATATTGTGACAATAAATTTGTTTCACTCGCCAACGTTTCACCAGCACCGTCCACACCACCGGACGGTAGCCCATCGAAAATGCTAATGAAAGTCTGCGGGAGGTCTATCGAAATGGAATGTTTGCCGCCCGCTACGCCCGGCCAGCTGGCCCGGGTTGCGGTGTAATGAGACATCCTGCCAAGTAGCCGACAGTAATGCGCACCTTCGTCGAGCTCCGAGCTTCCCGAACGCGGTCACCAAAGGCGGCCTGGGCCGTAATATCAGTAGCGCGAACACTACATCGCGTAGCATTTTGGTTTCATTTTATTTTATGGCCCTTGCCACGGGTTTCTTTCGCCGGCGCCTGGTGGCAAACCGGAAACAGGCCGGCCAAAGGTTTTCCAGCAAGCTTATTAGCCTCGATCGACATGACAATGCCCTGTCAGGCAATGGAGGGGGTGCTAGGTGCAGTGTGGGCATGCTAAATGAAAATAAATAAAAACGAAAGGAAGATTGTTTCTTGTAAATGAAATTACTTAATACTGTAGAGGCTTCGGCCCATTTTCGGTTAAACGGTGTCTGCGCTGCTCTGCACCAGCCCGAGCCACCGGCATCAGATTACGGGGCGCAAAATGAGCTCCAACGTTATTATCAGATAATGGAAATCATTCAGATTCCGGTTAGAGAATTCAGCGCGATAGCAACCTTGGTAATGGTGCCCCGGGAATCTTTCTCTTCTTCTCTCACTTTCTTGCCAAGACCTCGGATCTACTTTGTTGTTTGTTTTTGTGCACCCGAGGAAAAAAAATGTGTAAAAATCTGGGCGAATTTGATTGCGACGACACGGCAGAATCCCGACAAACGACAACGACTGCCGCCATGACCGCACGAGCCAAAGCCATCTGAAACTGCGTGAGAGTGAATTAGGATGATTAGGCGGTGTCTTATTTAATCATGACATTAAGCTGCTCCTGATCGTACCTCTGGGGGGGATACGATTATGCTCCCTTCGAGCAATCTGTGCGTGCGCGTAATGGGCGCCTGTTGTCGTCTGCTGGATGG
Organism: Anopheles rivulorum; assembly: GCA_018908115.1. NCBI lineage: Eukaryota > Metazoa > Arthropoda > Insecta > Diptera > Culicidae > Anopheles > Anopheles rivulorum. The sequence continues at coordinate 17,243,488 of STHB01000010.1, forward strand.
CAAAAGCAAGTTGTTTAACAATTTGCTATTTTTTGCTAGACATTACACGAAATGATATGACATGTTTGCTTAAGCAACATGATCTTTCTAAACCAGCTCACGGAAGTATCTGCTTTCCGGATTGTTTTCGTTTTGTGTTTGGCTTCAATTTTATTTCTCTAACACGAGAGAAAATACGTTATTCATCTCCACTATGTACATGCTAGTACATGTGAAAACTGGTTCACTGTGTGCACTGGTTGTCCAGTGTTGCCAACATATTGCAACTGGCGTCAACAAAAACTCAACTCCTTTCTGCTGCACCTGTGGCCGGTCTGTTTGTTTCCAAGATTTTTCTTGTTTTTTGCTTCTTCATCTCCATACTTTACTGTTGAGCATTGTTGATACGTTTTTTTATTTTGTTGTACTTCGTATTTTGTTTTCCCAGTACCATCCCCGGTAGCCTGGACGAACACTCGAACGTGACAATACGAGCGATTCAAGACAACAAACAATATCCCGCTGCCCTTTCCCGGGGTCCGTGAGCAAACAAATTTATTCCGAACATAAAACTAACAAACAGCAAAACGCCATGATTTACACCGAAGGACACCGTCCGGATCACCGGATCGAGCTCAGCCCAGCGTGTCAAGGCCGCGCGAGCGTACGGGAAGGACACGACCGAACGTTTTACGTCGAGCAGAAAACAGGAAGTGAAGTGGTGGCCAAACGCGATGCTTTACCACCCAGGAAGGTCCTTGCCGGATGGGTTTTCGGTGCGGTATCCTTCGTGCAAGCAGGATAATGGCGATCGGATGCCGTTCGGGCTTGTGTCGCTTCGTTCGTAGCCCAAAGTCACACATGCATGAATTTGTAAATAAATATTTCCTCTTTGCCCGTAAGGTGAAACCGGGACCTTTCGCCTTCTGGTCGAAAGGAACATGAAAAATAGGCTTATTAATTCTTTAATCCTTATACATCGACCGGGGCCAAACGAGCTGGGTGTGCCTGCCCATTTGGTGTCCTTGGTGCCATTTTCGATGCTACCGTTCCGCATGATAAACATCCAGAACAAGCGGTACAAGATCAAATGTTCGAAGTGGGTGTCTTGAGAACCGTGTTTGCTTTGCAACATGTTAGCTTACTTTTTGTGTGCTGTGGGAAGATCTTCCTAGGTGAGGAAGTAAAACTGCATGGGAAAGGAGAAACTTGTTGAAGATATTATATTTGTGTGTGAACGATGTTTGAAAAAATAATAATGTTCACGTTATTAAAAAGATCGAATGACAGTTCTAATAAATTATAGCGGTTTTGACAACAAATCTCGGTTTATCGTTAGTAAAATTATTAGTAAGTTTAAGATATGCCTTTTAGCTGCAAATATTGCTGTTGAAACATTAGTGAGCGGGAAGATTATGGACAATTTCTGATGTCTGTATGTTTCGATTATAAAAGAATACTCATCCATTTGACAGAACATAAGATTGATTTTAGATACAATAAAAATTGATTATCGTAAACGTGTACTTTTGTGGAATACGAGTAAATGTTTTTCAATATTTGTTCGAGTAGAAGGGTTTTTTTCATGATGGTTGTGAACGAACTCCCAAACTGCAATTATTACAAAAAGAGAATATTTGCATTGAATTTTGAGTAGACAAGTACACCAATCAATTTGGTCGGTTCGACTGGAGGTTGTATTTTATGAGCTGCTAGAAGCAGAGGTTGATATCAAACGATCGCCATATGAATGGTTATATTATAGTGATTCTTTTTGAAGAACTGCTTAAATGAATAATTGGACATAAAAATTATTCATTCTAGTAGTTCTTCAAATTGCTTGTTCGATTCTGAAATGTCTATTCTTTTCTATTCTCTAAACTCGTTTAATTGGCCAAATTTCAAAGACGAATATTTTCCTTGATGATCGACAGCGTTGCCTAACCTCTACCGCTAGCTGTAACCCGATGAGGCATAGACGCTCTTCTGTTAGATTTGGTCTACTTCAGGAATTCAGCATTCCAATTAATATCTGTAAACGATCAAAAGTCGAACATGAGATAAATATAGGGAATGGCTCTCAAACTACATCCAAAACGTATCTATAAAGAAAACAAATAGATAGTAAAAGTTACCGGAGAAATATATTATATACAATAAATGCATAAACATGTTTACCCAATAAATCTTGATGTTAATTTTAAGTCTTAAAATGTACCTAAACAATGTTTTATTTTGCATTGCAAAATCCCGGGTATTAAATTCTAAATTCATGCCAATTTCACATTTTGCACCTTTCGCCGAAACAAGCTCAATCAATTACGTAGGACGGCATCATTTGCCATTGTGAACATTTCGTTCGTCCGACCCATTCCTTCCGCGCAGGATAGCGATAAAAAAACGACGACGAAACGCCCTGCTAAAAATGCAAATTCCCACATCGTCACCCGCCGTTTTGAACATAAATGCGCATCCAACTTCAAACAAACATCGGCTTACGGACGCACTTAACGAACGGCGTCGAATCACCGTCGAAGTTTCTGCGAGACGAAATCCGGGTGGGTTATTTAAAATTTGAGCACTAGTAAATTTTCAACCCCGTGCAATGCTCGGGCATAACATCCATCTTAAGCTTCGACACGGGATAGGTTGCACTGGTCGAGCTTGGGTTCCTCGGAAGCAAACCTAATCCGACAAACGGGAACACGGGGTGGGTTACGAAATGTGTGTCTTTTTTCTCTGCATCTTAAACCTGAATGGCATTCGCTGGGTCTGGGGTGGAAAAAGTGTTTTCCCCCTGCTTGTGCACGGGTCCACCTAATCCACCGTTAAATTGTCAACAGTAACGAATGGTAACTGTAACCGTCTGGTTTGTTCTGGTGAAAACTCTTTAATTTGTAAACGCCAATGCCATCGCGGACAGCATCTGCAGCAACTATCAAACTGCTGCTGCTGTTGCTGGTGGTGGTGAAGGTACCAAACTCAATGGATCGAACACTCCAACTCGGGTAGGTAATGCAACATTAGCGCGTGTTCTGCACGTGACACGGACCGGGGATTAGTGCGGAATAAAACGACAGCGCCAGCGACCGAAACGAAGCGAAACACTGCGCCAAATTGCGACAACGTTTGCTCACTGTAGCCGACGCTGATAGGCCCTCCTCGGTCGGGGTCTTTCGGGATGCGGGATCTTTAAGCAAGATTTCTTCCAAAGATGACAGCAGATTACAGCTCAAATAAACCTCGACCGCCAGAGTTTGAGAGTAGTCAGCCCGCTGGTCGTGCTGAAGGTAACATCATCCTGATGCGTGGTACGTGCAAAGAACGGCCATGTCTATTGTGACGTACGTGGGCGCACCGTGACATTGGCGGTTGTCTCGTCTACCTCGGGATCTCGCCGGAAATCTAACCCACCCCGGGAAGTGAACGATTAACGTGTAAGGGAGTACTCACCATCTTCCATTCTCGGCGCACAACCAAAAACCCTCCGAAAAGGCACCGAAGATGCGAAGTGTGTCGTTAATACTGACGAGCGGGTGAGTTTATGCTCGTTTACGGCTGATGGCATTCGTTTGACAAAACTAACAAGCATTCTAGGCATTTTCCAACCTTAAGCCTCCAGAATTGGCCCGAAGAAGTGTGCGTATTCCAGTCCCAAAATCGGCCCAAGAAGATCGTCAGTAAGCAAGTGTGGGGAGGGTTTATTAAATTTTGTAATTGTACACACAATCATAATTAAGTTCTCCGTCTTGGATCGACGCTGCCACACGTTCTAGAGCCCGGGACACCGGGAATTTTCGGGCTCGCCCCGTACACCCGGGGAGTGTAATTTCGTTCCACGCAGCTAATGATTTTCTTGTTACTAGCATCCGGTACGGGGGCCTAGGGCCCGAAATCAAATTAGGAAGCATGAGGCAGGTTCTATTTTTCCAGGCAGTTGAATCGCGCTGTCGCGCAGAGCCGGGCCAAACAGTCGAAGACAAAATCTGTGTGTCTTCTTCGGAAGACTTCGGAGCCCCGTAGGAAAGGTAATAAATTTATTAATAATGACCAGTTTGGCGACGCCAGGCCCGCTTTCGGATCGTGCCGCTTTTTCTTGGCAAGGCCAGGATGGTGCGCTGGTGCTAATCTGCCTCGAAACTGACGCTAATCGATTAAAAATCGTTGCCTCGGATGTGTCGCGACGGGTTTGAAATCGAAACGTCAGCGTGCAAGATGGATGAATGGGCGATTATTTTTGGGATGGATTTGGGGAGAAAAGATTCTGATACATTCATTCGTAGCAACAATACATTTGCTGTGCTCTGTTGTCTATCATTTTGCTCTGAAAACGGCGTTGGAATTATTTAAAAGTCGATTTCAAGTGCTTTATTATAAATTAGTGAAGGCCATCTTTGTTAATTTGTTTTCATTTCATTCCCTTTCAATCTTATCTCTTTATGCTTTCCATCATTTAGAACAAATTTGTTCATTTCACGTTCGTTTTGGTGATTTTGCATCAAAATTAAGTGCTTCTAAACTTTTTTGTAAAACTATTAGCATGTTTTTATATCTTACATAAATCTTTGCTTAAGAGCTGGATGGAAATGTAGGTCATACGGTGCTTACATTACTCTTGGGCTTCTTAAACCATATATCTCGCTGTTTAAAATTAATTTTCTTAACATTTCTTACCAGCCGAAAGCTGGCATTCGCGTTGCGGTTTCCATACCACGCCTAAGTCATAGTGCCGGTGAAAAACCCTCTCTGGGGCAATGCTCACACCTTGCGCTGGTCGGTCGTTTGTGTTGCTTCTTAACCCCTTAAGCACACCATTAGCATCAATTTAAATTATCCGAACAGCAGACGACACTCGCTGAGGTGGTAGATGAAAGCATCACGAAAAAAAGGGGGCACGAAAAGAAAACCTAAAAAGGAATTCCCATTCGCGTGCGCGAGAAACCGCCAAAGCTTGAGCTTGAAAAATGATACCTCGGTGGCCATTGCTCAGCACAACGGAATTGACTGCCTAACGCTAAGCCGCCGCGTGATGCATGATGCGCTGAGAAGTTAAGCTTGTTCTGAAATATCGAACGATAAGCTTTGTGTGCGCACAAATGCTGAAGCGCCAGAACTGGAGTGACATTCGTCAAATGGGATTTTACATTTTGGTTGTTTTGTTTGGGTGGAAAAACGTAACACGAATGTTACACCAAACTGCAGCGCGTTTGAAAATTACGATGGATTATTGTACCGGTGCTAGTTAGAAAGCGGATTTAGCAGCCGATGAAGGGCCTATCAGGATAAGATGTTCATCGCATCGCATACCTACAGGCGTCGCAGCTGACAAAACAGTTTACACTGACGAGTATTGGCCCGAATCATCGCTGCGTCTGCATCTTCACCGCCGGCAAGTCACAGATCAATCAATCCTGCAGTAATTAATACGCCAAAAGTAGACACAACGACGATTGTGGATGTGTCACATTGTCACCATATGGGCGACACATCAGCGGATGTCGACTACAGCAAAACTTCACTGTACCACGCTTGGCACTCTCTAGCCAAAACTTCATATCTATAATTAATCATCCACCTGAATCGCGTCCACCATTTCCGGGGGATCGATACGCACGTTGCTTACGGCGTTTATTACCTTTCCCTAACACTGTCAATCGCATCAGCTGAACGTATCTGTAACTGACACTAATACCATGCGGGGGCCGAAAACATACACCGAGTACGGCGACCCGCAAAGAACCGGACTTTCGCCGACTCCATCCAGCGAGTGACAGGCGAACATGTATCTCCGATGGCGATATACGGAGATGAAAGTGGTTGAAACATGGGTTGAAATTTGAGGAGATTTTTGGGAAGCAACAACCCATACACTAGATTCTAATGGGGAAGATGGTAAGAAAGATGGTTGGAAAGATTTGAAAAGCAATAGACTATTGGGTAGCCCACAATCCCTACAGCGAGAAAGCATGTTTGGGACTTATCTGCAGTACATGTTTCTATTTTTCTGGTGATAAAAATAAATTGAGCTGCTGACAAAACGTCGTTCAAGATTGTGCGGAGTTAATCTTATTGTATCAGCAGTTGCTGGAAATACGGTACAACGCATACTGGACATGCTGGAAGGCTCTATACCTAGGACAAATTTCGGTTTTGTTGTTGCTTTTATGGGGAATTTTGGTTTATTTCAATTGTATCTCTCTTTTCTATTTCTTTGTACATCTCTTTTATTTCTACTTCTTTTGAACATCTTTTGAATATAGACTTGTAAAATCATTATAATTTCTGTATTATCTTTCAATTTTTAAAAACTTTACTCGAAAATTTCACAAGTTTCCCAACAGTTCCAATTCCTTTTACTTCATTACAACTATTTAGTAACAATTTATGCTGTTACATAAATCTCTTCATGGATGACTGCATCCCTGCTAGCATGCTGGAAAACTATAAAGTGTACCTAGCGTTCTCAGAACTGGAAGCAGCAAACATCAAACTGACCCCAAGCAGGTTACAGATGTACTAGCAGGCAGCATTTGATGTCGCAAACTTTATGAATGTCGCAACTTCAAAGAGGGTAGCCGCTCGTTAGGTGACCATATTTTTCACTTTGAAAAGCGATGGTAATTTGCCTTTCCAGTGAGGGTTTTTTTTTTCAGGGAAATCTCTCATCTCTCTCGCAACCCTTCAACCAAGCACACCACCGTACCGTACCGTCCAGTTTTGGTAAATCCGATGTAATAGCTCATTCGGTTGGTGGACAAATATTAAATCCGTCTCATATCAAATTAAACAGCTCGTAAAACGTGCAGGGACTGAGCTTTTATACCGTTTTTTTTTTTCGTTCGTCTTCCAGTTTTTATTGGTGTGTTTGTACGGTTTGAGACACCGCTACCGGTATTTTTTTTACTCTTTTCCTCACCCTTAAGTCCCAACTTGTCGAATACATTGACCAACTGCTAAGGGGGGCTTGGGAGATGAATAAACGAACCGCTCTATGACTTCCCCGACGGTTTGTCGGGATGTAAAACTATTACTTTTTGGAAATTATTTTACGCTGCAAGTGTGCACGGCGTTTTGTTCTGTAATAGCCACAAAATGTTCCACAGCGGTAAACTCTAAAAATAATAAAAGTAGTAAAAAAAAGCTAGCTACCCCTTTTCGGGTGGATCTCGTACTGGCACTGCGATTGGGACACTATCCACCGGCCGTGTACGGCGACGGTTCTGATGTTTGATGCTCCAGCAGGGCCCTCTCAGGTTAGCAGCTTTCGTTTCCCTTACGTTTTACCTTTGCCCATCGGCCGGACGGGTGTTTGTGGTCGTTCAACTGTGGATGTCATTAAAAGTTTTATGCTTTTATTACATATTTTCCTAGTTGTAAAACTAGAGCGTTTTACGAGCGACTCATACCACTTCTACCACGCTCATGAGCAGTAAATATTTGTATATGTCACCGTGGTTGCACACCACGGTTGCACGATGACGATCGCCTGCTATGGTCCACAGGGTGGACAACCGTTTCGTGGACAGTTGAGTTTTTCGGGTTGAAAGTTGTTCTAGTTTTTGCTTTTCGTTGGGTCTTTTCTTATTACTCGGGCTGTACCTGGCATTGGTACGCAATCCGTTCCTGGTCGACTTTATGCCATTGACTTGGTAACCGGCATCCTAAAACCTGTCAATAAACTGAATGACGAGGACATGATTTAGACATTATGGTGGACGTGTACGGAGAGTATGAAAACTTTGAAAGCACCCATTTAAATCACTCATGTTGTTGCCATGAATGGGATATTCATCAAAAGCGCTAATGTAAACGAATAAGTGTTTATGAGATTGATTGTGTACAGTTTGCATACATAATAAACAAAGATAGACTACTTAGTCGCGAGACAAAAGTATTGGAAACTTTTTACTCACATTGATAACAAAAGAGTTTTGTTTACATTTAGTAGTTTTGAGATCCTAAATCTATGATTCCTTGTTGTATACTTAAATAAAACTTGATTTAGTTTTAATCATAGTTTCAAATCTGAAAGTTTTATAATAATCACATCTTATCACATCTCATCTGTTTCATATCTTAACACAGACAAATATTGAGCAATTTTATATATTCCCAGTACGAAAATGCGTAATATTTATATTCGTATGACGGATTTCTGCCGTATTGTCAGCCTTATTTGGGCTGAATAGTGCACAATTTTCGGAAGGCATTTCCTCCTTGTATTTTGCCTTATACTGGGCAAGCTCATGACCCTAATAAATCTTTTGTAAGACATCAGTTTTATGAAACTTTTGTGAAGAATCATTAAAATCTTTAAAATATGCATGAATGTTAGCAGTTTTGTGAATCTTCTCAAAGAAGGAGCGAAATCATTCATGCGGTTAAAATTCTCTCTGATTCCGGAAAATCAATCAGATTCTTCCTAGATTAGTAGAATCGTTAACTTTTAAGGGATTTTTAACAATTTTCTATTGCTTAATTATCCTTTTTATTGTTTAAGGAAATGTTAGACATTGTTTGTTTCTACTTTGAACAACTATTCGTCGAATAATTATTTCAAAGTTCTCCTTAACCTCAGATCAATGTTTCTAATATTTTAGTTTCCTGAAATATAATAAATCTTGTAATCTTTTTATTACTATTTATTAAAAAATTGTTTATTCATTATTTTCAAATAATTTTTCTGATGTTTCTACAAAGCTGCCAAAAAACATGGACTGCTTGAATCAAATCTGAAAGTATCGTTACTCTTTCAAAAATCTTAAAACAACTCTGTTTTGTTGAACCTTACAGTACACATCTTCCTTTCAAACACAACGTACCATCAAATATGTTGTTTCGCTCGGCGTCGCTTGTTTCGTAATTACCGCAAATGATAACCATTAATAATTGCTCCTCCAAAAACAGTACCACCCCCTACTTCATGCCACCCACCGTAGCCAACCCACCATCGGGGTTGGGGGGGGGGGGGGGGGGGGAAATAAAACAAGGGGGATGCGCAGTTCCGATCCGCATCGAAAGCTCCATCGTCGCCGTCGTTGTCGTCGTCTTGCCATAACCCGAAGGTAGAATGTTAGCCTTGGCAAGTAGCTCGTATCAATTTTCCACCCAAGCAGTTTCCATAAAGCAAGCGTTACATTTTCCAACTAAAACACACACACGTGTAAAAATACTGGCTAATGAAACCATCGCTATCTGCAGTAAACGGTGGGTGATGGGTAGTGCTTATAGCTTTTCCACACATATACCCCGAAAAGTCGAAACCCGGTGGTGCTGGGTTGTGCGGTACCCGACGATGCCACCCAGCGAAAATACTTGCACGCCTGGCTCGGTCGGTGTGCACGGGACCATAATTACTGCACTTATTAGGTGGGCGCTATGTCTTCGGTCGGTTTTGCCATCACCACCACCCTTAACGCGTTTGGGTAGACCGGATGATGGCACAAAACGTTAGAGACTTTGTAGTGAACGCTTGGGGAGTTTTTTTTACGCTGGAGCGTTGAAACATACTCGGCACACAGTAGCGAACAGTTTGCACCATCAGCACCAGCCAGGGAGCAAAAACGGGCCAGTTTTGCATCCCTGTGCTGTGCGCCTCGGTGTGTTCGGTGCGTTGTGGAAAAGTTACTTATGCTTGCCGTGCTTGCCGTTCCCGGTTTCTGCCAACTCTCGCACCGGGCGACACACTACACGCTGTGTTTCGGTCCCGGTGCGCCAAAACATATTGCACGTAAATGAACTTCAGATTTAATCTAAATTCACTCCTCGGCTCGATTTTACAACCACCGACTGTGTGTGTGTTTTCGTGATGCACTTGCTGCTGCATATGCAAACTTCTTGCGTTGATTAGCGGAGCCATCAGAAGAAGAGCTTGATGAGAGTGTTCCAATGGAAAAGCTGTTGGGAGAAAGGAAGTAACAAGAAACACAAACGATCAACCATTTTTCCTAAACAAAATTTGAAACAACAAAACAGATAATGGATGTAATTTTGATGCATTTTTGAGTGTGGCAATCTTCCAAAAAAAAAAAAAAAGCATATTATCCTGGCATGTGTTTTGTGCTGTTTGATTAAGCGCCTGCTGTTTAAATTGGATCAATTATACTAAGTCGATTGTCTGTGTGCTGTGTGTTTGTTTATGTGCATGAAGCTCGATTGTTTATCCTTACTCTCTCTCTATCTTTCGCTCCACTTTTCTATCTTTATCTCTGTCTTACTCTTTCTCTCTCTCTTTCCATGTATTGTTTGGCTGAGCTCATCACAACACCAAGTTTCCACCAAAAGCGTTCGTTTGTTCGTTCACGGATCGGCGCAAAAAGTTTTCCGTTTGGTGCTTACCCACCGGGTAGGAACGGCATTGGGAAATTGCTTCACTTATCTTGACATCCTGAAGCGGTCTGCTTCCATTACACGCTTACTACCGCCCAGGAGGAGACCCCGCCCCAAATCATATCGCCCGATGTGTTTGTACGTAAGCTAATAAAAAGGGCAAAGCAATTACTGCCGCGTAGCGAACGCGTGCAGATAGGGTTCCCGCTCGATGCTAAATGTACTTAGCAACTATAAGCTTCCGCCCCCTTGCTTACTGGATGGAACTTTTTGCCGTTGGAAGATATACATAAACTTCGCTCTACACCGTGTAAGCAAATTTGCGCCCAGAGTCGCTGTAAACATTTTGACAAATGTTGGATTATCCTATCGTCTAGTCGGATGGAATGTTCCATCCCCGCCGTTGTGTGCTTTGGATGTTGTCTGTGATGGAGTTGCGCTTTTCCTGTTGTTGGAGCGGCAAGCAAAAGTGATGCGACGGCTTAATAAACCTGGGAACATTCGGTTGGAACTGGTTTAAGATCAATCGCCCGACGTCGGACGATGATGTGACGGAGCATTTGCAGGAGGGACAGTTTTTAGCACCATTCGCACAAATGCGTAGCGCAACGCGTTGTCTTCACACTGTTCACTGCGCCACACTGTGACGCCATCTTCTGGTGGTACGTATATTCTTGGCACATTAATGAGATCGATCCGGTTGACCCGTGGTGCTGTACGCGAACGTGTCGCACCGCTACACACATGCCCGGTTCATAAATCTCCCGGCAATGGCAATAGATATTTCCGCCTTTTTTTTTGTTGCTAAATTATGTACCACGGCGAATGTGCGCAATCCATCTTCTTCCCACCCGTGCCGGCCAAACTCCAATCGGGACCGTCCGAAATGGGCATTTGCGGTTGCCCAGCACAAGAGGTGTGATGTTCCTGAGTTCGGGAGCGGGAGAGGGTGAGTGTGAGAGTGTGGTTGGGGTTGTGTGGGGGTTCATCCTTTCCGCTTGTGGTGGGTTTTACACCGGGAACCGAGAGCCCGGACGCGAAAGACTAAAGACACCGTTTAAGATAACCGACGATAGGAATTTTATCGTATAAATATTTGCGCGTGTTGTTTTGTTTGCCGATAATTTGCATAAAATTACCATCGGACATCGGCAAAACCGATGTCCCTTTCGCTCTCGATGGCGACGTTTTTTTAGAGGAGGGGNGGGGGGGAAATAAAACAAGGGGGATGCGCAGTTCCGATCCGCATCGAAAGCTCCATCGTCGCCGTCGTTGTCGTCGTCTTGCCATAACCCGAAGGTAGAATGTTAGCCTTGGCAAGTAGCTCGTATCAATTTTCCACCCAAGCAGTTTCCATAAAGCAAGCGTTAAATTTTCCAACTAAAACACACACACGTGTAAAAATACTGACTAATGAAACCATCGCTATCTGCAGCAAACGGTGGGTGATGGGTAGTGCTTATAGCTTTTCCACACATATACCCCGAAAAGTCGAAACCCGGTGGTGCTGGGTTGTGCGGTACCCGACGATGCCACCCAGCGAAAATACTTGCACGCCTGGCTCGGTCGGTGTGCACGGGACCATAATTACTGCACTTATTAGGTGGGCGCTATGTCTTCGGTCGGGTTTGCCATCACCACCAACCTTAACGCCTTTTGGGTAGACCGGAGGATGGCACAAAACGTTAGAGACTATGTAGTGAACGCTTGGGGAGTTTTTTTTTACGCTGAAGCGTTGAAACATACTCGGCACACAGTAGCGAACGGTTTGCACCATCAGCACCAGCCAGGGAGCAAAAACGGGCCAGTTTTGCATCCCCGTGCTGTGCGCCTCGGTGTGTTCGGTGCGTCGTGGAAAAGTTACTTATGCTTGCCGTGCTTGCCGTTCCCGGTTTCTGCCAACTCTCGCACCGGGCGACACACTACACGCTGTGTTTCGGTCCCGGTGCGCCAAAACATATTGCACGTAAATGAACTTCAGATTTAATCTAAATTCACTCCTCGGTTCGATTTTACAGCCACCGACTGTGTGTGTGTTTTCGTGATGCACTTGCTGCTGCATATGCAAACTTCTTGCGTTGATTAGCGGGGCCATCAGAAGAAGAGCTTGATGAGAGTGTTCCAATGGAAAAGCTGTTGGGAGAAAGGAAGTAACAAGAAACACAAACGATCAACCATTTTTCCTAAACAAAATTTGAAACAACAAAACAGATAATGGATGTAATTTTGATGCATTTTTGAGTGTGGCAATCTTCCAAAAAAAAAAAAAAAAGCATATTATCCTGGCATGTGTTTTGTGCTGTTTGATTAAGCGCCTGCTGTTTAAATTGGATCAATTATACTTAGTTGATTGTCTGTGTGCTGTGTGTTTGTTTATGTGCATGAAGCTCGATTGTTTATGCTTACTCTCTCTCTTTCGCTCCCCTTGTCTGTCTTTATCTCTGTCTTACTCTCTCCCTCTCTCTTTCCATGTATTGTTTGGCTGAGCTCATCACAACACCAAGTTTCCACCAAAAGCGTTCGTTTGTTCGTTCACGGATCGGCGCAAAAAGTTTTCCGTTTGGTGCTTTCCCACCGGGTAGGAACGGCATTGGAAAATTGCTTCACTTATCTTGACATCCTGAAGCGGTCTGCTACCATTACACGCTTACTACCGCCCTGGAGGAGACCCCGCCCCAAATCATATCGCCCGATGTGTTTGTACGTAAGCTAATAAAAAGGGCAAAGCAATTACTGCCGCGTAGCAGGGTTCTCGCTCGATGCTAAATGTACTTAGCAACTATAAGCTTCCTCTCCTTGCTTACTGGATGGAACTTTTTGCCGTTGGAAGATATACATAAACTTCGCTCTACACCGTGTAAGCAAATTTGTGCCCAGAGTCGCTGTAAACATTTTGACAAATGTTGGATAATCCTATCGTCTAGTCGGATGGAACGTTGTGTGCTTTGGATGTTGTCTGTGATGGAGTTGCGCTTTTCCTGTTGTTGGAGCGGCAAGCAAAAGTGACGCGACAGCTTAATAAGCCTTGGCATATTCGGTTGGAACTGGTTTAAGATCAATCGCCCGACGTCGGACGATGATGTGACGGAGCATTTGCAGGAGGGACAGTTTTTAGCACCTTTCGCACAAATGCGTCGCGCAACGCGTTGCCTTCACACTGTTCACTGCGCCACACTGTGACGCCATCTTCTGGTGGTACGTATATTCTTGGCACATTAATTAGATCGGTCCAGTTGACCCGTGGTGCTGTACGCGAACGTGTCGCACCGCTACACACATGCCCGGTTCATAAATCTCCCGGCAATGGCAATAGATATTTCCGCCTTTTTTTTTGTTGCTAAATTATGTACCACGGCGAATGTGCGCAATCCATCTTCTTCCCACCCGTGCCGGCCAAACTCCAATCGGGACCGTCCGAAATGGGCATTTGCGGTTTGCCCAGCACAAGAGGTGTTATGTTCCTGAGTTCGGGAGCGGAAGAGGGTGAGTGTGAGGGTGTGGTTGGGGTTGTGTGGGGGTTCATCCTTTCCGCTTGTGGTGGGTTTTACACCGGGAACCGAGAGCCCCGACGCGAAAGACTAAAGACACCGTTTAAGATAACCGACGATAGGAATTTTATCGTATAAATATTTGCGCGTGATGTTTTGTTTGCCGATAATTTGCATAAAATTACCATCGGACATCAGCAAAACCAATGTCCCTTTCGCTCTCGATGGCGACGTTTTTTTTAGGGGGGGGGTGGGGGGATGAATGGGAGAGATACCAGGGGGGTGGGTTGCTGTGTGGACTTTTCGGTGGTTTGAAGAATTTTGGTCGGTTGCTTGCACTGGCGCTCGATTGGACGGTGAAAACGGCTTGGCTAAGGCAACAGGCCTCTACGATAATCGATGTGCAAACGCGGCAACGCGGCAAGTTCCCTCCCGACCAAAGTGCGGCCTTTCGGTTTCGATAAATTATAAGTTTGCGTCTCGTTAGCGAAGCTTCGAGGGCGTTTTTGGTTTCTTCTGCTGCTCTCGCCATTGCGGTTAACGAACCTGTGCTACAGTGCTGAACATCGTGAACGTATACGCATCTGTAGAACCGGAATGAATGTCAAAATAAAGAACCGACCAACCCGAGAACGGCCGTTCGGTTTTAATCCCTCCAGGGGGTGTTTAAAGTGAAATTCTTTCATGTCCCTAAAAAGCGATGAGGGATATGCACTGGCACGCGACCTATTTTCGGGGTAAGACCGAATGAAACCGATTAGAACTATTGCCACGAACTTGATGGTCTAGGTACAATGGACAATTAGTCGTTTTTTAATGGTAAGCTCTTTAAACAGGCCATCAATTATTTTTAATGGATGAGAAAATGTGCAATACTAGAGAACTTTAAAGGAATTTTTAAAATGGGATGAATTATGAAACAGAACTTCAAACACCCAGTTTTGAACAAACTCAAGCGTTGATTTGTACTTTAAAAATTCTGATAAAAATATTTTTTTTGAAAATTTCAATAAAATAACACATTAAATAAAATTCTCAACTTTTCATACAAAAAATATATGTTAGGCTTGCTAGAATTCAAAAATATTTTTAGATTTAAATAATTCTTTTAAAATAATAAACAATTTAAAAAAAAAGTCTACGACAAGGTTAAGCAAATTTATCAATAATTATAATGCAAACCAACAAAACCTCGAATATCAAATTAAAAAAAAAGTGAATTCACCTCTGTAAACATGTAACATGTTCTCCTACTTTCATCCCACTTTTCGGACTATAGTTGCAGTGACAATACATTGCCATTGATGAAACCTTACACAAGCAACCCTCTCGACTGTAAAGCGGATGTCAAAACAACGCAAATTGCCAACTGACGGTAGGGAATCCCTTCGATTTCTTTGTTTCATTTTTTTGGGATGCGTGTGTGCGTTCTTTTTTCTCCCTTCGTGGCGTGTGCCACTTGTATCATGCAGTAACAATGTCCCGCACCAAGAACAAAAGCCAGCCCAACTGGTTGGTGGAAAATTGAAAAGTTCAAACACACTGGCACAGACCACAGATCAGGACGGGGAGATTAAACTAATTAGCAGACGAAACATATTTTCTCTCCCGGTTTGCCAGTTTCATTCGTTCCTCGTGCTATTCGCGCTAGCTGATCCGACGTGCAACAGCGCCTCGAGCATAAGGGAGAAACAAAACAACAATAACAAAAAAAAAAACGTCACTTTTATGTGGTATGCGTTTATGCTGCTGCCTGGCCGGAACTCATCTGCCTGGTGGTGGTGGTGGTGGTGGCCCAACGCCACTGATGACGCAACCGCAAAAGGAAGCCACAGGATGACCCTGTCACCGGGGATGGGTTTTGAGGTGTGCTCGCACCCAATCCCAAGCCAACGCCGCTGAAGGTTTTTGAACTTGGCAGCCCGTGTCTGTGGTGTGCCAGTGCAGTGAGCCCATCAAAGCAAAACGGTTTCGCTAGCTTCATTTCACAAAAGGCACTCGGTTGCTAACGAGCCGGAAACCGGACCGGCGAAAAGGTACTGACAAAGCTTGCAGCGTGCCATCAGGAGCCGTGGAGCTTGTGCTTTTCGACTATCCAAGAACGTCCATCACGAACGTCTACGAATGCCCCATTCTAAATAACCTGTCCGCAGGGGATAATGTTCTCGCTGGATCAACATGATGAGTCCGAACGGGGGATAAGAAAAACTCCATCATTCATCCCAGTCGACTTGTGTCGCACCGTTCCACACGTGGGTATTGCTCGATCAGCGTTGCTGGATTGAGCTTTTTTCCCGCTTGGAAAGCTAATTTTTATGACGATTTTTATGTGCACCGTTGTGGCTCGGTCCGTGCAAAGTTGGAACTGAAGCAGCACGATAAATAAACAATTTATGCTCGATTTCACAGCACCCAATAACGTGTCTGCGACCGTTTCACCCGTGTGGATGGGGACTGCATTCTCGCCCGATCCATCGATCCAGTGTGTGTGCCACTCGATCGCGGATGGGGATAATTTATTGTTCGCTGCTTAGGTTTGATTTTATTGCTTTCGATTTGAATAAATTTTAATTTTGTGTGATCTCGTTTTCGATTCCCTTTGTGGATGAGGGAGAGCCAACGGGTTGGATGGAGGTGGATCGGGTGAGCCGTGTGAAAGAAAGGGCCATTGAAGCCATCCCACGGAGTGACCGCGCCGAGGTGCTCAATCCAGCGAGACAACGACCGATCTGTCCACGCTTCGGTTTGTGAGGGAAACAAATTAAGTGATTTTGCTGATAAAAAGTGGAGTTCGTGTGTGCATTTGGAAGTTTTATTGACCGGCGTTCTGGCAGGGACTGCCGGCTGTCGGCCGGCGTCGGTTTGTGTGGGAATCGGTTAATAAAAAAAGCACCCAACACAACAATTCAGCATGATTTGATTAAATTTATTTGCTGGTAAACACTTCGAATCACAATAAATGTTTGGGCTGTTGCTGTGAAGGGCTTTTGTCTCATGGGAGTAACGCTAAGGTGTTATTTATCGTTATTATGTGATATTGTCCACTTCTTATCGCTTATTCGTATATCTCGTTTTTTTTGTTTAGTAAATATTTTCGCATTTAAATACAACTAATCGGTGTTTCTAAGTCGTTGCTATGTTTTTTTTAAATTTATTATTAGTTTTTTTATAACATCACTTAGGCGATTCTGGAAGAAAGGAACTGAAATTGAGAGTTCAGGGATATTTGGGTGGCATACCGAGGAAGTGAAATTTAAAATTCAAAAAACGATAGACATCTCCTCACTTCGACTCTCGGATCGGGAAGTCCGACGGGAGTTTGAGACCTGGCTGTGACATGGTAGGCTATGGAGGTGGATAACGGAGTACACGATTGGTTAGAAGATCAGATTGTGAAGAAGTGTATGTGGTAAAAGAATATCAAGCAACGTCGTGACATGTTTTTAAGGACTCCTGACGTGGAGTGCGGGAATACTGAAGATAATGGGAACGATTTCGTAACAAGTTCTATTTGAAAGATCTTGGATTTAAAGGACAACCTGAAGATCTTCCTATATTTTTAATGATGGTGATTGAACAAAAGTTTGCTAGGTAAGTATTCTTCAATACCATGTATCGCAGATCTAATCAATTCTTTCACTATGTGTCATATCGTGCTCAAATCTCGTCTAATACATTATAAATGAGCAATTTGGAGATTGGAGGATTTGTTATCGTTTCGAGATTTTTTTTCTTATGTTTTAAAGCAGTTTTTTCATACTTACTCATAATTGCTGAGTTTTTAAATCTTGATATCCTTGTTTAATTCAGATATATGTTGTTATTTGCAGAAATTCTTCACACGAACAAGATCTCTGTTTGCAACACAATCACACTACACCGAGTGATTCATTTCTTAGCAACAAAGTGGGTATCAAGGCAACAAGCTGAGTTTCATCAATTCGAGAAGCGTACACTCGATCATCATCCCACACACATATCAGCCGCTGAGATAGAGCGTAAATTGACACGCAACTTAAGCTGTCGCGAGATTGAAAAACACACCCCCGGTCGCAGTCGGATTGCGCGAGCTTCGAGTTTCAGAAAAGAATGCAGTGCAACCTGCACGCACGGGGAAATCGATACGAATCATTATAAACCATTAATGTCTGGCAGGGTGAGAACCGGGATACCCCGCACGGTCATAAAAACTAGCCGTCTCTAGCCTTCCCTGTAGGTCGCTTTCGTTGTGTGGGGGTCACCACTCCATTACCGACCGTGGGCCGGGACTGGACCACGATTGATTGATTTATTGGTCGGTCGGCAATAAAGCGCACCATCAGCACCAGCAGCAAGACAGAAGAAAGGTCGAAAACAAAAGGGGTCACCTTTGGAAAACAAAGCCCAGTAACAACTTCCCGAAAAAGGGTGTGGAATGGTGTGCCTTCATCACCAGCCCCACACCGGGCAGATCGGAGATGTTGTCTCAAATTCCCAACACTTTTCACTCCGATCAGATCGGATCGGATCTTGGCCGTGCGGAATATCGCTCGATCGCGAACGTCGTCGCTGTCAGCTTTGTCACACGACGCTCATCCGCCCGTTTGATCGATCAAGCCATCACAGCCAGGGTTTTTCGATGGGCTCAATAATCGTCTCACCGTTCGGGCGGCATCGTACGGGCGGTCGCCGTGTGCGTAGGCAGTTTGGATTATTTCGATAATCGACCGGTTCGGGACGCT
Organism: Anopheles rivulorum; assembly: GCA_018908115.1. NCBI lineage: Eukaryota > Metazoa > Arthropoda > Insecta > Diptera > Culicidae > Anopheles > Anopheles rivulorum. The sequence continues at coordinate 17,262,005 of STHB01000010.1, forward strand.
GCGCGATAGCAGTCGACACGCGGAGTTAAGATTTTATTGATGTTGACAGGCCGATGACGGCTTGTTCGGGGCCAGTTTTATCGGTATTTCATCGATTTAGTTGTCGATTTACATATCCGATGGTTTATTGTCTTTTGGGTTGTGGCTAGCTTTAAACGCAGAAAGCAGTGTTTCTGCCCGGAGAATGTTTCGCTGTAGAGAGCGCACCGGAACTCAACTTGTTCGACCGTACCTTTCGGCTGATTCGAAACTGATTTAACATTAATTACAGTCGCCCTCTCGCTGGCTTGTAAATCCGCACCATTCTGCTCCCGAGCCCGGGTTCTTGCCCGTCCAACTTTTACTTCGGTGGGTTCGCGAATGGCACAAGGTACAGCCCATCAGTATGCTGACGACGTGCAAGATTGTTCCGTAGCGAAAAACTTCTTCGACGCCATTTGTCCTGTCCACGCACGCTTCCACCCGAAATGCTATCAGTGCGGGTGGTACTGGGTGGCTTGTTTATGGGTTTGCTGGGCACATTAAAAATTCGTTGAAAATGAGACTCGCGTCTCGAAGACGTGAAACGTGGCTTTTAATGATGGCCACGGTCATCACCTCGATGGCTTCCGTTCACCGATGGGATCGAGCGAAGAAGTGCTCTGGGAAGAAAGAACAAAAAAACATCAACTGCCCTCCAAACTGTCAAAGTATGGTGTGTTCCGGGGCTCGGGAAAACTTTGCACCGTCAGCAACTTTGAGACCGCCAGAATCAAATTCAAATTTTGCCTATACGTGATAATTTTCGTTATTACCGCGTTTGCAGCAAACTTGCCCGTGCAAGATGATTGGGATTGTTGGTGGACATACATTAAAGCTTTTAAAGGTCGTGAAAAAATTGGGAAATTTCTGTACATTTTTTCATAAACACACTTTATATTTAATTGTACTAAACCGAAACTTTACGCGTCCACTTGTCCATTTTCCACCCCCCCCCCCACACACACACACACACACACACACACAAATGTAAAGCAATTTCGTGCCAATGTTTTATGTGCCAACATTTCGTCACCATGAAAATGCACCGAGCCTGCCATGCAGCAGAAAGAAAAGCGTTCGATATATACGTATATTTTGTCCAATTTTACGACTCGCCCATTTCAAACACCCAGTGCCTGGCCCATGCGCCAGTTTACGGATGGAAAGTTTTTCTTTTTCAGCAAAATGGAAAATGATGTTATAAAATTTATCAAAATTGTCCATCTTCAAGGGTAGGCCAGTGAAAAGCGGGAAGAACTTCTTTTGGAAGGGAACCATCCAGTCCTTCCTGCTCCGGGTATCGCATTGCTCTATCTCTCTCTTCTGCATGGACATGGGTTACAGTGGAGAATGAAAATTGGTACAAGACACAAAAAAGAAACGAAAAACACTCAGGAAACTCAGCTGAGGCGAGAGTTTCCTATCCCCTGAAAACACGTTTGCGTTTTTATCAAAACATTTTATCCACTTGTGCTCGCTGCTGTTTTGTGCCTCCCCCCACTCGATTGAAGGATATTTTCGTAAATGTTTTTTTTTCCAGTAGAAATGCGAGGTTTTTCTCCCCGCGTGACAAAAGCCGAAAAAAAGGAATGGGGTGTAAAAAAATGGAATGAAAGCGAAGGAAAACCATTCCGGCTTTGTTGGGAAGGCAAGTCGCTTCCTCATTTCTTCTGGACTTAATTTTATGTTGCCGCTACGTTGAATGGTAAACGATCATTTCCTTCTCCCGGAGGGTAGAGCTACTGCTGCAGCGGAATTAGCAGTGGCAAAGAGCCCGAGGTGCGGGAGTGCGGAGCACTCTAACAAACAGAAGGGGTGGTGGGGAGGGGCGGCTAATATTTTCCATCTAATAGAATAAATAACTTCCTCCTAGTGTACGTGACGTTCCTGCAGTGATGAGGCACTCAATGCTGGCCAAACTGTACGCCAGCGTCAATTAGGGCGAGAAGGAAATTTATTTAATTGATTAAATGTTTTTATGCTATAATTTATACCATTTGCAGTTAAAGCAATAACAAACAATGTCACAAACATAATTTTAGCTATTGTTTGCATTTGGTTTGTTGATTTTTTTTTTATGTCAAAGATTTTAGGAATAAAGGAGCATTCTTGAATGTTATATTTCTTTAAATTTACAACACATAAAATGCACAACATAGCCCCAAACTGCTTCTGCTGTTTCGTGCTAGTCCTGTTCACTGCCGGAACTCGTTTGCTACCACTCCGAAAAATGGTGCCCCAACAATGGTGGTCCGGTGCAACATTCCCCATGCCGACCGAAAGTAGTAGCAGCAGCAGAAGATGCACAATCACTTGCCGACGACAAGCGAAACCGGTACCAGTGTCAATATTCTAACGATAATCGAAAGCGAGTAACAATGGAAAGAAAATTGCTCCTTCCGGTCAACCATTTGACTCCGTATCCGGTTGCAAGCGCTTCGGAGTGCCGGACTGCTCTGCGCCACCCGATCGAATTGCAACAGGATGTGCTTTATCGATGCATAAAATTGTTCACCATACTGCTCTTGCCGTGCTGCACCCGGCTGATGATGATGAGGTTGATGATGTTGGTGAAACTTGTGCATGTGTAGTGTGCCAGATTGAAGTTGAACTGTGACCCGATACGGTGCGCAAACTTCCCATCGCCAACATTGTGGATCTTCCCGGGGGTGTGTGTGTGTGTGTCCAGACACTCGAAGGCCGGGAAAAGCTTTCTTTTGCTCCGTGGGGGAACTAATTGTTTCCGCCGGCGCGGCGATGCGAACAAATGACAAGAGATATGAATAAATATGTAAGGATTTCATGCATAAGTTGTTCGAAGTTCTACTCACTTTTCCGGTTGATGTGTTTCGAAGAAAGACGAGTAATGGATGTTTTATTTTCATAAATGCAAAAAAGATTTGTGTAACTAAGAGATGGAAAGAACAGCTCATAAAGGTGATTTGACTCTGAGTGAATTAGTCTTTCATGAGTGAAATAGCAATTTCATGAGTGAGTCAGTAGTCATCGCTAAGTATAAGAACTGAAGAGTTGTTTTCAAGACAGTTCTCTTAGATTAGAACTTAGAACTCATTAGTGATAAAGCGTTTCGAAGCATGAGTCTTGCATCTCGCCAAAGAGAGATGAGGCTTTCATTAGTGAAATGATTCTTTCAATAAATCTTTTTTGAGTGACCCAGTAGTCTTACATGAGTCATGACTTAAGAGTGATTAAACAAATTCAAGAGTTATTTCACTCATGAACGATATAATTCATTGACGGAGAGTCGAAGGTTCCCTCCAAAGAATGATGTCTCATTCATGAGTTGCATGATTCTTTCACGAGTGAATAGATTCTTTCATCAGTGAAATTACATGAGCTATTTACAGTGTCATCACAAATGAGTAAAAAAAAACTCTTTTTGGAGATTCAGGGTAGTTCACTTATCTTAAAGATTTAATACACATTCTCACTGAGCATGGTAAATGAGGAGATAATTTCTCAGACTTTTTTTTTCAAATTTAAATTTAATTTTCCATCTCAACCTTTTCCACTTACAAAATCATCCTTCAAGAACGTTTATTGTCGTCCATTCGGCACGAACTGTCTCAAATTGTTCCTGCTGCGAGTTCAACTCCACGTTCACCCCGAAGGCAATGTACACGCAATTCCACCGATCATTGCCCGAATACTGTCATTATATTTTCTCATTGCATTTTCTCCTTGCTCAACCCACCAAACCTTCTTCCGTAACCGATTCCTATGGGCAAGCTTGGCTGCTGATTAAAACCGCAGTGGTCTTAATTTTGGTTGGAGCTTTTCGGACGGCTGTTCAGCACCCTAGCTCCGAACCAATCTTTAACCAGAGTTCCACCGCTGCTTCCTTGCAGAGCTGATGGGTAGTATTTGACAGCATAATTGCAGGTTTCATCCTATTTATCATCCTTGTTTTTTGGTTTTCGGTTCGCAATCCCATCGCCGGTTCGTCGCCACGATCGAACTTTCGTCGGATCCCCCTTTTTGCTAACCGGCGGTCTCAGTGGCGATGGTAATTTGTGTGAACATTTTGCCAATCGGCCGTTTGGGTCTGTTGTTTGTTTTATGTGTTTATCCGCTTGAACACGATTCCACCGAGAGCGGGGCTAAGAACCGGCCAGTGAGAACCCTTTTGCTTCCATAATCATGCGCTTGAGTGCTGGAACCGAAAACCTGGCAAAGCAGCAAACCAAATACACACGAATGGTCGGATAATTAGTTCACGAAAGATTTTAGGCCTCGCGGCCGAAAGCAACAAGAGCAAAACAAAACAAACGAAAGAGAAAGACCTTGTAACAAGTCCCGCCACACGGTCCGTAAGGAGCTGCAATTTGACAGCCAACGAAGGTCTAACCAACAGGGTCCCGCCAACTGACCCCCAGGGGCCAACAGCCTTTACGAAACCGTGCTCATCCGGTTGAGACTCGTTGAGCGTTGAGCGGCACGCAAACCCTCTTAACCGAAGTTCTGCTTCAGAACCGCTAGCATGCTCCAATCCAACCAAAAACTCACGACGTCAACCGCGCCAAAGGAATATTTCCGAAGATGATGAAAGAAAACCTGAGCGCGTAAAGTCACTCCTTTGCCTGGTGTCGTTTGCAAGCGTTTCAATTTTAACTTCACGTTTTTTGATTTATTTGAACATGAAATGATATGCAAACAGTGGCCACCCCGGAAAACCACGGAAGACCCGACACGGTACACACCCGTTCCCGGCGTGGCGTGATGAGTGCCGTGTACTTCTGCCATTATAGGTTATTATTGATTCCGTTTCCTGTGGGGTAAAATCGATCGCCACCACCACCACCGTGTGGCAGACACCAAACGACGGTTTCGACGAGCGACATGACCTCGCTCGGCACTTCCACGTGAAGCTTTCCCAGTGAACTCGAGTGCGGACTTCAGTGGCAAACAGTGTGTTGAAATGGGAACTAGGAAAACCTGGGAGGAAGATTTTTGAATTATTTTTTTGTTCTGCTCCACAGCCTTTGGGGACATTGGCACACTATGTGCGATAGCGGCGAACAACGAGTAAAAGCACTCTCCAACGACGCTAGGACGTCGAAATGAGCAAAACCTCGTACCGATGAGCCCAAGTCAAGAACTGTTTGACGGTAATTGGAAAGTCGAAAGCTACCGCATCTTTGGTGGATAGGGACGCCTGGTAAAAGGCCACTGTGATAGGTTTGCGGAGCAATTTCATCGAATCGATCCCGGCTTTGGAGTGGGACAGTTTGATGCTTCACCAATCCATTCCAAACATATGCACTGCATATGCGACCGAATGTACGGATTCAGATTGCGGAAAATTTGATCAATTATCTACTGCACGGTCGGGTAATGATTTCCACAAATATTTACTGCTGTTTTTCGTACCGGTGGAGCGATGTTTGAATTCAATTACACTGTTTGACGTTTTGTGATCAAATTCAAAAGATTGCTGGGCAATTTGATGGGATTGCATGACATACGGGCATACATGCAATTATAGGTAACATGATTGGCGGTACATGTGCGCTTTGAAGCTTTCTTTACACACGGCAAATAACGGAAACAGCTTGTCATTAATTTTTGTCGTGATCAAAACTACTTGTTCATGTTTGCGCTATCAATGTGGACAGTTACAGTAGTGATAGAATGAACACCGATAGTATCCTGGTAGCGTATGTAGAATTTGGTTGACTTTGTCGAAAATGGTCAACACATGAATAGAATGAAATCTCGTATGAAGCGTATCTCCAGTTTAGAGAAAAGCTACAATTCTGAAAATTTTCCACAATTTCCAGCAAAATCTGGGATACAACTAATTTTAACCAAAAGTATCGTGTATGTCATGAAAATCTTTTGGGACTTCAATTCTTTGGATAAAATGGTCCATTAGTTCTAGGCGTTCAGTGTTGAAATTCGAGACAATTAACTAAGATTCCATCACTAAATTACCTTCATCAGCTCTAACCTGATAGCCGAAAATGCTTATTAAGTCATTGAGAACTAGAATACGAATTTGGATCCATTTTCGACTTGGCATGTGTTACTGCTATGCTCTTATTAATTCTAATCTGTATTCTCCGGAATTGATTTATGTTAAAATTGTTAATATTGCGAATATAATTTCTCAGTTTTACGACTAGAAACTAGAGCAAGTAACTTGAAAAAATCCAAATGTCCAATAATCTCTTAGCAAGCGAATTCAACGTATAAACTTCAAACAAGCTTTGCTCAATCCTTATTACTTCAACCTGAATCATTGCGCCATTACGAACAACGAAACCCCTTATAAAACAATTACCATAATATACCCTAAGCATAATGTTATATTGTTGGAGACTGTTTTTTTCGCCTATTCCACAAACAAATTCTCCCTAATGGAGAGTGAGCAAACCACCAAGAAGAACACTGTGTTCGTCAGTGATGCACGAAGGAACCGGATACCTGGAGCGGGCGGATAAGTAAGAGGACTGGTCCAATATTCCCGCCTTGCGCTGTATTTTTATCTCCATATCCTGTTGCCATCCTGGGGAGTAAGGGGTACATAACTCCACCCGGCCCAGGGCCAAGCGTTTGCAGCAAGAAGGAGCAAATGAAAAGTGAAAGCGTCCCCAAACGATCCAGACCGTTGCGTCTGGGAAAGTCGACGAAAAGGAAAAACTTCAACCAAACCACATGTCTACTGTCACCGCAAAACCGGACCGGATGGTGCTGGGTGTTACTGGGGTACATGGGTCCCCTCAGACACGGGAACAAAACCAGCAGAACCAACCCACCCGGCTCCAAAGCTTCTTCTACCGTGACTCCGTCAGCAGCTAGAACCAACACCACGGAGACACAAAAACTTGCCATCCGTTGCGTGTGTCAGCGGAAGTACGGTGATGGGAGCGGGCCAGCATCAAAGCTAGCCCGAACCGTACGCTACGAATCTGGTTTGTGTCCGATCTGTTTTTGTCCGCATACTTTGCCATGCTCGGCTGACTGTGACTGACTCTGGTGACACTTTCACCGTCAACTTCCGCACCAGACGGGTGGGCAAGAAGCGTTCGCAACCTCGGCTAGGGCGAGAGTGTTACGGTTTATCTCGGTCTTATCGCGGTGGTTCTCGCTTTGTCTGTTCTATTTTATCCCTGGTTCTTGGGGAATGCTTGGTGAGCAAAAAGATGCATCTTCTAGCAGGAAGGACGACGGATTAAATTCAGCTCTTGCCCTTACCACTTGCAAGATGGAAGTGTCAACTTCCGGCATCCAAGCGCCATTTTGCAATTAAATGAAGTGTGATCTGGTTGACGGTTGAGCCGAGAGAAAGAAATCCTGATCCAGTGCGCTGCTGTCCGCAGTGGCTTTGTAAATGATTCTCTTTTTTTGTTTAAATTTTTTTTGCCACTCGTACTGTCACGTTTGAGGCTATTTGTGGGGTTTTTTTATGATATCTCTCTCTCCTAATACCTTGTTACCAATTAGGGGAGGGAACTAATTTTCTGTTCGAATTTCGAGCACAACGCGACGCGACCCTCGGCGGAATTGTGTTACAGCTGGAACAATTACCCAATTTCGCCTGCAGCCTGGCCAGGCGCCGGATCACTACCAGACGTTTTCTGGCCAAATTTTGTTGAAATTGAGAAAATTCTACCCGTCGACGGCACTCGACAGAGCAGTCGAGTGCGGTAGCCCTGCTACTTAGCAGCCAGCCGATGCTAGCTTTGGCAGGCGTATTACTTTTTGCTTGCCTCTCTGCTGTACGTTCCATTGCTATAAAAACATCCCAGAACATCCCGTGAACCGTGAACGGCCGCGGGCGTGGTGTTCTTTTGCGATCGTTCCATTCATTGCTCATTGCAGGACCAGGGCGACCCGCAAGAAAATGTCAGGGCGCATAGTGTCCCGGCTGTTCTGCGGCGTCGTATGTCGAAGCGTAACGCCTCGGGCGTGTCGGAGGTTGCTGTTTGCTGCCATACGCTGGTCCGATTATCTTTCTCTTGATGTGCTAGACGTAAGATTGGCTACGGGTACGGTGGGATTTCTAAAAAAAAAACACACACACACACACCCATAGTGATACGGTCAAAGTCAACAAGAAGCGATTTCCTCCCACAACGGTCGGACAAAACGGTATGGAAGAAATCTGGCGAAATTAAGGTACATGTAGGATGTATTGCTCGCAACAAATTTCCCCCGAAGGCGAACGGAACAAAACGTCCAAGAGGTCGTGTGCCTTAATATATGTTCTGGCCTGGATGTGCTTTGCTCCACATATTATGTTCTGGCGATAGGAAAAATGGAAATGAAATGGTAGATTTAACATGCTCGTACCTGTTTTTTTTTCCTTTCATTCCATTTCCAACGTTTGTCAATAGTTTGCTTTAAAGGTTTTTCAACTCGAATGAAAAGGACGTCTTGATTCAATCGGGAAATACCATTTTATGGCAGAACTGTTTCCGGTGAAAGGAGCGCAAACACGTCATCGGCAGCAAGGCTGGCGCTTGGCAGGAATGCTTCAAGTGCTGAGCGCTATTGAGAAGATTGCATTTAAAGTGAAAAGCGTTCAACAAACCGTTAGTTGATGCATTTTGTTTTAATATGATGATGAAACTTAAGTCGTGTGGAAATTGCATTTCTCCCGAAGAAAAATGTGTGTGTTCAACTTGCTCGTCAGCATGCAATTGAAGCGAACTTTAAGAAAACAAACCGCGCAATGAATCCTACGCTATTGAGCATTACATTCCACTTTCGATCTGTTATTTTTCTGCTCAGTTTGCATCCGTTTCACTTTTGCTGTTAGCTTGCCGAACTTTGTACAACCAAAAAAAGAAAGGCTCGTGCCAACATCCTGAGTGACTCGAACATATTGCTCGTTCCAGCCTTTCCATCCCAGCCGGCAACACTCATATTGTGCGTCTAAGTAAACTATAGCCTTAATTAAATTTATATCTGTAAATAACGCACACACACACGTATACACACACACACATACACACCACCGTACGATCCATCCGGTAACGCTACCGGCTGCTGGATGCTACTGTGCTCACTGTCCAAGCACTCTCCATTCCGGGTTAACTTTCGGAGTCGAATCTTGCCCGCCATTTCCGGCACGGTTTTTGTCTTCCATTCCGGTATATCTGGCGAAAAAGCTTCCAGATTTCCCCTACAACATAACCGGTTGTTTGTTTTGTGCTTGTTTGGAAGAAGTTCTTTCTGCGTGGGATGTGTGCAAAAAGGAAGCACTGATATTTTTTTATTTTAGTTCGAAAGGTTTAGCAGCCATGCTGCATCAAGAAACCGGCAAGCCCGGCGATGAGTGAATGACTGACGCAACTGCGTAGACGCTTGCCAATTTCGGAAAGGATTGGTTGGAAAACGCATGAAATGGTTGTTGGTTTTGGGCTAGAGCAAGTGGATTTTAAACCGCAAACATTTCTGACTGATTAAATAAATAGTCGAACTAGTACACTTTGTTCCATGAATTCAATTCGGCATGAGAAGATTGAATTGGGTTTCTTTGAAAGGATATAGAAGTGAAATATATTTTTTTAAACTGTTATCTTTTAAACTGTATTCTTTATACAGCAAGCATTTGGCTGTATAAAGAATATGTGGCCACGACTGTAAATCAATACAGAGAGTAACAAAATCAACATCCCAAATTTCGAAGAATAAAACTTTTCACTCGTAAACAGACAAAATAAAATTGTAAATTTTATATGTTATTAAACACCGCGCATACATTATGATTACCATAAATTAATTGTACTATTTTTAGTTAATGATGATTTCTGCTCTAAATTATACGCGACAAACGCCATATTCTGAGCACAAGTTAAAGTTTTAAATTTTGTTTTGCCTTAACAGTACAGATTTACTACAAAACTGTCTATAATCTGCGATGAATTTATATCATAAAGAGCAAACTCATCAAAAATAAGAGTATAACATTTTGAAAAACATTTTGTTTATTCTAGAAGATTTGTTATGAAATATCACAAACTAGGATATTTACAGTATGTTTTACAAGGACTTATAATGTGATGTCTAAATTTCTAGGATTCCAAAATCTGTTCTGAAATTTCTTAATAGTTATTTTACAAGAAGGTCTGATTTTCTAACGTTGGTGTTTATTTTTCGTTCTTTATGTCACTTGCAACGCACTTTTCAAGATATTATCTCAGACAAACTCATCTTTAAGTCTCTTACCAAAGGTGTAGGAATATAAAAACCCCGCTCCATTGATGACAGAATAAGAACCCGTGATTGTTGCAGCATCTGCAAAAAAGAGCAGCGTCCTTCCTCTCTAATTAAATCAATCAGTGTCAGCTTCACGTGCGTGCGTTACGCTGCATTGTCGTGCGATCGATCGTGCGATAGCATCGCATCGTTAAACGGGCGTCACACTGTTGCCTGTAACCCTTCAACTGCCCGGGACGATACGCTTAATCAAAGTCCGATCTTGAATCATTTTGACATCGGCCGACCCGGGGATGGGGCCACCCTGGATGGAACGAATGGTGGAAATTTCAAGAAAAGAGCACGGCAAACCCGACTGCATCGCCACACCGTGGTAAGCGGGTCAACAATCAGCCCCGTCTGTGCCGTATCCTGTCGAGCCAATCAATTTCCTTCGCCGGTGCTGCAAAGCCATCGCGTCTATACACCGTTTTTTTCCCTTCTTGCTCCAATGCGTTTTCGGCTTGCGCCCGATAATGGATGCTCAATCAGGAATTAATAAAGTCACCGCGCTGTCATTTTCGAAGCACGACCAAACGAGCCCAGCACCGGGAAAGTTATGATGGTAGTGGCGTTTAAAAAAGTGAGAAGACACGGTTGTTAGATGTCAAACGGCGGTGATGGATCACCGGCCAAAGGCAGAAAGGAAATGGAAAGAGAAAAGGAAAATGAGATTTTGCTGCAGGATCTGTCACGGTGCAGGAGGGCAAAAGGGACCTTTTGTGGAGAAATCCACCCGGGTGCATATGTAATGTTATGCACATTCAGTATCAAACGACACCAGGCGCGGTCAGATCGAAATTCACCGATTGCGAGCCGTACCCTCATACAGCACAGCCCAGTTCCATATGGAGTGTGTAAACGCGGAAGAAGGCATTCGATTCCTTTTCGCTTTCTATTATCAAAACAAAAAACAGAGAAAAAAAGATATGTGTGAAGAATGCATTCCATCCCGTGTGTTGTGTTATTGTGTGAATGAGGCAGAAAATTAAACAAAGCATATAAAAATGTGAACCTCCTGTTTGAAGTTTCGGGGTCGTCTCTTGACGCGATGACCAAGATGGATGAGGCATCAAAATTGAGTTTAATTACCGTTGACTCGACAAACTGTGCCCCGGGTGGGATTGTTTTGGAAGGTTGACAGAAAATGCATCTCCTTTTGATAAGTGTTTGTATATTTCTCGTTTCCACAATGGCCACAGCTTGCTAACTCGCTGTTGGTCGAGTGCTGTGAAACGGCACTCCCGGGCCACTTACGGTGCAGCTAATTAATGGCCAATTGAAGTAAACCACGGTAATGAGCGGATAATGAGCAGATGAATGTGCCCGATCAGTCGAAAACAATACGGCCCTGCCGTCATGCTATGATGCGCACAGTTTTGACGTGGAATAAATGAATAATCCAAGAAACAGGAATGCCTCGGAAAGAATGTAATATTTTGGAGAATTATTTCCCCTGTTTTGGGATCATGAGGGTGCTTTCAGCTTTCAAGTACAGCCGAAAGATAATACATCTAATTCCATCTCTCCCTGAAGACGCCAGCCGATCTTGCTTGCATGAAATTAAGGAATTTTTTCATATCAAGCGCTGGGATGCGTTAAATTTTTTAATATAGCGCACTTCTAATAAACGCGCTCATTTGACCCGCCAAAAACAAAACAACAAAACAGAGCGCCCAGAACGGAAGTGAAAGCGCGAAAGCCTGCCGTGGATTATCAGTAGCGAAGGTTTAATGTAGCGTTGTAAATGAAATTTATTAGGTTGTGCCGCTTGGCAGACGCGCGCACATCAAAGCTAATGTTTGAAATCCTTATTAATTATCTTTCACACCGGCAGCAGCCACCTGTGACGGATATTAACTCGACGGTTTTTGCTCGCGGCAAAAACAAGCGAAAAAAAAAGGCTGAGCTAATGAAATTCTTCAAGCACTTGAGGGTTTTTTGTGTTCCTGTTTGATGATTTTCCTTTTGTTTTGCCTCCAAATCGACAACGATAAGGTACTTTCGGTGACTGGTGTTTACGCATGTTGTTAGGCTTATGTTTTTTTTTCAAGTCCCTTTGTAAGGGCTCTATTTTAATTTTACAGGAAGGATTTTCCGTGCTTCTTTTTTTTCTTGGTAGGATACGTTTTCCTGCACCAAAACCATTACGATCTGCGTTTCATTTAATTAGTTTGCAGTGGTTCGGTTAAAGCGATTCGCAATTAAACTTGAATGGCCCGCCCGCAAACGGTAGCGGGATCAATTAAGCGTGTGTCCTTGGTTGGCAAGTGTAACGGCCCTCGTAACGGCGTTATATACAGTAACGCAACTTCATAAAAATGAGATGACACACCGGCCGGTCATTTCTCGCCCGCTCCGCAATTGGTCTGGCTAACTAAACAGTTTTGTAAGAAGTGGTCACACTAAAACCCCTTCTCAGTGCAGAACGCCCGAAAAATAGCCCCAACCGAACCGTAAACGTAAAGCGGAAATGTCTCATGGCGTGAAAGAAAATGGGCATCCTGGCGTCCACGCTGCCCAACCATGGCCAGGCGCAGTCCCGCAAAGCAGCAATTAAAGTTAACGATTTGTGATTCAACTACTACTAGCCCCGGACTGGCCACAGTAGTGTTACTGCTAATGGGTCATTCCGCCCGCCTTGTTTCCTTGTTGGTGGCGGTTTGGCCGCACTCCGGCAGCACTCCCGGTGGAGCATTTTGCGCTCCTGATTATCCGACCGTTGCACCGTTAATCATGTTTAATTTTTTTGCCATAATAAATTCATACGCACTGGCAATTTCATTAAGCGGACGTTCGTGGCCGGGTGGTAATGGCGGCCGGCCAGGACGTGAGTGAGAGTTGCATGCGAGAATAATGGACTTCCGGATGCTCCAGACACAAAGCCAGCATCCTTCCCGGGGATGTACACCGTACGGGGTCATAAAAGCAAAAAGAAGAGAGAAAAAAAGCGCCATTTGCCTTATCCGGCAGTGTTTTCGTGTGCTAAGAGTTGCCAAGTCGCCACGCCGCTTGGCGTGTAGTTTACTGGACAGGACATCGTAAACAGGATGGAAACGCACCGAAATTCCGGGGGAACGGCGATGATGGGTTTTGCTCACAAAGTATCCCTTTAGGCTCCTTTATGGCGAAGAAGCTAACGCAAAAGGCTCGCCCGACTAAACCAGCCTGCCAGCTGCCAGGGTGAAAAAGAAAACCGGGAGCAGAAAAGTTGGCTCCCGCTTCGTGTGGCTTAGCCGGCACCGTCCGCTATGGTTACGGTTTCTAATGGCAATTAAATTTCATATTAAATCTGCCAATTTGTGCCTTACTGCTACCTACCATGATCGTTGCCATGTGTTCTTATTGGGATGGAACAGGGCGTACGGAGATGAATGAAGAACTATAAACTTTCCATCGTTTCATCTTTCATGCCTGCTTTTTAAATACAGCCACTGTGAAAAGGGATGGAATTGCTGGTAAGGAACGTTTCTACCATTGCGTGCTGAGGAAAAGGTTAAATGTCATTTGCTGGATCACTTGCTTTCCCTTGACTAATTGCGTATCGTTTACAGAATAGCAAGTTTATCGATTTTTCTATCGAGCCCACGGTTTGAAGAATTGTCGTAAGAAAGTGAAGCCATGAACGATGAAATTATGTTTCATCAGTCTGTTAATTAACTGACAGAAATTTTTCTAGATTTGAGTAAAGGTTTCTATTTCTTATGGGCAACGTTTAGCAACTGTTACTCCAATATCTGTGAGTTCCAAAATCAAAATCTGATCTTTTCGAGCTGAAATAAAATCGGTTCAAAACCTTAACATCGATAATTAATAAAAACCATTAATCGATAATTAAATTAGTAAATAAACAAAGGTAAAATAAATAAATAGATAAATGAATGAACAAACAAGTAAACAATTCAATAAGTAAATAAATAAGTAAAAACATAAAGTAATAACTAAATAAAAACATAGCTAATATTAGAAAATTAATTAAATAAGTAAATACAAAAAGAAAAAAAATGAAACAAATGAATAACAAAATAAAAATCGTAAAAAAAGTTCTCTATTATCGTAGAATGAATTAATGCTGTATTGCCCATGTTTGGTATTTCCATGTTGTCCTGTGGATGACGTGAAGTACTTACAACTCAATGGATACGTTTAAATTTTTTGTTCTTTCTATACATGCTCCATTAGTCATCCTTTTTAACGCAATATGGTTTTAAAATTCACTAAAGTTTCAAATATCTTTTCTCAAAATAATGACTGTACAGTTGTAAATAAAATACATTTATTGATAAGTTTCAAGAGTAGTTAATTAACTCTTCTCGTTGCGATATCGTTTCCACCCCCAATTTACTGCGCAAACAGTCAGTTTGGATGATTGCTAAAGCATGCATTTCTTGCCATTATGTCTGTCGTCGTGCACCGCTTGCCTTGCTACTAAATCATTTAACCAATCAAACCGCAGACCGAATAAATCACGACTTTTCGCTTTACACGGTCAGCGAGCCCGGCGACGGCGACGGCGTTTGTCACACTTTCTCGCATTATTGCAGCAAACTCTTCCAAGGAAAATCGAAGGGAAAAACCACCAACCTACCGCCAACGGGTTGGTAGCCGATCGCCGGGCGGAATGTAATGAAAAATGCACCGAACCGTGACCGGCCGAGGCGAGCACACGCGCCGTTCGTCATTGCTTTAAAGTTAATTTCATGCCTGACTGGTGCGGTAAATTTTCGGCGCAAAAACCCCGTTCGCGACTGCACCGTAAAGCTGTCGAAACATAAAGCACCAGATCGACAGAATCTGTCCGGTTGTGAAATGCCGGCACTGGGCCATTCGATTGGTGGTAACATATCGGCGCATTTGCGTTTCCGGCAGCATTTGGCCAACTTCTGTCCTGCCGTAAAACTCAATCATTTCCACCAACTTTCCCTGCCGGGTCGTGCCGGCCGGGTATTGCGCTGGATGCTGGAGGCAATTTAATTACAGGCGATTGTAAAAATGACTCGCTCGGAAAAAAGGGTCCCATATCCGGTCCGGGAGGACCGAATCGGACCGACTGTTTTTTCTCTTCTCCTTCTTTCGTTCGTCTCGTGACAACCCAACGGAAGGAAGTGAATAAAATGTGCCCTGCGGGTCCTTTCCTTCCGGAGTACCCCATTTTTGGTCATCACACCAAAGTGTTGTGTTCCTCGGTATCGCTCACATTCAGTTCACTACTCAGCCCACTACCAATTGCGTTTTTTATAAATTTTGTTACCAAACGAAAAACAGTACCGCGACAAAGGAGCATTTTAAGCAACCGGGCCGTTTTCCTACGTTAACGACGATGGCGAACGATATCGGGAAAACTTATTTTGGCCCGTTCGCCCACCGCGCTAAACCGTCACCATTTATCGCCGTTACCATAAATATCGTTTTGTCATCTTTTTTTCGACGTGGGGCGGGTATTAATACATTTTTAATTGCCTTCCCGTTAGTTAGAAGGGAATAAAGAGTGGGTTTTGTATTTTTTGTTTTGTTTTGTTTGGGTTGTTTTTTGTTTTTGTGTATTGCCGACCCAGTACATCAGAGTGGCCGGAAATGGAGTTCAAGTTGGTGGTCATCCATCAAAGGGGGTTTGGTAGCGATAGCGAAGGATTGTTGCATAAAATTTAATACCAACGCTTGTTTTTCTTCTTTTCCTATCTGCTCAAGGAACCGATTCGGAGGATGTCGCTCAGCTGTGGCGCATCGTGTTAATGAAGGAACAATTAGCAGTGTGAGATGAAAATTTGATAAAAATGGAGCAACTTTCTAGACGGCAAGGGATGACTCATTAATTTGGGATGTTGGGTGGATGGGTTTTGGGTTGTGTGTTTACTGGAAATAAATCTTTTGGTGTACGCGAATCAAGCTTTTGGAAGGCTTTGAGGAGGCAAAAGGAGTAGTTGGGGCCTCGAAACATTTTAGACGTATTCCCGCTTGAATCGACCCCAGTTGGCATGCTCCTGGGTAATTTTTTTGTCGGGAAACAAAAACATTAGGGATAAGGGTAAGCCTATTTTTTGGGTGCTCAAGATGATAACCATAAGAGTTGCTCTGGCTAGTCCATAACATTTGTCTCTGGAGGTGTCAATCGCGTTGGAGTCTTTCCCTAGCAACATCCAGGACTTAAAGTTACAGACGACTGTCCGCATGAGCCCGCAATTCTCGAGACATCTTCCAGATATGTGTGGGATAACAGACAGAAGAATTTGTCGGCTTGCGTCAGTTCCCTATAAGATTCAAACCTACAGCATGTTCGAGGCCCTGTCTATTGCCCTCAACAACTAGCTTCTACCCTATTTTCCAAAGGAATCCGAATTGCTCCACAGCATGGTCTGAGCTAGAGTGTCGGTCGTATCTTTGACAAATATAACTCATACAAGGATTGTTCCATTCGTTCTAAGACCTTTGTCATTAGTTTAAATCCTTAGGCGATGTTCGTAAAAGGAAGAAATGTAGTGGTAGTTCCATCTTTAAATAACAAGCTAACGCTGATATGTGTGTCACTAGTTCGGTAAGCCTAAAAGTATGCAATAATAACAAATATTCAAATTTTAATTTCTAAACCAATATAAATTCCATACATTCAAGCTAATACAATTAAAAACACCAAAGATTATAACCGTCTAACCATAGCACCCACAACCAAGTTCAAATCATTTTTAAGTAAAAGTAAAGTTAATACCTTCAAGAGCGTAAAACGCAATTCTAATTTTCCTAACCTTGACACAATTCGTTCGATACAAAACTGGTGAAGAAAAACAATACAGAGATAACTTCACTTGAAATAGGACACCAGCAACCCATAAAAATCAACCCCGGACTGCAATGCTCCCTCGCACTACAGGCAGGCATATGCAATGGCGCACGCTGTTTATCATGATGCCTGGCCATCATCAACCGGAGTGTACCATCCGTACCGTTTAGTGTTTACAGCAAACGTACCACGGAAGGTGCGTGTCAGATGCATATTAAAAACAATGATTTTCATTTATTCAAATTGAAAATTTATCTAAATATTCAATCGATGGTCATTCGCAGGATGGCGCATTTTCACCAGTATGCTTCCGTCTGGAGCACACTTTTCCATGGGAAAGAACTGTACACATACACATGCACACTTTTCCCCATGATGGGTCGTGAGTTCTGTGTTCTGTGCTTGTGTGTTTGTGTGTGTGGTGGCTAGATTTTCCAACATGCAAGGACGAGCAGCATTGCGAGTCCGTTTTGGTCAACGTTCCGAAAGGTGGACAGGAAACAATATTGTTGTCATTTAAATTTCCATTCCAATCTCGCCGGTTCTCATCTCCCTTTCCACCTTTATTGCTGCGAGGCATCGACCCCGAACCCAGTGCGGTACAAGCTAAAGGAAAACATCAGTTGAAGCCGGGCACCAACATTCAGCACCGGACATTGGTCCGGAAAGGTGTCCTTTTAAAGGGTTGTCTCCGATATCAACCATTGACAGGAGACATTGAATGCGTGTGTAAATGTTTTGACCGACCAAATTCAACTTTTCTTCCCACCCTTTCCTGCCTTCGCATACCATCCTCCCTTGGGTAACCCTGACGTGTTCGTGCTGTGTTCCGTGCAAATGGAATTGAATGAACGCAATTATGTAACATTTGTTTCGACTTTCGGCCGCCCTTTTCAGGTTCTGTCAGGAAAAGTTCAGACGGCACTCGGCTGGGTAGAAAGGTTAGCCACAGAAGCCCGGGGAATGTTGACCTTTTTCACTCGGAATTGATAAAGTTTGAGTCTCGAACAAGAGCACACTTATTAAATGAAAGTGTCTGGAACCGATACCCCCGTGAGTGCCCATGGGGGACGACACAGTGGGGTGTGTCGTGTGGGGAAAATGAAGTACTTTTCCACCAACTGTGACAAACCGTACGAGGATGGCAAGGTGGTGGAAACAATTGGCGGAAGGCTTCTAATTGATTCCATTTTGCAAAGAAAATCGGCCTGCTCCGGTCAGGCTAATTTACGCTTTTTTGGGGTGGTTGATGGCGAGTGTGGGGAGGAGGACGAGTTAATTTAAATTTAAATGAAATATTACGACAACTGTGACATTTGGTTGAGCGTAGGGCCACCCGAAACCCGTAAGCCACCGGGGATGCTTCAGCTTAATTAGAAGCGAAAACATTAGACCCGATAATTTGCCATCATGAGAGTGGTTAGCCAGAAGAATTGGGTTCCATTTGGTGAGTGGTGTGGAGTAATCAGGGTATGGTATTTGAGAAATCTTGTGCAGGTAATCGAAAGAAACTGTGCGCCATCTAGTGAGGAATTTGTAAATCAGGTAGAGTGAAATGTGAAATAGAAACATTAACAATATCTGTGAATAAGTCTAACTCATCACAAATAATCCATCTGCTCTAGAAATTTAATATACAATTTAGTGCATAAGTACTTTACCGCATTTCAGTCACATATACATGGAACAAAGAAATAACCATAAAAGCATGTGTCTCGCCACGCGGCATCCTTATTCGCATATAGTAGCCCTCCGTTGCCAAAACGTTCCTTCAAATCCCTTACGGCCATTGTCGACAACGTTGTGAGCAGTGAGTGGAAAATGTTATCCCTGAAGTGGACCCTAGGACCAAACGCAAGAGAGACAGAGAGAGAGAGAGGGAGAGAGGAAGAGAGAGAGAGGTGATTCTACTCGTTGAATAAACAATCCCATTTTGGTCCCTTGGACAGTGGAGTCGAACGAACGCTAAATGGAATGCGTTCTGCCGTTTTTCTGCCACCAAATCCTTCGCGTGTCGGAGGGCTGAATTTCGACTCTGTCGTACGCTTTGGCATTCGTTATAGTAAAGGAAATGGTATGGTTTGCTGATTTTTCCTCCAATTTTTCTTTCTTCATCTATTTTGTGAAACTAAATATACACCCGAACACGAACAAACACACCGAGCGACCTTAACGTCCGAAGGACACACAACACCATTGTTAGAATCAAAAAGCCAGCGAGGGAATGGTATAAAAGTTTCGTCCACTTTCAGGCGTCAGCGTCTAAAAATGTTATTGTTGTAATTTTACAAATATTTACGAATGCGCCCACACACACATGCCACTCATCAATACGTACCGAACCACTTTCCATTGCAGCAAGCATCCAAGGACATTCCAGTGGGAAATGGAGCAGGAAATGCTTTATATGGTAGAGGATGCATAAACAGAGGGTAGAATGGCCGAACGAATACAATAGTTTAAATGGATTTTTGTTTTCTTTTAGCAAATCCATCCATTGTGCAGAAACATTGAGGTAAATGGTACAAACAAATATAAATGTACTGTCTAGTATTTAGCAACCCTAGACATTTAAAAGTTACTTATGATTAGACTTTTCGACAAAGTTTGCTTTATTTTTTATAATTAAATATTTTCTATGAATGTACTTGTATAGATCAATTGAAAATTCTTTTTAAAAATCAATTAGTCTCCATTGATTGTTATTGAAGAAAATGGGGAATATTTGTCTCTACTTTTAGATATTTGCTCCTTCAGCTTGTTTCTTGGTATTCAGCTGCAGATATCATGAGAGTAATATTAAGTGTTCGTACAGTTTTAGATGAGAAACTCTATAAATGATTTTAGTTCTATTAATGGTTCTTAGTATTTCAACCAATGGTCAGTTACGGCAGGAATTAAAAGACATTGTCCTAAGGATTTCGATTTCCATCGATACCAACAGAACAGAGCACTTTAGGATTAAAATTTTAGTCCTACAAGCATCCTTGTCTTTAGTGTTGAATGTTCAATACTGCTGAAAGCCCCTTCCAAACCTATGTAACCGTCTGCGCCAATGTGCCTGATATATTAGGCAAACGACACAATCAACTGTACATCGTTCGTCTATGAATGTCTAAATTTTACAAAGAAATTCAGCCTGTTAGTTTTGTGAACTGCGAATACTTCACTGTTTGCTTAACTTTGTAACAAAAGTTATGAAATTCAAAAGAAAAAAATTACCAAAGAAAGACCAGTGTGAATGCGAATACGTCACAGTAGTAAGATCTGGAAGTTCACTCCAATACACCGATCTTGATATACTAGCTTCTTCTGATTCGGAGCGCAACATCCTAATCTTGGCTATTCAGGATCAGAAGAGCACTTATACAGCTCCTTCTTCACAAATGCCTTTCTATCGAAATGCTTATATATTGATTTCAATATTCAAATTTATCATCACATATTAGTCTTTTATTATTTCCTAAGTAGAACTCCCAGTCCACAGTTCTTGCAGATCATTTATCAGGTCAATCCGTAACGTTCTGCTGGTATCCATTTTCCAATCCTGTAGAACAATTTTGGGTCAGCTCGAAAAAGCCATTTAACTCCAACCAGTCACACGAAGACGATATGCTCAAAAGTCAATCTAATTTCACTCCACTTTGCCTTCTACAGACGGACGAACCTGCTCAGTTTTGTCATCGCCAGCAGCATCAAAGCATTCGCGTTTTCCACATCATCAAGCATAACCTGACCAGCGCAGAAGTCACACAGTGCGATAGGCTATCGATTTCGCTGTTGTTGATTTGTTTTGGTTTGGCTTTCAAATCGTGGAGTTGGATTTGAAAATCTCGTGCTTGGATTTAAGCGATGATTTGCACTAACAGTGCTCAGGGCTCAAGGTTGGCACAAGATATATTCCTAGCACAGTTATACCGATGAAAAAACCACCACTCTGCGGCGGATGGGCCACTATTTGAACTAGTCAGCCGTTTGTGTTCGCTCCTTCAAAGACCTCAATTTAAATCCTTCCCGTTGCTGTGCGATGACAACGCTCGATGATGCGTTGAATATCTTCGGACCGGGTGTAATCCGCGTACCAGGCCATGGCCACTAATCCGCTGTTCGTTGTTTTCGCTGTGCCCGAAACAACAAACACGGGCCAGCCGCCACAACGGCGATAGATGGCCAAAACCTCGAACCGTTTTGTGTGGCCCACTCGCGAATCCGGTTCACGTTTTTGCATTGTTTATTCCGAAAGGTAATCCTATTTACGAGCTCAACTTCTGTTTGCCAAACAATGGCGGATGACCAATGGCGGGATTGAGCCGCGTTCCGAGGGCAACATTGCGCAAGGACATTTTCCCCCGAGGTGGGAGCAGAGCCCTAGAGGCCGGGATGCAACCTCTAGAGCCCGAAGTTTATGCTGGTTAGTGTTGAGCTGGTATGAAAAACTTCCCGCAGAATTCGTAACGAGCAATGGCGGGATAAACAAAACAAACCGCTTTAAAAAAAAACTTCTCTTACCCGGTTTTGTTGCACAATTTGCGAACCAAAAAACTTTTGATTGTTGCTTTTCCACATAAAGCATCGTACAATGCTGCTTGTAGTATTTTATTTTCTTCCTTTGCGAACAATTTGTCTACGTTTTAATGAATGCAAAATGGCAGGAAACCCGAAGCGGATTATTAGCAATTTGTAGCTCCGTTTGTTGGATTTCGGATCCAGCAAGAGCTGCATTTTGTGAAACATGTTAACAAAACAGTTTTGCGTTGTAAAACATCGTCAGAATTTTTTTTTGTTTCCTTTCTTTAAAAAACAAACCTCACAAACGTCTTTCATCGAGCGTCAAGTCAAGCAGATGCGTGGAAAGTAGATTGGCTTGAAAAATCGCTAGCAGGTTGACCCAGGGCTCGTTAGCTTCATGTTTTCGTTGCTCGTCGCATTGACAGATGGGTTGACTCATGTCTGTAATTAAGGAGGACAGATTTCGGTAGCTGGGAAGGAACCAAAAAACGCAGAGCAGAACCCTGAGCGTAACCTAATACACGCGTTTGCACGATGATGTTAGGTTTTTTTGTTTTGCTCTGTTTCGGGAATGATGGTGGCCAACTGAGGCCGACCGTAGGGCGACGACACTTTTCGGGCGTTCGCTAAGGATAGAGTAGCAATTTTTAGAACCATGATTAATGAAGGCTTTGTTGGCTAACACGCCTTGCTACTTTTACTGAAGCGAGGTAGTGGAAAATGACTCTCGTCATTTAATAGCTTTTAATGGACAAAATTAACAGCAAGAGGAGAATAAATAGCTTTGTTTTTGGAGTGCTCATTACGGCTATAAGTGGACTTCTTTGCACTTAAAAACAGAAAGCATTAGAAGGATTCTTTTCTAAGGAAAAATCTCCTGCACTTGATCTCAGCTGTAGCTTAAAATAAATAATTTTATTAAAATTTGATAAATTATAGACATATTTGCAAAATTTTACGACTTGTTATGCTTCGCCACTTCTATTTCATCAATCTATTTTTGCCTTCAAATGATATCCTGCATAATTGATTGAATATTGTTTTGAACGCAAAACTCATTCACATGTTGCATGTGTGCAATAGCGAAGAACCTCTAACTATCCTATTCATTACCAACAATGCGATCGTTATTGGTTGCAGCCGTTCCGCCATATGGTGCCGTTGCGATTGCGGTTGTGCGCTGGAAACGCTCACGAAACGTTCTCAAATTTCCACCCCAAAAAAGCAAGGGGGAAAATTCTACCTTTGCCATTTTCGCCGGCTGGAGGGTGCTTGGAGTGTGCTTTTGCAGAGACATACACATCGGTGAAACCCGATACTGTCAACCGGTACCACCGGCCAGACGAGCTGGTCGAAACAAGTGACGCGCATTGCAATCGATGCAGGTTCCAGGCTTCGTTCTCCGGGTTGGGACTTGTCTTTTGCTTTCTCTCCCAAACATCGAGCAGGTCGATAAAATTTATTCCTACGGGAAACACCCTCATGGGCTATTAATTTGTTGGCCTTCAAAATTTTTATATGTGATCCTTTTGTTTGGGGAAACAAGAAAGAAAAAAGGAAAGCATAAAACATGAACGAACTGTGCGGCTCAAATGAAGAGCGGCACTGGTGGGATGATAAATCGTTTTGAACGTTTATTCTTAGAGGTCCTTGAGAAATCTTTCCCTTGTTGCATCCTTGTTACGTGCAGCGTTATGAAGGAAACCAAAAATCCTGTCCTGATCCTTGCCCTTTTTGCGTTCTGCTGGTATGATAAATGCACGAAAAATAAACAAGCGGTTCAGTTCGAAAATCATTAAATCTTTATTTATTACCCTCGGAAGACCTTTTTTTCTGTGTGTCCTCGCTGGCGATTGGAATTTCCATCGATTATGTTCATTGTTGGAAGCTGCGGTTCAGAATTATGGCGCTTGAAGGAAACTGACCATAACTCCAACGCGTGCAGGTAGATGTTTTGGGAAATGCGAGTAATTCGCACGATCGAAACAGGTAAAATCAACATCAAGCGGCAGGATCCTCCGAATTAAGGCGGACTTCTCTTATTTGTTTTTCGGGATCTTCCCATTTTTCGGAGATCTAATTTTCTCATGGTCTGTTAATAGGTTTTCTGCTCAGGAACGTCGATTGGAAAAGGATTTTCGACTGGCGACATGCTGTCGATTTCGGGCGTTTAGAGCGCGACAGGACGAATCATTTATTGGAAGACCTCAATTTCCCAGGCCTTCCAGCTGTCGGCTGATCGGTAGATGAATCTTTCATGAGCGAATCCATCTGGACCACCATCGCCAGACGTTGGAAATCGTTTAGTGGAAATTAACAGCGGAAGCGAGGTTTTGTTTTCCTAAAACTCTTTTCTCACCACATGTTGCCGATTCCGCCTTCGAGATGGGGGTCGCGCTTGTCAAAACACACTCGAAAGCAGTTCGGGGGAAAAAAAAAACATTTGAGCCCTTTATGTTCTCACCCATCGAGTGTGAGGCTTTTAAAAGCGCCTGTCGCGTAGGAGTGGCCCGGGAAGTAGTTTATTTTATTTATTTGTTTTATATTAATGGTCTCCTTCTGCGTAATGTTTATCATGGGAATGAGATTAAGAAAATTTAACATGCTGTTTGATGAGATTACAGAAAAAAGCGTGCCTGGCACGTCACCCTTTATCCATTTGCTCATCTGCATGATCGGCTGTAGTTATCACACAGCCCAGTTATGGAAAATGTGTTTTAAGCGCAGTTGACACGTTACATCCTCCAACGACACAACCCATGCAACTGCCCTAACAATATCCGCCCGCTTGGCATTCAATTTTTAATCACCTCAACCTTCATCATCACTCGCCTCACCCAAAACGCCGAAACCTGTCCAGAGTTGTTGCCGACACCGTGGTCGTAGGGTGTAAATAAAGCAAGAGAGAAGAAAAAAAAAATGCGCCCGAACACGTCCTTCAATTAAAACTTATTGTTGGATATGTTATTTGTAATTGGATACGTACGAATAACACGATGTTTTGCCGGTGCAAGGACAACTGTTCCTTTCGGTTGTACGTACGTACGCCTTTGTCGCAAGTAACCCATCCCGGGTCCTGTGGCCACACAGCAACTCTACCAAACACACGCGCGCGTAGTACACTTGTCGCGTTAAATGTGAGGCTTTTGAGAATGGGAAGAAAGGGAGGGAGGGTGAGAGGTTGGGGATTGAGATAAAAAGGGGTGTGCTATAAGATTATGGTGCGTTTTGGTTGGTACGAAACAAAAAAAAAACCCGCCGTGTTGAGCATCGATATCACACGCTTGCTTCATCCTCGCAAGAAGACCCTCGGTACAGGGTATCCCGAAATTTTTTAACGGTTTCCCAGTGTTTTATGATACGTAGCCTAATATTTGAACAGAAATCAATATGCTAAAAGGAAAGGATAAAACTTTAATTTAATTGAAAAAAGAAATGAGTACTGACTAATTTTGGTTTCGTTTACAATAAATGATTACATGTGGGAGTTGTCGATGTTGACTCCAAAAGGTAGGTCATATAAATAATCGATAATTTACTGGGCCAAGCACATTTATCAATTTTAAGCTCTAACAAGAAATTTTATAGTATTAGGTTTTATAGCAAACTCATTTTTAATCACTGATATTTTAAAGATTTGCATGTAAAGAGGAATATAGCTGGAACTTTCTCCAATGAAACTTCGAGACACCAAATGCTAACTAAATCACATGACCGGACACTTACTAAATATTGCATTACTCAAAAATCATGAGTGTAGTATGT
Source organism: Anopheles rivulorum (assembly GCA_018908115.1). Taxonomy (NCBI): domain Eukaryota; kingdom Metazoa; phylum Arthropoda; class Insecta; order Diptera; family Culicidae; genus Anopheles; species Anopheles rivulorum. Next base: position 17,287,302 of record STHB01000010.1, read on the forward strand.
TAACACATTATTTTATTTTATTTTATATTATTTCATATTATTTTATATTATTTAACATCAGTTTACACTATTTTAAAATATTTTATATTATTTCATATTACTTCATATTATTTCTATATTTAATTCAGATAACTGAGGCACACTTTCAAAAAATTTAGAGCAATCCTTCAAAAAATCTCGGGATACCCTGTAATTGTGTTGTTTTGCTTTTCCACGCTTTTCATGTTGTGTGTACATTCTTGTGTGCGAATAAACACATAAAAAAGCTTATTACTTCTTGCCATCCTGTTTTTTTCTTTTCTTCTATTCCTTACAAGAAGAAATAAAAACTAAACCCGCACATACTCACACCGAACATACTGAAACACATGCCGCAGAGAAACGTTGGCCGCAATGTGGCAATTCTTACCATGTTCGTTCTTAGCATTGTTTCATCTCCAATCCACCTCGACCAGTCGCTCCGAAAGAGTTTAAACGATTTCAAATGTTTTGATTCACCCGACCCGAACGTCTTGCTCGCCAACGTCTTGTCGAATGAATCCCCGGTGTCTTTTGGGTGATTGCATTTGCCACCCCGGGCAGAGAGTGTACTATTGCGCGACAATTACGACAGAAATGGGAACAGAACTCACTGTTCCTTCACCGTTTGCCCAATCGTCTTGGGCGTTTTGGGCTCTACTCCACGCTACCCAGTCACAATACAATGATCCGGCGAATGAAGGACTGGTGCGCCACGGTTTAGGAAGGAATGACCGTGGTGGTGAAGGTCGCAGGACGAGGTGTCGAAGAATAAACATGGAGATCAAATTACCATTACCACCCTTACAACCCTTTACTACCCTGTCTGAGCCAAAAGGTAACGTGAGGGTTCTCTGTACCCGTAGCAGCAAATGCTTTTGCGCAGCGTTTTACGCGATACAAGCAAACGGCTAAAGGGTGGAAAAAATGGAGTGTAAAATCGCGCCATTAAGAGCGAACAACGAAAAATAAAAAAAAAAAAACAAAATCGTCCCTCTACGCGGGCAAACGAAATAGAGTGTAAAACGGCTGACCGAAACGAGCATCCACATCCTATGCAAACAGCAAAAATCTCACAACGACGTTCGTGCAAGCATTTACGCCAAATACCCGGCTGTTGTTGCATTGATTGTGTGAGTAAGGGGACCAAAATGCTGGTGCCTCCGCAAACGAATTGCACTCGACTCGACCGCACCGCATCGTCGCCCATCGGTGCCCATCTTCTTCAATCTGTTCCCCGTTGAAAACTTCAAGCGAAAAACGGAGCGCTGGTCGGGTTTACTTATGAGGGTAATTTTACTCTCCTTGTCGTCTTGATACCGACCGGCGTCACTGTGTTTGCTTTGCAGCTAAGACAATCCCGGCTGTGCTGTGCGACGATCAAACACTAGCGTACGTGTGGCGGATGTGCTGCCGTGGTACACCGTGCTGTAATTACAACAGTTCACAAACATAAGTGTTTTACTTAATGAACGTAATTCGTAATTTGAAGTAATGTTTGCTGGAATTGATTGTGTCGCAGCACAATTGAATGGAATGGTGATTTACTTTCGACATGTTTCAATCCTTGCTGCCTGGTGTTGAAAAGGATTAAACTTTTCCATCCCCTAACAGAAAGGATTTCTTTTTATTTTGATAGGGTTTTATTTGTCTTATCTATTCTACTGTTGGTTCAGCTCTGTTCTACTCTTGATAAAATACAGTGACTTGAGCACACATATTTACAACTAGAAATTGAAGGAATGGTTGCCTGAGTTCGTGAGTGTTTTGTTATGTTGGGAAAGACATTTAAGGAATTGATAAACAATTTTACTTTCGAAATCTTGCTACAATATATTACTAAAAAAAGTCCTAATGCAGATCCTAAGTCTGAGATATGAAAAAATCAGGATTTCAAATAAATCCCATACAAACATCTTGAGATCCAGAATTGTCTGTGAGTAGCTCACCTAAGGCGTTAAGGATTTTCAGAGTAACATGTACAACACATTCAACATTTAAGGATAAAAAAGTAGCAACATATAATACTAAAATACTCAAACTAAGTTTAAAACTTCTGTAAAAGGTGATATTTTTGCTGAGGTCCTCAAACGCAAGGTTTATATAACACGAGCGATCACCAATTAAAACTAGAATTAACGAAAATCATCTAGGATATTGATCGTAAGTAATCGTTTCTTGGAGCAGCGATTCAGAAACGATTTGTATGAGCGATTAGTGAACTTTTCACCACAAACTCAAAAATTGGAGATATTTGCTTATCAACCAATCGTTATTTACTATGCTGCGAAATATAAGCTTCACGTGCATTTATCCATAATTTGAAGCAAATTGTGTAAAAAATGTTAAAACAAATTGGGGATATCTACAACAACACAAAGCTTTTCTGGATCTTAAACCATTGCAGCGATGTTATTACTCTTTTAAAACTGCATTTACAATAAAAATCTCGATTGTTCGATCCTGAACCGTAAAAATCTCACAATAGTAGAATTTCTAAACATACAGATATGTGCTCTGAATCGCTGTGATACGGGAAATAAAATATATCGCTGTGATACGTAAAAAACGCTTTACATCCCTCATTCGTCACAGTATTCAACAGCAAAAAAGGACATCGGTTGCATCACCCATCCCGGTACAGACGCCTCTAATGAACAAACACTACGCCTTGGCATGCTGGTTCGGCATGCCCGGACAGCATTCTTCTTGGGCAGAAGAAATGGTCATGCTTGGCTGACGGTATGCGTCCATCCTACGTCTCCCTTTCGTTTCACTTCCACCACCAAGGCCACCGTCATAGCGATGGCGGCTATTCCGCAAGCAGAGACTCCGTGAAAGAGCTCCGATTTCACAAAAGCAAGCAGGGACACACATTCCAATACAGTGTGCTGCCTTGGGTCGATGAATCGTCGAGCGTTCGTCGACGGTATCGGGTCGCCTTTAATGGGTTTTCTATCGCTCGCGCAACACTTGCGCCACCCAACAACCAACCGATTCACGCCACCCGATTCAGGTTTCCATTGGGGAGGTTTGTGTTTTTTTTTTGTTCGCTCGCCATAGTGACACCCGCCCAGACCATCCCAGCCAGTATCACGCACGACACTTTGCTTTGCCGTTTGGGGACACACTTGTATGTGTGTGTGTGTTTGAGGGACACAAAACCAGGAAGGTGTCATCCGGCGGGCGAGTGAAACAATCGGCACAGAAAATAACCATAATCATAAAAGAAAAGTGCCGGTCGATAGTGGTAGATTCGTAAGAACGGAGAAGAGAAGCAAAAAAATACAATCATTGTCCTTTTCAATCGTTCCGTGTCCTGGTATAGGCACTAGGTTGACTCTAGTGCAGTGGTCCAATGGATCATTCTTGCCCAATGGTTACGGGTTGAATGGAAAAAGGAGAAAATATTTTATTGTTGCGATAGAAACGAATGTAAAGAAGGTTTATTTCCCTGTTTTACACTTGTCCACCAGGAAAATGGCACAGGAAAAAGCGATTCATTCAAGGTGCATTTGTTCATTTTTAATAAAAAAGTTTCATTGTTTACAATTGTTTACTCTTTGTGCTCTAAATTCTTTAAAAATGACATTTATTTTAACAAAAACAAACTCTTTTCTATTTCGATGACAGCTTCCAATGTGTCGTAATATCTATCATTTCTATAGATTAAAAATTACCTAACAAATTAACAGCTTCAACCTACAACATTCATCAAGCAGTTCGGGGTTCCGTTTCGTTTCGTTTGTTTTCATCCACCGCTATCAGACCCATATGGCTAAATTTAATTGATTTACGCTTCATCTGGTCGGTATCCTTGTAAAGCTGATAATGACCCGCTCTCGCTAGCCTGTTTTGCCCTTCTGCCACGGTACGATAATTGGCTTTTCTGATAATAAATTCGTCCTAACGAGCCTTCGCCGACCGCGCATCAAAGGAAATTTTGTATTCTCCCCCTGGTATGGTGGGTTCTAACAAAACACAAAACACAAAAAAGAGAGAATAGAGTCGAATCTCACTGCTGTTGCTGCTCGCTTATGATTAGTAGAGCGATCTGTCTCTGTTATTAACTGATCGATGCTAGAAAATAGGAAAAAGGTTCCTGTTTTTTTATGTTCTATTGCCAGTTCCGAAAAAAGCAACAACAACCCTTCGCGTGGTGGCTTCTTGCTTTCTGTTCAGTTAATTGACCCACGCTGGACGGCCGGCATGGACACGGAGCAAGCTGTTCGGGAAAGGTTTGGGTTGATCACATACAAATAAAATAAAAAAAAGTTCCCAAAAGGTCAAACCTTGACCACATGACTCTCCTTCCCGATGGTTGGTTGACTTTCGGTTCCTTCAGACCTTTAGGTCTGGCCAAAACCTCACCCCGGATCCCTGTTGTTTTTTTTTTAATTCGCCAACCGGCCACCGGCATTCGCGGGCCACAACAAATCGGAAGCAAAAACGAAGGCCCAACCGCGAATACCTGATCGTATTGGGTTTCACCATTTTTTCTCTGCGCTGGAGCTGGGTAGCTGTTTTCTTTCCGTTTTACTTGTTTTTTTCTTCTTTCTTTACCGTTCTGCCATTTTAACCGTGTCCCTATATGCCGGGTGTGTGAGTGTTTGCGGTTTTGTTTGCCGCCGGTTGCGGTAGGCTTCGCTAAACGGTTTTTTTTTGTTTGAGAAAACGCGCCTTGAATGATGCAATCCTGGTCCGGCAAAAACCGGTCGGCCGGTAACACCCAGGGTAAAAAGGGAACCGTACCGGTACGAACATTGCCACAAATTTGGGCTAGTAGCCATCCGGCATGTGGCCACCGTATGCCACAAAAGTGAAACACTATCCGGCCAGGATAGCCACCTGCCTGGTGGCTTTGATGAGACGGTACGGCGAAGGATCGTTTCGGCTGCCGTTTGGCTTAAGTTTGGCTTTGCAAAAAAATAAAAGGGAAGGAAACTTAATACACTGCAGTCAGCAGTGGGCCCATTTAATGCTGACTGATAGAAGCATTTTGTGGTTGGTGAATTGACCGGTTTTGCTTTAAAATTCCCTCCCCAGTTGACATGTTAATGCTGGAAGCGCTGATTATGTTTCTTCCTCTTGAGAATGAACGCGTGCGTTTTAATGCGATGGAAGCATGCATTAAGTCGTTTTAATCGAAAATTACCTTTTATAGCTTTTTATTGCCTAGAATGAAAAAACTCCTTCAAAACTTGATGACAAGTCGTCTAGCGGTACAACGAATTTAACCCTTAAATGGAAACATTTTTTTTAGTTTTCTCCCATCGAACCATTCTGTCCACCCAAAATGCTTGCTGATTCCCCATTTCATAACCAGCCGGTGATGCAACAGCGCTAATGAAAATCGAATGAAAAATTTCAAACGGTATTTAAACCCATTTCGACCATTCCACGCCCTGACCGGTTTGTCTTTCGACCCCCCCCCCCCCCCCTCCTCCCCAACCAACGCCGGATGTAGTCGATTTTGGGTTTCGTGGTTCGCTAAAGGGAAGCCGAACACGGCCACTAACACGGCCAAATGATCATATTTCGGATCGCGAGCCTATAAATTACCACGTGCATGAACCCTGCAATTATTTTCATCTTAAGACCTAACTCCACCACGTGTGTGTGTGTGTATGGGTCATTACATCATAACAATCCCCCCGATGTGAGTTGATGCGAAGAAGGGTTGACCTGATTTGTTTTTTGCCTTATTCCCTTTCCATTGACGAGGGGCCTTCGGCAAATGGCAAGTGTATGAAACGGTTTAGTGATAAATAGTGTACAATTTCCTTCTTCCGTTTCGGATATGCTATGACAATGTAATTTCTGTGTTGTTTGCTTCCTGTTGTATTGCTTGTAGAACGTATCTAAATGGTTTTCATTTATTTGGTTGATTGACGATAATAATTACATGTGATTCAATGTGGCATATTTCTATTTTCAGCCTTTTTTTGCCAATAAATATTGTTCTTAGTTTTTGGATCGTGCTGCTAGAACCAAAACACAAACATTGCAAATCAAAAATTCTACTCTACTTAGTGTGAGAGCCTGTAAGGAGATATTAGGTCCATCGCAACCCTTTTGCTTGTAACTTTAGATTTTATTGGAATATTAACAAAAATAATTATTTTTATGAAACTTTAATTACTTGGAAACCTTGAAATTTGGTAGAAGTTAATTTGTATCTCTTAAAAATATAATTGGTGAAATCTTAAAAATGCTTAAAACACTTGCACAAAAGGTATTGAGTGATTTATTGTCGCTTCCAAAAATTGATGAAGAACTGTAAGTGTTCCTCGTATCATATTGGTTAATTCACCTTCGACGAATTCTGATTTTCTGACCCAAATAATACAGTCAAGTCTTTTGAATTTGACGGAACATTACCTGTGCTCAATGTCCGGACGAATAGTTAGTAGAATGACTTCTGACATTGAATATCAGTTATTGAAAATGAGTGACTTTTTGCAGATACCAAACATTTGGGAAACTTTATTGATCATCAATACGGAGACATGATTTCCTATCCTGCTAAAGACTTAAAATTTGACAGACATAAGAGATTGATTAGTAATTCCTCACAAACACAATTTCCAACATACATAGATCCTCTAGAAGTACTTGAAATGAAGTACAAGTACTCAAGATCCATGTTCTAGCTGTAGTACATTAAAAATTCAAATATCTCCAACATACCTCAAGCAAGATATCATATATGTAAAAGAGTAACTACACTACTTTCAAGAACTCCTTAAAAACGGATTGCTGTAGATATTGAACTTCAAAAACAAACTCATAACATTAAATTGGCTGAAGTAGTATTTCTACACCTCTCCACAATGCTACTATTTGTCGAAATGGTAAAATTTGTTTTCATTGCTAGAAAAATGATGTCTTATCATCAGCTGCAGCACGATTTCCCAATCAAGACCTGTTATGCAATTGCGAATGCAGGTTATATTATTGTGTCCTAGTTCTTTTCGTTTTTTTCTCTCTCTCCCCGGTGCGTTCCATTTCTCGTGCTGAGGAAATAATAATTGAACAGTCAACATGCGACGCAATTTCGATCATGGATAATGAACAACAACCAACCAAACTAAACAAAAGCAAAAAAAAGTAGCACACACTTCCATCGATGATGGTATGGCTCCACCAGCGAAAAATCGAATCGAACCGGTCCGCTGCAGTGGGAAAACAAAATTGACACGATGTACCGAGTATTACCGTCACCGGGATGACCAAGGCAATGCAATGCTCAGCATATTTTTATCCACCCGGGGGTGACAATTCGCTACCGTTTGTTTTGTGTTAATATCGGAACCGAAAGGATCAACAAGGAAAGAAAGCAAAAAATAAAGGTGGACCATCAGCACAGCACTGTCCGCGAGCCTGTTTTTTCACTCTTTCCGGCGTCCGATATCGCATTTGGACAGTCTGTCGTAGCCGTTGTAGCCGCTCGTAATCACACAATCGATCCCGGTGGCATATGCTTCTCTGGTTGCCGCTTTTCCCGTCACGTGTTTTCCATTTCCCGGACATTTCGCTCGCTCTGCACCGCTTATCCGCTTTATTATAGGTGTCGTTATTATTATTTTTTATTCGAACGGTTTGGATCGCTATTGCCGCGTGGTGGCACGATTTCGCGGCCCAGCTTGTCAGTTTGGTGTCCCTTTCTGTTCACCATTTTGCCACCTCGAAATCCGAACGACGTGCGTAATTTCCATCATCGGCAACGTGACGTTTGCGTAAGCCGTAACCATCCGTAGTCCTCCCGGGATGCTGCATCAATTTTATAACAATTTTTTTGTACTTCTCCCATTTGTTGTCCTGGTTCCGGTCACGGTTCATTCACTTTCCGAAGCCGAAGTTGGGAAACTGCAATTGTGCACCATGCGTCGGAAATGGGCATGTTGGGTTTAAATGTGGCAATAAGTTGGATATAATTACAGGTGTGTCTCGTGCTGTTGAAATGTGATTATACCATGCCGGGTGGATTTTAAATCGATCAAGCCGCTTGTTTTTTGTTCGGTTCGTGGAATAATTCGGTCCAATCCGCCATGGTGATTAACGAGGTGTTCGTAATTAAATACCTTGAATTTGATTAGTAAAGACGTGATTTAGTGTCAGCAAAATTATTTGAGCATTTAATCGATTAGTTCTAAATTTGAATGCAGTCCCAACAAAGAGACGTAATTTGGACGACAAAAGTAGTTTTCTATAAATTACACATTCATCCTAAATTTCCTGCTTGTAGCCATATGGATTAGTTTCTGTCTAATGCTTAACATTGCCTGAATATTGCGTTATATAAACAATACTTATTCAACCAACCTTTGTGTACACGCAGAAGACGGATGAGATGCTCAATACGCAAGGTCACAGCATCCAGGTGCGGTACACCGCAAGAACTCAAGGGAAGCAAAGCACACAGCTTTTACGTATATCGCAAGAAACGATACAACAAACCACAAAGATACCTCTTTGCTGGTAAACTTCATACTTGCGTACAAAAATTTATAAGGGGGTTTGTCTACATGGAAACCAGGAACTAAACAGAAGGGTACATGCACACACACCAATATCCTTCCGTGTCTCGTACCATTCCGTCGAACGAAACTGTGGCATTTCGCCCTCCAGGCAGGAGTCGGGAATCAGATCTAAATATAGCGAAAGTGTGTCGTGCGGTTCTGTCTTCCCTCCCAACACAGATAAGCGGTAATAAATTTCGGTCCAGTTTGGTCCGTTTTTGTGTACCCGAAAGTCTTGCAACAGCCCGTATGAAGACGAGCTGGAGCAAAGGACGGCAAGGACACGCTTCGAGGCTAATAATGTTTTTGTTCAAATTAAATTAACCTAAATATAGAAAACGGTACGGAGTAACATATTTGTTGCGCAGAAGAATAACAGAAAGAGAGAAATGTTCACAAAAATAAGGACAAAACTTACAACTAAACATGTAAGAGTAGTTAAAACAATCAAAAAATGAACAAGAATAGTTCAGAAATATTGAAACGTATAAATAAATAATGTAAAAAATAATTAAAACTTTTCCCAAACTTCTTTTATTCATAAACTTACGCAACATTTACGCCAAACCCAAAAAACGTCCATCGCAAAAACGACCAATTTTACTAAACACAGCACCAAAAACATGTTGTGTAGCTGTTTGTAAGCCATGTTTCTGCCATGGTCTGCCTATCGTACCGTTCCCTGCCCGTAAGAAAAACTTGTTCATATCGGTCTCTGGAGTATCCTTGCCGTGTCATTAAGGCCGCCCAGCCTTGCTATGCAATGGTGCGGCTTCAGCATATGCCTTTGGAAAGTAAAAGGAAACATCCGAATCCGATACACCGAGGAACGTAGACATGGGAAGAAGAAAGAAGGGAAATAAAAACAGACATGTAATTTAATTGAAACCAACATCGAGCATGCTTTTTCCATTGAACCATATGTACGAATGTGGCGTACGAGCGCGTGTGCGTTTTTATGTGAAACTTTGTTCTCACATTCAGTTGCCCAATCGTAAAGAATTGTTCGAGCTATCAAGAAAAGACTTACGGTGAAAACACATTCTGACCATCCCTTTGTACGACTAAGCCAAAGGTGTTGTCGAAACGAAATGTTGTCCTAGGAGTGTCAGAGACCAACCATCGCCAACGTGCTGTGTATGGCAAAAGGACGTGAAGATAGATTGCTCCGCATGTCCATCTGCGGCCTCATGCCGATATGCCTTTTCTTTTCGATGCGATTTCTACTGTGTCCACGGCCAAGAAAGTTTGCAAACACAATCAGCTTTAGTAAAAACTAATGAAAGACTCCCATTTCGCACCGGAGGGATGAATAGAGCGAGTTTGGAATATTTTTCTCAAGGTGCACTCAAGGGTCACACGTACCGTCCCAGCGGATGTATCCTTGAAGGCAGTCGGTTGATCGAATGCTCTCGCACACTCTGCAGTCCTTCGCATCCATTGCTCCGGTTACGGATTCGAAACGGAATCAAATTCCAATGACTTCTCGCACATCTGGACAAACGGCGACCAAGAAAAAAAGCTAAAAGATCAAGCTAACTGATCATTCTTCAAACGAGCGAGGTCTAGCGTTTTTTCCTGTTCATTTCCCTCCCAAAGCGTATCGAACCGACAGCCGAAACTGTTGGGTGGTTTCGCTGCATTCGGTCGCCTTTTGCTTTGATGTTTTGCTCTCGCTGCACACGAATGCAATCTGAATCCCCGGACCGGTTGTTTTGTCTTTTGGAGCACCTAGAGAGCGGGTGACCTCGGGAAAAAGGGAAACCGAAAGCCCTTTCACAAGGGCTACATTATTGCTTATCCCATTTTTTTTGTTTGTGGGCAAAAGTGTGACAAAATCTCACTTTCTCGCTTTGGTTGTGAGTGACTCGTTAGTGCCAGACGGTGTTACGAATCGCAAGCGTATCGGGACGAATGAAAATGCGCCATACGATAACGCGTGGAAAGCACCGAACATCAAACGATGCGACACTGGGTGTGAGCTGCTATTCGGGAAGCTATTGCGTATTAAATGGACCTCTAATCGATTAAGGACACGCCAATCGCTTTTTACGGGACAACTCCTAGGATGTTTGGGAATGTTGGATCATCCTCGCAGATTCCGGAAGTGCCTGGGTTTTCTGAAAAAGTTTTTACTGGTTCTCTTTTCATCACGAGGTTTAAGTTGTTGGCCTGCCAGTGGATAATGATTTGAATATGGCCACAATCTTTCTTTAAGAGAGTTCCTAATTTTGATCGTTAGTTCGAGAGTTCGACTGAGTTATGTTCTTAGGTAAGAATATAAGTAACCCTAACAATAAGGCCTGGTCGTTGTTCATGAATAAAAAAAATATATAAGTAACCCAAAGTACATTCCAAATTATCAAATTCTTCTTGAGGATACCTGTGTTACTGACAATAGTTTCAACATTAAACAATAGTTAGTATAATATAATATAGTATAAAAATAGATAGTATAAAAATAGTTTAGTAAAATATAAGTTTTGGTCATAAAGGAAAAATTTTGTGCAGCAAAATTCTCAAAAGCTTCCCAATGCAAAGCATTCCAGGCTCACTTTTATTCATACGACACACTCGTACATTGATGACGTCCTTTTTCATAACCCAATCACTCTCCATCATTGAAACGATAAGATATCGATGGTTTATTGCTCAATTTTAAACCATCCAAATATACACATCTTGGAGAACGCACCACGCACATTCTTCTTGCTGTGCGGCGTTCCTTTTGGCAGAACGATGTTCCCGCGTATGTGTGTTCAACTTATCGTGCACGATGTACGCAATACGCAAAAGGCGCAAAACATGGCGCATTATTTGTATACGACAACACGCCTCCTTATCTGCCGTGGCGTGGTTTTTGCCACGATACGATAGTCCGAAGCCAGACCAGAAAAGCAGTGCCAACGCTCGGTTAACTTTATCGCAGCGTACGTCGATAATAACAAACTAGCCAACGATACGGGCAGAAGGAACGTCAGCTTAATCTCATCATAATTTATTATTCCATATCTGCAGACAGCGGGTCAGAATTTAATTTCTTACTGATCCCACATGACAACGACAACTTGTTTGTAACAGATTTTTTTGTTTGTTCTGCTTGCGTTGTCCTGTTGTTTCCCTGCTGTCGGGAGTTGGCTGGTGCTGAAGAAGGAAGAAACTGTATGAAGCAAAAATAATTGGCACACACACCTTGCGTGGTTTCTTCGTGCGTTTACTATCCAGATCCAGAGGAGTACGCTGTTGACAAGCAGATATGTCAGCCGGGGACGGTACCTTTAACTGGGGCTGGCAGCAGCGAAGTCCGAAGCAGAAATGGTGATCGCAAACGATGTCGAGACAAACCACGACAAAGCTCCGTGTTTCGCGAGCCGGTTGCATGCAGAAGTCATACCGTAAGTCTGTCCGTTGTTTTGCAAACGACAATCAATTCCACTGAGACGTCGATAATCGAACGGATGCGAATGTTTCGTACAGACGTGTCGTGTCCGGTGTAGTGCAAGCTTCAATCGATGAAGAGAATACGTAGCTTATAGCATGCTCGGGAAGGGTCCTGGAATTTAATCATCTTTCGATTTGTTCCACTACAAGGAATTAGTGAAACCCTTTTCTCTTGTTGAATTTGTTACAAATTACATGAAAACTTTAAAAACTAATCTACTTTAAAATTCCACCTTTTCCAATACTTTTCCAATAAATGTAGCANAAAAAAAAAATGCGCCCGAACACGTCCTTCAATTAAAACTTATTGTTGGATATGTTATTTGTAATTGGATACGTACGAATAACACGATGTTTTGCCGGTGCAAGGACAACTGTTCCTTTCGGTTGTACGTACGTACGCCTTTGTCGCAAGTAACCCATCCCGGGTCCTGTGGCCACACAGCAACTCTACCAAACACACGCGCGCGTAGTACACTTGTCGCGTTAAATGTGAGGCTTTTGAGAATGGGAAGAAAGGGAGGGAGGGTGAGAGGTTGGGGATTGGGATGAAAAGGGGTGTGCTATAAGATTATGGTGCGTTTTGGTTGGTACGAAACAAAAAAAACCCGCCGTGTTGAGCATCGATATCACACGCTTGCTTCATCCTCGCAAGAAGACCCTCGGTACAGGGTATCCCGAAATTTTTTAACGGTTTCCCAGTGTTTTATGATACGTAGCATAATATTTGAACAGAAATCAATATGCTAAAAGGAAAGGATTAAACTTTAATTTCATTGAAAAAGTTAATGAATACTTAATAATTTTGGTTTCGTTTACATTAAATGATTACAATTGTCGATGTTGACTCCAAAAGTTAGGTCATATAAATAATCGATAATTTACTGCGCCAAACACATTTGTCAATGTTAAGCTCTAACAGGAAATTTTATAGCATGTTACTATCTGGTTTTATAGCAAACTCATTTTTAATCTCTGTTATTTTAAAGTTTTGCATGTAAAGAGGAATATGGTTGGAACTTTCTCCAATAAAACTTCTAGTCACCAAATGCTAACCAAATCACATGACCGGACACTTACTAAATATTGCATTACTCAAAAATCATGAGTGTAGTATGTTAACACATTATTTAGTATTGTTATATATTATTTTATTTTATTTCATATTATTTTATATTATTTTATGTTGTTTCATATTATTTTATTTTATTATATATTATTTCATATTACTTCATATTATTTATATATTTAATTCAGAAAACTGAGGCACGCTTTCAAAAAATTTAGAGCAAACCTTCAAAAAATCTCGGGATACCCTGTAATTGTGTTGTTTTGCTTTTCCGCGCTTTTCATGTTGTGTGTACATTCTTGTGTGCGAATAAACACATAAAAAAGCTTATTACTTTTTGCCATCCTGTTTTTTTCTTTTCTTCTATTCCTTACAAGAAGAAATAAAAACTAAACCCGCACATACTCACACCGAACATACTGAAACACATGCTGCAGAGAAACGTTGGCCGCAATGTGGCAATTCTTACCGTGTTCGTTCTTAGCATTGTTTCATCTCCAATCCACCTCGACCAGTCGCTCTGAAAGAGTTTAAACGATTTCAAATGTTTTGATTCACCCGACCCGAACGTCTAGCTCGCCAAGGTCTTGTCGAATGGATCCCCGGTGTCTTTTGGGTGATTGCATTTGCCACCCCGGGCAGAGAGTGTACTATTGCGCGACAATTACGACAGAAATGGGAACAGAACTCACTGTTCCTTCACCGTTCGCCCAATCGTCTTGGGCGTTTTGGGCTCTACTCCACGCTACCCAGTCACAATACAATGATCCGGTGAATGAAGGACTGGTGCGCCACGGTTTAGGAAGGAATGACCGTGGTGGTGAAGGTCGCAGGACGAGGTGTCGAAGAATAAACATGGAGATCAAATTACCATTACCACCCTTACCACCCTTTACTACCCTGTCTGAGCCAAAAGGGGAAACGTGAGGGTTCTCTGTACCCGCAGCAGCAAATGCTTTTGCGCAGCGATTTACGCGATACAAGCAAACGGCCAAAGGGTGGAAAAAATGGAGTGTAAAATCGCACCATTAAGAGCGAACAACGAAAAATGAAAAAAACAAAACAAAATCATCCCTCTACGCGGGCAAACGAAATAGAGTGTAAAACGGCTGACCGAAACGAGCATCCACATCCTATGCAAACAGCAAAAATCTCACAACGACGTTCGTGCAAGCATTTACGCCAAATACCCGGCTGTTGTTGCATTGATTGTGTGAGTAAGGGGACCAAAATGCTGGTGCCTCCGCAAACGAATTGCACTCGACTCGACCGCACCGCATCGTCGCCCATCGGTGCCCATCTTCTTCAATCTGTTCCCCGTTGAAAACTTCAAGCGAAAAACGGAGCGCTGGTCGGGTTTACTTATGAGGGTAATTTTACTCTCCTTGCCGTCTTGATACCGACCGGCGTCACTGTGTTTGCTTTGCAGCTAAGACAATCCCGGCTGTGCTGTGCGACGATCAAACACTAGCGTACGTGTGGCGGATGTGCTGCCGTGGTACACCGTGCTGTAATTACAACAGTTCACAAACATAAGTGTTTTACTTAATGAACGTAATTCGTAATTTGAAGTAATGTTTGCTGGAATTGATTGTGTCGCAGCACAATTGAATGGAATGGTGATTTACTTACGACATGTTTCAATCCTTGCTGCCTGGTGTTGAAAAGGATTAAGCTTTTCCATCCCCTAACAGAAAGGATTTCTTTTTATTTTGATAGGGTTTTATTTGTCTTATCTATTCTACTGTTGGTTCAGCTCTGTTCTACTCTTGACAAAATACAACGACTCGAGCACACATATTTACAACTAGAAATTGAAGGAATGGTTGCCTGAGTTCGTGAGTGTTTTGTTTTGTTGGAATAGACATTTAAGGAATTGATAAACAATTCTACTTTCGAAATCTTGCTGCAATATATTACTAAAAAAGGTCCTAATGCAGATCCTAAGTCTGAGATATGAAAAATCAGGATTTCAAATAAATCTCATACAAATATCTTGAGTACAACAATTGTCTGTGAGTAGCTCACCTAAGGCGTTAAGGATTTTCACAGTAACATGTTCAACACATTCCACCTTTTAGGATAAAAAAGTAGCAACATATAATACTAAAATACTCAAACTAAGTTTAAAACTCCTGAAAAAGGTGATATTTTTGCTGAGGTCCTCAAACGCAAGGTTTATATAACACGAGCGATCACCAATTAATACTAGAATTAACGAAAATCATCTAGGATATTGATCGTAAGTAATCGTTTCTTGGAGCAGCGATCCAGACACGATTTGTATGAGCGATTAGTGGACTTTTCACCACAAACTCAAAAATTGGAGATATTTGCTTATCAACCAATCGTTATTTACTATGCTGCGAAATATAAGCTTCACGTGCATTTATCCATAATTTGAAGCAAATTGTGTAATAAATGTTAAAATAAATTGGGGATATCTACAACAACACTAAGCTTTTCAGGATCTTAAACCATTGCAGCGATGTTATTACTCTTTTAAAACTGCATTTACAATAAAAATCTCGATTGTTCGATCCTGAACCGTAAAAATCTCACAATAGTAGAATTTCTAAACATACAGATATGTGCTCTGAATCGCTGTGATACGGGAAATAAAATATTACACGTAAAAAACGCTTTACATCCCTCATTCGTCACAGTATTCAACAGCAAAAAAAGGACATCGGTTGCATCACCCATCCCGGTTCAGACGCCTCTAATGAACAAACACTACGCCTTGGCATGCTGGTTCGGCATGCCCGGACAGCATTCTTCTTGGGCAGAAGAAATGGTCATGCTTGGCTGACGGTATGCGTCCATCCTACGTCTCCCTTTCGTTTCACTTCCACCGCCAAGGCCACCGTCATAGCGATGGCGGCTATTCCGCAAGCAGAGACTCCGTGAAAGAGCTCCGATTTCACAAAAGCAAGCAGGGACACACATTCCAATACAGTGTGCTGCCTTGGGTCGATGAATCGTCGAGCGTTCGTCGACGGTATCGGGTCGCCTTTAATGGGTTTTCTATCGCTCGCGCAACACTTGCGCCACCCAACAACCAACCGATTCACGCCACCCGATTCAGGTTTCCATTGGGGAGGTTTGTGTTTTTTTTTGTTCGCTCGCCATAGTGACACCCGCCCAGACCATCCCAGCCAGTATCACGCACGACACTTTGCTTTGGGGACACACGTGTGTGTGTGTGTGTGTGTGAGGGACACAAAACCAGGAAGGTGTCATCCGGCGGGCGAGTGAAACAATCGGCACAGAAAATAACCATAATCATAAAAGAAAAGTGCCGGTCGATAGTGGTAGATTCGTAAGAACGGAGAAGAGAAGCAAAAAAATACAATCATTGTCCTTTTCAATCGTTCCGTGTCCTGGTATGGGCACTAGGTTGACTCTAGTGCAGTGGTCCAATGGATCATCCTTGCCCAATGGTTACGGGTTGTATGGAAAAGGGAGAAAATATTTTATTGTTGCGATAGAAACGAATGTAAAGAAGGTTTATTTCCCTGTTTTACACTTGTCCACCATGAAAATGGCACAGGAAAATTCATTCGATTCGATTCATTCATGGTGCATTTGTTCATTTTTAATAAAAAAGTTTCATTGTTTACAATTGTTTACTCTTTGTGCTCTAAATTCTTTAAAAAAGAAATTTATTTTAACAAAAACAAACTCTTTTCTATTTCGATGACAGCTTCCAATGTGTCGTAATATCTATCATTTCTATAGATTAAAAATTACCTAAATTAACAGCTTCAACCTACAACATTCATCAAGCAGTTCGGGGTTCCGTTTCGTTCGTTTGTTTTCATCCACCGCCATCAAACGCATATGGCTGAATTTAATTGATTTACGCTTCATCTGGTCGGTATCCGTGTAAAGCTGATAATGACACGCTCTCGCTAGCCTGTTTTGCCCTTCTGCCACGGTACGATAATTGGCTTTTCTGATAATAAATTCGTCCTAACGAGCCTTCGCCGACCGCGCATCAAAGGAAATTTTGTATTCTCCCCCTTGTATGGTGGGTTCTAACAGACACAAAACACAAAAAAGAGAGAATAGAGTCGAATCTCACTGCTGTTGCTGCTCGCTTATGATTAGTAGAGCGATCTGTCTCTGTTATTAACTGATCGATGCAAGAATACAGGAAAAAGGTTCATGTTTTTTTATTTTCTATTGCCAGTTCCGAAAAAAGCAACAACAACCCTTCGCGTGGTGGCTTCTTGCTTTCTGTTTAGTTAATTGACCCACGCTGGACGGCCGGCATGGACACGGGGCAAGCTGTTCGGGAAAGCTTTGGGTTGATCACATAAAAATAAAATAAAAAAAAGTTCCCAAAAGGTCAAACCTTGACCACATGACTCTCCTTCCCGATGGTTGGTTGACTTTCGGTTCCTTCAGACCTTTAGGTCTGGCCAAAACCTCACCCCGGATCCCTGTTGTTTTTTTTTTAATTCGCCAACCGGCCACCGGCATTCGCGGGCCACAACAAATCGGAAGCAAAAACGAAGGCCCAACCGCGAATACCTGATCGTATTGGGTTTCACCATTTTTTCGTTGCGCTGGAGCTGGGTAGCTGTTTTCTTTCCGTTTTCCTTGTTTTTTTCTTCTTTCTTTACCGTTCTGCCATTTTAACCGTGTCCCTATGTGCCGGGTGTGTGAGTGTTTGCGGTTTTGTTTGCTGCCGGTTGCGGTAGGCTTCGCTAAACGGTTTTTTTTGTTTGAAAAAACGCGCCTTCAATGATGCAATCCTGGTCCGGCAAAAACCGGTTGGCCGGTAACTCCCAGGGTAAAAAGGGAACCGTACCGGTACGAACATTGCCACACATTTGGGCTAGTAGCCATCCGGCATGTGGCCACCGTATGCCGCAAAAGTGAAACACTATCCGGCCAGGATAGTCACCTGCCTGGTGGCTTTGATGAGACGGTACGGCGAAGGATCGTTTCGGCTGCCGTTTGGCTTAAGTTTGGCTTTGCAAAAAAAAAATAAAGGGAAGGAAACTTAATACACTGCAGTCAGCAGTGGGCCCATTTAATGCTGACTGATAGAAGCATTTTGTGGTTGGTGAATTGACCGGTTTTGCTTTAAAATTCCCTCCCCAGTTGACATGTTAATGCTGGAAGCGCTGATTATGTTTCTTCCTCTTGAGAATGAACGCGGGCGTTTTAATGCGATGAAAGCATGCATTAAGTCTTTTTAATCCAAAATTACCTTTTATAGCTTTTTTTTTTGCCTAGAAGGAAAAAACTCCTTCAAAACTTGATGACAAGTCGTCTAGCGGTACAACGAATTTAACCCTTAAATGGAAACATTTTTTTGAGTTTTCTCCCATTGAACCATTCTGTCCACCCAAAATGCTTGCTGATTCCCCATTTCATAACCAGCCGGTGATGCAACAGCGCTAATGAAAATCGAATGAAAAATTTCAAACGGTATTTAAACCCATTTCGACCATTCCACGCCCTGACCGGTTTGTCTTTCGACCCCCCCCCCCCCCCCTCCTCCCCAACCAACGCCGGATGTAGTCGATTTTGGGTTTCGTGGTTCGCTAAAGGGAAGCCGAACACGGCCACTAACACGGCCAAATGATCATATTTCGGATCGCGAGCCTATAAATTACCACGTGCATGAACCCTGCAATTATTTTCATCTTAAGACCTCACTCCACCACGTGTGTGTGTGTGTATGGGTCATTACATCATAACAATCCCCCCGATGTGAGTTGATGCGAAGAAGGGTTGACCTGATTTGTTTTTTGCCTTATTCCCTTTCCAATGACGTGGGGCCTTCGGCAAATGGCAAGTGAATGAAACGGTTTAGTGATAAATAGTGTACAATTTCCTTCTTCCGTTTCGGATATGCTATGACAATGTAATTTCTGTGTTGTTCGCTTCCTGTTGTATTGCTTGTAGAACGTATCTAAATGGTTTTCATTTATTTGGTTGATTGACGATAATAATTACATTTGATTCAATGTGGCATATTTCTATTTTCAGCCTGTTTTTTGCCAATAAATATTGTTCTTAATTTTTGGAGCGTGCTGCTAGAACCAAAACACAAACATTGCAAATCAAAAATTCTACTCTACTTAGTGTGAGAGCCTGTAAGGAGATATTAAGTCCATCGCAACCCTTTTGCTTGTAACTTTAGATTTTATTGGAATATTAACAAAAATAATTATTTTTATGAAACTTTAATTACTTGGAAACCTTGAAATTTTGTAGAAGTTAATTTGTATCTCTTAAAAATGTAATTGGTGAAATCTTAAAAATGCTTAAAACACTTGCACAAAAGGTATTGAGTGATTTATTGTCGCTTCCAAAAATTGATGAAGAACTGTAAGTGTTCCTCGTATCATATTGGTTAATTCACCTTCGATGAATTCTGATTTTCTGACCCAAATAATACAGTCTTTTGAATTTGTCTTTTGAATTTGACGGAACATTACCTGTGCTCAATGTCCGGACGAATAGTTAGTAGAATGACTTCTGACATTGAATATCAGTTATTGAAAATGAGTGACTTTTTGCATATACCAAACATTTGGGATACTTTATTGATCATCAATACGAAGAACTGATTTACTATCCAGCTAAAGGCTTTAAATTTGACAGACATAACAGATTGATTAGCAATTCCTCACAAACACAATTTCCAACATACATAGATTCTCTAGAAGTACCTGAAATGAAGTACAAGTACTCAAGATCCATGTTCTAGCTGTAGTACATTAAAAATTCCAATATCTCCAACATACCTCAAGCAAGATATCATATATGTAAAAGAGTAACTACACTACTTTCAAGAACTCCTTAAAAACGGATTGCTGTAGATATTGAACTTCAAAAACAAACTCATAACATTAAATTGGCTGAAGTATTATTTCTACACCTCCCCACAATGCTACTATTTGTCGAAATGGTAAAATTTGTTTTCATTGCTAGAAAAATGATGTCTTATCATCAGCTGCAGCACGATTTCCCAATCAAGACCTGTTATGCAATTGCGAATGCAGGTTATATTATTGTGTCCTAGTTCTTTTCGTTTTTTTCTCTCTCTCCCCGGTGCGTTCCATTTCTCGTGCTGGGGAAATAATAATTGAACAGTCAACATGCGACGCAATTTCGATCATGGATAATGAACAACAACCAACCAAACTAAACAAAAGCAAAAAAAAGTAGCACACACTTCCATCGATGATGGTATGGCTCCACCAGCGAAAAATCGAATCGAACCGGTCCGCTGCAGTGGGAAAACAAAATTGACACGATGTACCGGGTATTACCGTCACCGGGATGACCAAGGCAATGCAATGCTCAGCATATTTTTATCCACCCGGGGGTGACAATTCGCTACCGTTTGTTTTGTGTTAATATCGGAACCGAAAGGATCAACAAGGAAAGAAAGCAAAACATAAAGGTGGACCATCAGCACAGCACTGTCCGCGAGCCTGTTTTTTCACTCTTTCCGGCGTCCGATATCGCATTTGGACAGTCTGTCGTAGCCGTTGTAGCCGCTCGTAATCACACAATCGATCCCGGTGGCATATGCTTCTCTGATTGCCGCTTTTCCCGTCACGTGTTTTCCATTTCCCGGACATTTCGCTCGCTCTGCACCGCTTATCCGCTTTATTATAGGTGTCGTTATTATTATTTTTTATTCGAACGGTTTGGATCGCTATTGCCGCGTGGTGGCACGATTTCGCGGCCCAGCTTGTCAGTTTGGTGTCCCTTTCTGTTCACCATTTTGCCACCTCGAAATCCGACCGACGTGCGTAATTTCCATCATCGGCAACGTGACGTTTGCGTAAGCCGTAACCATCCGTAGTCCTCTCGGGATGCTGCATCAATTTTATAACAAATTTTTTGTACTTCTCCCATTTGTTGTCCTGGTTCCGGTCACGGTTCATTCACTTTCCGAAGCCGAAGTTGGGAAACTGCAATTGTGCACCATGCGTCGGAAACGGGCATGATGGGTTTAAATGTGGCAATAAGTTGGATATAATTACAGGTGTGTCTCGTGCTGTTGAAATGTGATTATACCATGCTGGGTGGATTTTGAATCGATCAAGCCGCTTGTTTTTTGTTCGGTTCGTGGAGTAATTCGGTCCAACCCGCCATGGTGATTAACGAGCTGTTCGTAATTAAATACCTTGAATTTGATTAGTAAAGACGTGATTTAGTGTCAGCAAAATGATTTGAGCATTTCAACGATTAGTTCTAAATTTGAATGCAGTCCCAACAAAGACACGTAATTTGGACGACAAAAGCAGTTTTCCATAAATTACACATTCATCCTAAATTCCCTGCTTATAGCCATATGGATTAGTTACTGTCTAATGCTTAGCATTGCCTGAATATTGCGTTATATAAACAATACTTATTCAACCAACCTTTGTGTACAATCAGAAGATGGATGAGATGCTCAATACACAAGGTCACAACATCCAGGTGCGGTAAACCGCAAGTACTCAAGGGAAGCAAAGCACACAGCTTTTACGTATATCGCAAGAAACGATACAACAAACCACAAAGATACCTCTTTGCTGGTAAACTTCATACTTGCGTACAAAAATTTATAAGGGGGTTTGTCTACATGGAAACCAGGAACTAAACAGAAGGGTACATGCACACACACCAATATCCTTCCGTGTCTCGTACCATTCCGTCGAACGAAACTGTGGCATTTCGCCCTCCAGGCAGGAGTCGGGAATCAGACCTAAATATAGCGAAAGTGTGTCGTACGGTTCTGTCTTCCCTCCCAACACAGATAAGCGGTAATAAATTTCGGTCCAGTTTGGTCCGTTTTTGTGTACACGAAAGTCTTGCAACAGCCCGTATGGAGACGAGCTGGAGCAAAGGACGGCAAGGACACGCTTCGAGGCTAATAATGTTTTTGTTCAAATTAAATTAACCTAAATTTAGAAAGCAGTACGGAGTAACATATTTGTTGCGCAAGAATAACAGAAGGAGAGAAATGTTCCCAAAAATAAGGACAAAACTTACAACTAAACATGTAAGAGTAGTTAAAACAATCAAAAAATGAACAAGAATAGTTCAGAAATATTGAAACTTATAAATAAATAATGTAGAAAATAATTAAAACTTTTCCCAAACTTCTTTTATTCATAAACTTACGCAACATTTACGCCAAAACCAAAAAACGTCCATCGCAAAAACGACCAATTTTACTAAACACAGCACCAAAAACATGTTGTGTAGTTGTTTGTAAGCCATGTTTCTGCCATGGTCTGCCTATCGTACCGTTCCCTGCCCGTAAGAAAAACTTGTTCATATCGGTCTCTGGAGTATCCTTGCCGTGTCATTAAGGCCGCCCAGCCTTGTTTCGCAATGGTGCGGCTTCAGCATATGCCTTTGGAAAGTAAAAGGAAACGTCCGAATCCGATACACCGACGAACGCAAACACGGGAAGAAGAAAGAAGGGAAATAAAAACAGACATGTAATTTAATTGAAACCAACATCGAGCATGCTTTTTCCATTGAACCATATGTACGAATGTGGCGTACGAGCGCGTGTGCGTTTGTACGTGAAACTTTGTTCTCACATTCAGTTGCCCAATCGTAAAGAATTGTTCGAGCTATCAAGAAAAGACTTACGGTGAAAACACATTCTGACCATCCCTTTGAACGGCTAAGCCAAAGGTGTTGTCGAAACGAAATGTTGTCCTAGGAGTGTCAGAGACCAACCATCGCCAACGTGCTGTGTATGGCAAAAGGACGTGAAGATAGATTGCTCCGCATGTCCATCTGCGGCCTCATGCCGATATGCCTTTTCTTTTCGATGCGATTTCTTCTGTGTCCACGGCCAAGAAAGTTTGCAAACACAATCAGCTTTAGTAAAAACTAATGAAAGACTCCCATTCCGCACCGGAGGGATGAATAGAGCGAGTTTGGAATATTTTTCTCAAGGTGCACTCAAGGATCACACGTACCGTCCCAGCGGATGTATCCTTGAAGGCAGTCGGTTGATCGAATGCTCTCGCACACTCTGCAGTCCTTCGCATCCATTGCTCCGGTTACGGATTCGAAACGGAATCAAATTCCAATGACTTCTCGCACATCTGGACAAACGGCCACCAACAAAAAAAAAGCTAAAAGATCAAGCTAACTGATCATTCTTCAAACGAGCGAGGTCTAGCGTTTTTTCCTGTTCATTTCCCTCCCAAAGCGTATCGAACCGACAGCCGAAACTGTTGGGTGGTTTCGCTGCATTCGGTCGCCTTTTGCTTTGATGTTTTGCTCTCGCTGCACACGAATGCAATCTGAATCCCTGGACCGGTTGTTTTGTCTTTTGGAGCACCTAGAGAGCGGGTGACCTCGGGAAAAAAGGGAAACCGAAAGCCCTTTCACAAGGGCTACATTATTGCTTATCCCATTTTTTTTTGTTTGTGGGCAAAAGTGTGACAAAATCTCACTTTCTCGCTTTGGTTGTGAGTGACTCGTTAGTGCCAGACGGTGTTACGAATCACAAGCGTATCGGGACGAATGAAAATGCGCCATACGATAACGCGTGGAAAGCACCGAACATCAAACGATGCGACACTGGGTGTGAGCTGCTATTCGGGAAGCTATTGCGTATTAAATGGACCTCTAATCGATTAAGGACACGCCAATCGCTTTTTACGGGACAACTCCTAGGATATTTGGGAATGTTGGATCCGCAGATTCCGGAAGTGCCTGGGTTTTTTGAAGAAGTTTTTACTGGTTCTCTTTTCATCAAGAGGTTTAAGTTGTTGGCCTGCCAGTGGATATTGATTTGAATATGGCCACAATCTTTCTTTAAGAGAGTTCCTAATTTTGATCGTTAGTTCGAGAGTTCGACTGAGTTATGTTCTTAGGTAAGAATAAAAGTTACCCTAACAATACGGCCTGATCGTTGTTCATGAATAAAAAAAATATATAAGCAACCCAAAGTACATTCCAAATTATCAAATTCTTCTTGAGGATACCTGTGTTACTGACAGTAGTTTCAACATGTAAATAATTTATCCAGAATAAAGTAAAAAATAAGTTTTGGTCATAAAGGATACATTTTGTGCAGCAAAATTCTCAAAAGCTTCCCAATGCAAAGCATTCCAGGCTCACTTTTATTCATACGACACACTCGTACATTGATGACGTCCTTTTTCATAACCCAATCACTCTCCATCATTGAAACGATAAGATATCGATGGTTTATTGCTCAATTTTAAACCATCCAAATATACACATCTTGGAGAACGCACCACGCACATTCTTCTTGCTGTGCGGCGTTCCTTTTGGCAGAACGATGTTCCCGCGTATGTGTGTTAAACTTATCGTGCACGATGTACGCAATACGCAAAAGGCGCAAAACATGGCGCATTATTTGTATACGACAACACGCCTCCTTATCTGCCGTGGCGTGGTTTTTGCCACGATACGATAGTCCGAAGCCAGACCAGAAAAGCATTGCCAACGCTCGGTTAACTTTATCGCAGCGTACGTCGATAATAACAAACTAGCCAACGATACGGGCAGAAGAAACGTCAGTTTAATCTCATCATAATTTATTATTCCATATCTGCAGACAGCGGGTCAGAATTTAATTTCTTACTGATCCCACATGACAACGACAACTTGTTCGTAACAGATTTTTTTTTGTTTGTTCTGCTTGCGTTGTCCTGTTGTCTCCCTGCTGTCGGGAGTTGGCTGGTGCTGAAGAAGGAAGAAACTGTATGAAGCAAAAATAATTGGCACACACACCTTGCGCGGTTTCTTCGTGCGTTTACTATCCAGATCCAGAGGAGTACGCTGTTGACAAGCAGATATGTCAGCCGGGGACGGGACCTTTAAGTGGGGCTGGCAGCAGCGAAGTCCGGAGCAGAAATGGTGATCGCAAACGATGTCGAGACAAACCACGACAAAGCTCCGTGTTTCGCGAGCCGGTTGCATGCAGAAGTCATACCGTAAGTCTGTCCGTTGTTTTGCAAACGACACTCAATTCCACTGAGACGTCGATAATCGAACGGATGCGAATGTTTCGTACAGACGTGTCGTGTCCGGTGTAGTGCAAGCTTCAATCGATGAAGAGAATACGTAGCTTATAGCATGCTCGGGAAGGGTCCTGGAATTTAATCATCTTTCGATTTGTTCCACTACAAGGAATTAGTGAAACCCTTTTCTCTTGTTGAATTTGTTACAAATTACATGAAAACTTTAAAAACTAATCTACTTTAAAATTCCACCTTTTCCAATACTTTTCCAATAAATGTAGCACAGAAAGGACAGTCACCACACACACCTCCCGCACATATCAACAGGTACGAAAAATAAAATTTATTACGCCTTATTGGGCGGTAGGAAATCGGCATGAAACAACACCGAAAACTTCACCCTCGAAAAGACGCCCGTCGGAATGGATCAGACGGCCAACGGTTCGCTAGTTCGAGTCGCGCCATCACGACGCGCAAAGAACGAAAGCGGGGAGAAAAAAACAAGGACAACCCGCCAAAAGACCCACCGCGCTGCTTATCGACACCTCGCATCAATTTATCCAAATGTGCGAATAAATGTTTTATTGAATTAGCAATGATACCGAAATGCCCGCGGACCCCAGGGCGGACGATGTCGTGACATAATGTCACACTCGACGCGTTTGGTGCGACAAACGTGCGTCCGCTTTCACGATCAATGTCACGAGCCGCGAACAACTCCAGACGATTTGCGAGAATGGTCGCGCGAGAAGTAAATGGATATTTGAATGGATCCATTTTCTATTCATTATTCCACGAGCTGAAGGCTGCGACTTCGCTGGTGATCGCACCAACGGATTTACAATCTGATCACACGGGCTAGATATCTGTTTGGGGAAGATTTTCCGATACCGGGCACGAAGCTGGTTTCGATTTGACAGTGCTGCCATTTGAAGAGAAGAATGTTGCAGCAATACGTGAGCTTGTCTCCGCAGTGAACTGCATCCGTTTGAAGAATAAATCTGTCCGAGATGTTTGCCATTCGGCCTTACTCGAACCTTTAAGGCGTTAATAAGGTTGGACATGTAAAGCTTCCGGGTCTGGTCGGGTGAATCGATTATTATATCGCACTCTAAGCTAGGTGGTACACGATGAGTTATCTCGCTTAAGCACGAACACTCGAAACCACCACAGTGGGCACAGCTGGCAGTGTTGGAAAACCCTACTGCTTAGCAAAATCGATTGACCTTAGACGTGCGGTTGTGCGATGCACTTGTGTGGAAAGCTTTAATCACACGACGAAGAGGTTTACTGTTTGAGTGCGAAGCTGCCTAAGGATGGTGAAGCTATTACCACATGGACACGTACGTGCAAACCACAAAAGATGGAATATATGTGTGTCATCAATGGGACTGGTGCTACAAACGCTTTTGCAAAGGAGGATTAGAACATGAGCAAAGGTTGAAGTAATTATTCAT
>STHB01000010.1:17349762-17368452 GCA_018908115.1 Anopheles rivulorum
TAATGAGATTGATACGGTGGTGCGCAGGATTTCGTGCCGAATGTGTGCACCGAAATTTATTTTGGTTTTGTTATATTGGTTGGAACATTAACGCTTTCTTGAAGATTTGTTTGAATATCCTCAGAAATAAATAGTAATTTCCAGTTGGAGAAAAAAGTTTCACTCAGTAAATTTCACTACCCAACAGTGATGTGTGTCTTTACGAATTTCTTCAAATAACGTCGAAAATCAATCAGAACGTATTAATATTAAATGATCTACACTATCTACACGAGCGAAACTTCTGCGCTCACGTAACATGTACTCACGAAATGTACTCAGCAAGTGGTTGATTTTCAGTTTTCCAAGGCAAAATACAGACATGTTGGAATTGCTTCACGACGATCGCGTGGTTCCGAAAAGCCACCAAACTAGTCAAACCGAAGCCAAAAGTTTCGGTTTGTCTTACAACGGAAAGTTTTGTCCCAGTGCACTTTGCGATCGCAAAACCCATGACTCACTAATAATGCATGTGGCTTTCCTACGCTGGTACGGTCGGTAAGGAATAGTTCTCTTCAACCTGCATTCCCTCACATTTGTCGTCCAATTCAATGCCAAATCCGAGCGCCAGATGGATGAAAAGCATCAGTTCGCTGCAGTTTAAACTCATTTTCACCACTTTCCAATTATGTTAAGCCTTCCCTTCCGGGGGTAGGATTTGGCTTCCTCGTTCCGGGATCTGCGATTTAATCTAAATCCCATTTTACTCAACCAAAAAACGGGGACAAAATGTTTCCGATGTTTCGGGCTATTTTAAAGAAAGGTTTTCTTCCTGAGGGCGAAATGTTGTTTCCTTTTCTGTCTGTATTTTTGCATTCTACTGTTTTGTGCTAAATATTCCTAAACAACAGATTGTCGACATTGAGGCAAGCTGTTCACTGCTAAAGTGTATCACATTTCTCAACACATGTTACCAAAAGGGGAAGACTGGTTAAAATTATACCAGCAACCGACTTTTAAAATGTTAGGAAAAAGCAATCTTTTTTCCATTTAAAAATGCATTATTCGTATCGTGTGTCACATGCTTCAGGGCGCACATCATATTCACGATCGATACCGAATTGATTTCACGTTTGTTTTTTTTTTTTTTTGTTTCTGACCTACACCGATCAGCTCCCATTCCCATAATCCTTTTTTTCTTTCGTGTTCTTTCGTGATCCTTCGCTACGGCACCATGTCCTCGTTATAATCCTCGTTCGAACCGGGACTCGGCCGTTGTTTCCCGGAAAACAGATTCGATCATTGACCGAACCGAACCGTCGATCGTCATCAAGCGGACGACATATGACAAGGGCCGATGGGCACGATTAGGGCTGCAGTAAACATTTAATAAAATAAACCACTTTTGGATGGGATGGAAAGCAGAACCAACATAGGGACGGTAGATGAAGAAGATGAAAGCGTGGACAGAAGGATTGTGTACGAAGGACGCTAGGGATAGCGAGTACGAGGAAGAAACAATCCCGAAAGGTCTACAACTGCGACAAACCTGCGACCAAAGTGAATTGAATTTGGAACATCCACCAGCGGACATGCAAGTTCCAGGCACACAGCGGCTAAACAGCGTTAATTCCCTTTTTTCCCTCTTTTAGCTGGCACCGTTGCTTGATCTTCTGTTAGAAATTTATGATTTTTTCGATTGTAATCAGTAATGCTTTTTGAACACATTGGACCTGTTTTGTCCGCTCCGAAACGAACAAAAATACATCCCATTTTCCCAAATAAAAAGATCTAATTGATTTAGAATCGCTCTGGTCCGGCCTAGCAAAGGGAGTGAAAGAAAAAAAGGGTAGCTTTTGTGAGTTCCAGCCCAGCATCAGCGATTCCGTTGGCGAGATAAACTGGAAACTCCTTCCAAGGTACAGGTACTACGACCACTGTTCTTCGAACCATCGCAGCACAAAGTACCAGAAGAAAAAAAAACCTCCAATGCGTTAATCCATTTGCACCTTCGAAAATACGAAACTTTGCTCGTGAAAACATATGTCGTACAAGGCTCGTAAAACAACCGACATCAATATCGCTTGCTGTCCGGTTAAAGTGGAGTAGCGTTTTCGGTCGGCCGATCGGAGAAAGATGGCCGGTGACTGATATGGAAAGGTTTGGCAATAAGTTTTCCAACCGCCGACTCGTTCATCGTTTTGATGGCTGTCAAAATAATGTGTTACGCGGCCACGGTAACATCAGCTGGACCGGGGATCGAATTCTTGCCTGTGCGTGTATGTGTGTTTCGTGAAAAGGGGTGATTTTCGGGAGACATTCCGAACGTGCAAGATGGTGGACAACAAGCAGAACCCACACTCGCGCCATCAAGCAATCGATTTCAATTGGGTATAAAATTTAATTTCACACTAGTACAGGAGTCTTACAGTGCAGGGCAAAACAAGTGCGACGAACAGGACGACTCAATGTTTGGTATTTTATAATTGTTGTTTGATTTATTAATATTTGACGATAAATCCTTGATAAATCCTTCGAAAGACGTATTTAAAATAATTATTGAAATATTTGCTCCAATCTTTTTTAAACAGATTCTTTAAAAAGCTCTCTTAAGCTTTAAGAGGAAATTATTTTCATATTTATTCTAGCATTTTCATTTTAAAACATACAGGGAAAATTATAGCGAAGCTATTCTGAAAAAGTTTGCTGAAAGTCCTATGCCATCATCAAGGTTAGGGATTTAGGTTAGCTCTTTGAGGTATTGAATGAAGCATCGTAAGCAGTGTCAAGACACCGAATACGACGTTAGCTATAAAGAAATAATTGTATTGTGTTTTCTTAAGAAAATCAAATAAAGTTATGTTTGGTTCTTTGAGAGCAAATAGAAGAAGTTTTTTGTAATTAACATATATTTTATTATATTTTATATAAGTACTGTTAACTTGTATCTTCTTTTTCCACTATTCTATCTCTCTTTAACTCCGAAATGTAAATTAACATTTTCACTAACTCCATGCAATACTATCAGTGGTACCTGTTTTGTCTTGCACTGTACACATCGGATGAAGATTCTCTCTTGGAAAAGAGAAGTTGGAATGAACTGGAATGATGCACGGTTGCGGTCAAACAAATAATTGGTTTCGATCGTCGTCGTCGTTTGTGCCCGATGGAAGGAGATTTTAATTAATTTTGATTAAGATTGCAAAAGGACTTCCAGCCGCGTGGCGATTCCTTTACAATTTTGCCGCGCAAAATATTAAAGGACAAATGCAAAAGTGCAACGATAGCTGCTGTTTAGACAGACTTGAGAAAGACCACAATAAAATATTGCTCAACATCGAGAACAAAGGTAGAAACTTTTGTAACCATCAATATCCCAATTAATCGGCAAACGATCACACGCACGTTGATTTGTTTGGTAGCTGCGTAAGTATTTTAATTTTTATCTTCAACAAAGCTGCCCAAAATGCATTCCCCCACCGACATGCTGGCCCGGGGCCCAAAGTGCCATCAATGCCCAATTTGTAACCACTCGCAACAATGGCAAAATAAATTGCACGAAATGCAATTTCGTTTTCGTTGCCTTGGTTGAGGCAGCAATCCAAAAATATAAAATAAAAGCGAACCGGAAGAATGTGGAAAATTTGCCAAATAAGAGTGAAAACGTCACCAAGTGCACCAGCAAAACCAGAAACGCAGCAAAGGAGTGCAGAAATATGCATCACACCGACAAAAGAAAAAAAAAAAGCCATCGCTAGATAATGGCCAAATGGTTGGGTTGGTGCGATGGCACGCCGTTTTGCCAACGCAACGATCGCAACAGTCCGCTGTGCTCGTTGTCGGGCGAAGGCGACCCAGGAATTTGTCGCCAATTTTGTTTTGTCATCGTCAGTTTTGTGAGCGATATTTGAAGCACAGAAAAAATAAAGGGATTCTTCTTGCCACTAGTGGGAAAATGATGGCCGCAAATGTTGAATTGCTACGGATTTTCTTTCCATTTTTTCGCCTTTCGCCAAAACGCGATTTGTGCAGTGTGTTTGAGCGCTTTTCATGCTTACTGTCGCTGAAAGATCAATGCAAAAATCGGCTGTTCTTCTAAGTGCACACCGAACGATCTGTGCACTACTACAGAATCTCACGAAAAATGTATCCTCTTGGTTTCGGTGTTCCTCAAACCGTTTGGGGCTCACCGTTTTTGCTACGATTGGAATAGCGATTGCCCTTGAGTACCGACAGAGTAGGAAAAAAAATCCCCTGCAGCCTGCCTGTATGTGATCATCGCATCGAATCGCGGAATCTGAACCACATTTAAGGAATTACAAAACGAAACAAAAGCGGAGCAATTTTATGTTTCTTTCCATATTTTTTTTTTCATTTCCAGCTCACACTCGCTGTTGCCGTTTCAGTGAAGATGGCATGGAATGTTCAAACCCTGGAATGGTTTGCGTTTGCCTATTGCACGTACGATACACGGATGGAAAGACCAGCCAAGCCATACAACAACAACAAAAAAACGTCCCAGCGTGGTGATAGAAATCCATTCCGTATGGTCCGATCTCATGGACCATGGACTGTCGGTCTGTCCGGTGGTTTCGGTACCGACGATGGCACTAAATGACTCCGGATCCGATGGAGAACAAAAACAATACAGCGCTAACACCATGACAAAGAAAGTGTTCAACAGTTAGCAGTGAAGCATTCGGCGTCAGAATCTGTTGCAATTCTTATCACCACTTGAACGCAAGGAATGTTGGAACACATCTGTTTCTGTGGATGAGAAAATGATTTCTAAATATATTTTAATCACATTTCGTTTGTTACCTTCTCGTACTTGACACGAAAGTTTCCATATTTGAAATATTGCATTTTAAATATATATTTTATTGTTAAAAACCAACTATGTAGTGCAAAGCTTTTTACAACACTGTTTACTGCTTAATGTTTCATTGTTTTTTCTCATTCTCTCTCTCTCTCTCTCTCTCTCTCTCTCTCTCTCTCTCTCTCTCTCTCTGTCTTTCAACACCTTTGAGCGTCCGGTGTGAACATTGTCACACTGGAAAACCATTCGCTTGCTACGTGTTTGATAATTACGGACGGAAAAGATCACCGGTTGGACCCAAAGTGGTAAGTGGAATGAACGCCAGGTTACGCCAGGAATCAAAAGGAAACGCCAACCAAAAAACCCCTGGCCAGTGCCCTGTGCACGAGTGCGGCAGCAAAAAAAAGGTTCGTCCAACGTCAGACTGGACACTTGGCAATCCGATGGAATGAGCCATCGCCCATGAGCGAAGCGTGACAAAACAAGAGCAGCGCGAAAACAGTCCGTTCCACGGCTACACTTCGATAGGAAGACGTATAGGAAAATACCACACAAAGCACACATGCACAAAAAAGCGAATCAAGCCATCCTCTTACACACGGTGCAAATGGACAGCAATCATCACCCCGAAAAGGGAGAAAAAACAGGGGCCTGGATGGGATGGAAGTTGGACAAACCCGTCGACAGAGTGGTGGAATTTTGCACAAATCGAAAAATAGTTTCAGACACACACACACACACACCGAAGCATTTCCGAGGCGAGATAAGATGAGCGAAACAGGAAAGACACATTACGAATAAAAATAATCCAACAACAAACCAAAACCAAAAAAACACATATTCTCAGTACCGACGCGACAAAAGGATGTTCCAAATTACAGCCCGGGAATGTGTGAACTGTAATGAAATGGATGCACTGGATGCAATCGTATGACCTTTATCCTGCGCAGAAAACCGTGCCGCCGGTGCTGTGCAAGTGAACGGACATAAATGACGACCGAGGGCCGGAACGACTTGTGTGTACGTCGGAATCCCTATTCTTCGTGTCGTTTGATGCAGGCGATCCACCGCTGCCACTACGGTGCCATGGCTGTGGCAGATAAAAGGCGGACGCGCGACATTTGATTGGGTGTGATTCCGTCAACGTGTGGTGGCCATGATTATCGGCTGAACATTGGAACTCGTGCAACGACTTGCCGGGGATGATAATTCCAGCCCCAGGCAAAGGCGACGGAATAAACGATCACATGGAAAATTGCATGAGGTGGTGATGAGATTTTGTAGTGAGCTTTTTTCTTGTTCTTGTGATCAATAGAAGGAGGGTTTTTTCGTGCTACGTTTGTTTCGCTTTGATGTCGTTTCCAATTATTGGTTTAATTTGTAAAAAGTAGATACCACTTCTTTTTTTTATTTGTTACGAATTTTAAACCATCGTTATGGCAGCTGAACGAACATGTCCAGGACATGTCCAGAAAAAGGCTAAATAGAAAGGAGAAATTGCCTTGTAAACATTGGGCAGAAAATTTTATTTAAAAAATTTGTAAAGTTATTGTAATCTTCATTAAATTTTGATAAAAATAATGAAAAATCTATAACTAAGTTCATAAGTTATTTTGGAGAATGTAGAATCGATAAAAGAAATACATTAGCTAGTTCAGTTTATTATTCTGAATCCTAATCTAGTTGGTAGTTTGAACATTTCCTTTTTTCAGTTTTTTGTTTACTATTTATTAACCATAAAAGAATATATTGAAAAATGATGAAAAGATTCAAAATTGGTTATATATGAATTCTGTATCATTCAATATTCTTTTTGACATTTTGTTAAATGAATGGCTAATTTTAATTCAAACATAACCGAAGAATGAATCACTACTAAGTATTGCAAACCTATCGTATCAAAGGAAACTTCAATATTATAGTAAGTGAAGAGGCTTTCCAGCTCGTATGGTTGGTTTTGACGAGTTTTGTGTGAATTGTGTTGAATTTCAATGAGAGATTCAATTAAAGCTGGTTCTATGATACGTTGGAGAAATTCTCTAGGATCTCTTATCAGCTGATCTTGATAACTTCTTCCGACTTTTAACTGTAAATGGTTCTTTGCCAACAAAAACAATAATTTCACAGTGCCGAAATGTATAAGGCTATTCTTAAATGTATTCTCTGGTAAATAAATTCTGCATCACCCTTTAACATGAAGATTAACCTCAAAAAGTCAAATTTTTGAGTATATTTTCGTCCAGAGATCTTGGGATTCATGGACATTCCAAGCGAACAGATTTTTTATATATGTAAGTTATTTGTGATTTGTTTGTTGAAAATTTGAACAAAAATTACAAACGAATGTTTTGTTTATGAAGTAATTTAAGTTCTGTGTTACGGCTCAGTTCAAACATTTCAACCGAAAGAGCAACTTGAAATATTTAGAAATCAATTTTGTGTCCAAATTTTCCCACGTCATCTTGCAAACGACCTAAATAATTCTCATCCACTCTAGAGCAATCTATGTGGAATATGGCACGCATAAATCCTATCGTCATCGCTGACACTCAACCAAACGTATCATTCACCCCCGATGTCTCACGTTTTCAGCTTGCATATTTAGCATAAATGAATCGAACATTGTATGCAATATGATTTGTTTGGCAAATACGATCACAGAACGGTTTCGCTCCCAGAAGCTGGAGGCGCTAACTACTACTGCACTCTGCTACTACTGCCCTTCAATAAATGCGTAACATCGCTGCGGCAGGTTCGTGCACCGAGTAAGGATTTTTTTTTTTGCTGTTGCCCCATTATCAATGCTGTCCCGGACCAGGTTTTTGACCAATGCACCGGGTTTCTGTTTTGTTTACTGAACCCCCGGGTAGCAGCAACGGGATTGATGGGTTTAGTTTGAATTGCATTCGATGATGGGTACACACACACACATGTTGTTGCCCTGCCCAGTGCCATTCGAAAGGGTCACCCGGGAGCATGCTGTCACTGTACTGCAAAAAAAAAAAAACACAGAGAGGAGGGAGGATTTTTCACCTCCCAACGGCTTCTGCGTGCATTCCAGACCGGACCGGACGTAAGAGTGCGGAATAAATTTACATTACAAGTGATTATCTTAGCATGCTGCATTCGATTTTGCTGCATGCTTTTTTGCATAAATCGTTTGACATCCATCCATTCGGGGCGAAGCACTCGGGATCGTGGCGTGGCCGATTTGTACGCGTTGCACTTGGTAACTGGGAGTGTGTGTTTGTTGAATAGGGGGTTGTGTGTGTGTGTGTTTTTTTTTTGTGCGGGCTCCTTCCGTTCCTTCATAGACGTCGGAAGGCTCATACACCATCCGGCCATGGCGGATGCGATGCGAGAGCGCCCCAGCGCATCATCATTTTCGGTCAATGGTTATCGACGACCCGGAATCCCGGGCGCACGTTTGGAATGCGTTCGTTTAGCGAATCCATTCAATTGCAACACCACAACCAGGTTCGCCATCGTTCGTTCCAGGTCTCTCTTCGCCACCAGCAAATGCTCACGCTGTCGAGCATGTTTACTGTGCAACATAAATAAACCACACTCTTCCATCTTTCTCCTTGGCACCACCGTTACACACACACACACACACACAAAACATATTCATCGATATGTTTGTTCTGATTCTGGCAGCAATTCTTCTGCGGTTTGGAACACACCAGAGACCAGGATGTAGCTACAGGGCGAAGGATCGCCATCGTCTCATCCAAGGCGAACGTGATACTCGTCTGTGGAATTTCACAGCTTAGTAAGAAGCTTTCTACGCAAACGGTTGGTTTAGAAAGACACTATGAAACAAATGAGATGCTTTAAAGTAAAATAAATTAAAATTAAATGCTAAAAACACGGGAATCATTAAGGTAACTCCTTTCCCAAACATTCAATTTATTAAGGCCCCTTCTCAATAATTGACTAAAATCACACGCAAAAACTTAATCAAAACATAAACAACGGACTGTTGCGTTTGATTTAGCCATCAACCGTTGTCGAAAAAGGTGCGTCCGTGCATGGAAATATGCTGGCCTCACCACCT
Organism: Anopheles rivulorum; assembly: GCA_018908115.1. Taxonomy (NCBI): domain Eukaryota; kingdom Metazoa; phylum Arthropoda; class Insecta; order Diptera; family Culicidae; genus Anopheles; species Anopheles rivulorum. Next base: position 17,358,618 of record STHB01000010.1, read on the forward strand.
TCTTCTAAGCGTGCCACTCACTGTGCCAATCGCCGCAGCATAATGTTGCGTTATTTATAGATATGCTCATATATTTGTTCCAAGCGATTTATAGTGGTTGCGTTTATTTGTGAAACATTTATACTTCCTCACTTGTGCGTGTGTGCGGATCGCCAGACCGTGGTCAAGTGCCGTTACGTTGCGCGCCATCATCTTGTAGACACACACGCAGGAAGCATCGACTCGACTTGTATGCACAGACACAGTGTTTGCAAAAAGGCAGTGTTTCCAGCGATGTTTAGAGCTTGGGCAAGTGTACCCTCTTGTATGCCTGGCCTCGGACCCAGCAGAAGCATAAATATCGACAGTTTATGCGCGCGCGCCCTTCCGTACATGTGTGTGTGTGTACGGTTATCTACGATACATACTGAACAACATGTATATGATTAAGGGGCCACGGCCGAAAGGGGTTGTCCAGTGTCATGAGGCCACACTCACCTTAACCAAACCCCACAGGGACAGCCCGAGACAGTCTGTACTCCAAGCCCACTGACCATGTGGTGTACCACAGCATCATGTCCGAAGACTCCCACCGGCCAACACTACAAGCATTGGGGTCGGGAGTGTGCAAAAACTGGCCAAGCATTTATTTTATGTGCAGCCCTACCATCTCCGGTGCTACCAGGAAGCCTAACTGATTAGTTGATTTACATTCAGCAGGGTTCAGATAATTGACTTCTGCCATTATTCAAATACATTTCAATTGATTTACCTTTCGGTACGGCGTTTCGGTCCCTCGGCCAGCGTAGTGGTCAAGAACATGTGCACCGGGAACGCTGTTCTACGCTGTCTTCACCGAGAAGACAGAGAAGCGAAACCTCAAGACGGCCAGCCAGTGTTGTTCCTGGTCAGCGATACCTCGAAGTACACCGGGGTCGAGCTTCCTGTTTGCAACAAATTTGATATTTAAACAAAGATATTCCCGGAAAAGCTGAATGGAGAAGTTTACCCATTTTGATTGAATTTAAATATTGAATATTGGCCCGTAGCGCATTGCTCCGGCTCATCAATTACGAAGCGGATCGCTGTTTGCGAAAGTTTGCCTGGTGCTCCGGTCACCGGCTAAACGTCGTTTGGCAAATGAATGTCCGGTTTGCTTCGTTCTCGGTTTGGAATTCAAGGCAGGGATAACATCGGATGCTTGCCAGGACGGTGACGAGCAATAAATAATTGCAAATGTGGAAGATGTGGATATTCCTTTTTTCTTGACGGACACATACTCCCTTCTTGAAGGATTTGAAAATATTCTCCTTCTGAACGACACTCTTTTCCCAGTATGATTCACGCCATCCGGAGGTATGACTTCAGCCATAAAACTTTGGAAGAATTCTTTCACCTCGCTTCACACATTCGACGCAACCGGAATCCCTTTAGCCTTCCGAATAGAATAGAACGATTTTGGGATGCTGTTTGTTTGTTGGCAGCATCATGCTTACTCACACACATTATCCGACATCAATCAATTATGGCTGCTTATGGACACAAAGTCTGGGCTGAGCGCGGGCATCCGAGAAACGATTTTTCTGTATCAAAGTCAATACACGAGAGAGAGAGAGAAAAATCAAGAGTAGCATTAAGAATGGATCGACCCTGCCCTTCGAGGACAGCACGAGAAAGGCCAAGAAATCGACCGAAAAATTCTTCAATCACCATCGGTAGAAAAAAGGGAGCACTTTTATCCTGTTTGAAAAGATTTCTTCTCAATCGACTTCGGAGGATGGCCCTCGCGGCCATTGCATTCCATTCCCAAGGCACTCGATGACGACGATGATGTGTCTAATCTTTTCAACCGCTTCTGGCACCGTTTGCACCGCGTCGTTTACATAACCACACATATAATGGCAAATGGTTATGCCCACACACTTGCTCCACCACATAACGCCTGAAGATCAATCAATGTCAGGCTGGGGCTGGCTCGCGGAAACCTTTTTTTTCCCCGCTATTGTTCGCGAGAGTGCTTCCGGCAGTAAGGCAGTAAGGGTTGCGTGATCCAGCCGCGGCTGAATGACTTATTGACCAGAATGATGGTCCCGTTGACTCTAGTCGGGCAAGGACTTTGGGTGAAATCGTTTCCAAAACTCGCGAAGAACAAGCGAGAATCTTTCCAATGCATTCTGACTAAGTGGGCTTCTACAGAATCAGGATTAATTCTGGCCATGACTCGAAGAAAAAAAAACTCCCGCTCAGCGCAGTGTAACGTTGAAAAATCTTTTCCCAACAATTTATTGCTCCCTTCGGGGAGTCGCACTGTCCACAGAAGAACCAAAAAAAAAGCTGGATTAAATTAAACCATTTTCAAATGGCACACGGTTTTGCACTTTTTGTCTTAAAATGCGAAAAATTGTTTCAAACTAAGAACTTCTTTACATTTAGTGTAGAAAACAAAAAGCAAAACTCCCCACAGTGAAGCATCTAAAAGGGAATGGAACACCAAGATACCAAACGATTGGCTGAAGAAAGAAAGCAAAATAAAACCGCACACCGGCTTTGTTTTGTAAGATGGAATTAGAATTTATTGCTTCCCTTTCGCTGGTGGCCCATAAATGGAAGATATAAATTAATCAGAAATTATTACACACTCGGCCACCCATTCGGGCGATGTGCGATGGTCGGATTTTTATGACGCTGCTGCATTCGAAGATTTGCTGCCCGGCTGCCGGAGCTTCTTTTGAGCGCATTAGCGCAGTTCTGTACAAAACAACAGAAAGAAAAACAAACGAGGGAGATGATTTTGGTTTTGTTTTTTTCCGATGTAGGTTGGTATATTTTTCGCTCGTACCCTGCACACTGGCGCTGGCTGTCAAACCTTGTCAAACTTGGCTATTGTCGATGCTCTCAGCGGTCCCATTTATCTACATATATACTGTTGTGCAGAGTGGAGCGTGAATGTCGGAAACCATTGGAAGTGTTGATTGCGCAAATGACACACACTTGTCACACGGATTTCAACACCAAACCATTTTCGGTGCTCCGACGCTTCTGACACGTTGGATGGATAGCTTTTGGGTATTATCCATATTGCATCTCGATTCCGATCCGTCCCTAACACGTGTTCTTTGGGAGGCATTTTTTAAAATGATCTTTTAAATATTTTGTAAGTTGTTACATCTCTTCTTCTCTTTTATAATTTCAAAACTTCAATCTTTGTTGTTTTAATTTAGAACAACTTATTCTACAAATTTGAATTCTAGATGCCAAAGGTAGTACGTTGAATAATGCTGGACATATAATATGATCTTAAAATATAAGATCTTTTAATTTTCTCTACAAAATAATACGTTCAAGGAGTTTAACTCATACAAAAGTACATCAAAATCCAATCGTACAACCCAGAATTGCTCTTAATAATCAAATTTTTGAATCGCCGGTTTGATTTTATTTTCGTCATCCTGCTTGAGAAATAATTTAAACAAAGAATTTACTGTTAGAAAGGACAACGTACTGCAATATCGGAAGACGTTTTAACCACAAAAAGTTGAAACGATGCTAAACAAATTATTGTCTACAGCTTTCAATACCCGCCACCAGGGGCGCTGCTGCTTAGAAACACCCAGCGCGCAATTACTAGTTTATGTGTCCTTTAAGTAAAGGATCTATGTATATCGTTTCTATCTATTTCAGTTTGTTGCAAAATAATAATACCAAATTCTTGAAAAATATCTCGTTGAGAGTTGCACGCGCACACCAACCAAATCAATCAACCAATCTAATCCATGCGAAGAAAAGTTTGCACTTGACTTCATGAGCACACCATGATTCTCATGAGCATACGAATCCCCTACAGCTTATCCGATCCGATAAGTAGTCACTCGCCACAGTTGACATAAAACATCGTTACTAGCTTTTATTTAGACTTTTCTTGTTAAACATTTCACCGGAAAACGACTCCGCACCACCAACGAAGCAAGATTCTTGTTTCCTAAGGCAGGGCGAGTGATTATTCGGCTAACCCGTTGGGCACACAGTTCGGAGAAGTTTTTGGCGAACAGAAAATCAAAATATAATCACCACCGATGCTTACGGTGCACAGCACTTGATGCTGTTACTGCTGCGGGCGGATGGAATCGGTACACGTTGGCGGTTTTCGCAACGTACTGTTGACACGTGTCACAGTCATATGGGCGTACGTTGCGTACATTCCTCACGTGATTATCCGCCTCACCCGGTTGCGCAAAACTCCACTTCCGATGCTGGAGTTTGTGTTACATAATCCACGTTTTCCAGCAAAGACCTTTCTATACCATCCGTGAAGCAAATCCTTCTTATCGCGTTTGGTTGTGACAACAGTGCGAGCATGAGAGCAAGCAGGAACACACACAAAAAAAAACGCCAGGCTGCCCATCATGGCAGGCCCTGAAAGGACGTATCGCCTCCCGTAAACCGGGGATGCGACAATGTCGACCCAACCTGTGCGGTCTGATGCTTTCGAGACCGTTGTAAACGAGACACGATTGAAATGATGATGCGAGCCACCGGGGAGCGTAACGCAAATAGGGAAGCGAAAACGTCCAATTTGCGTGCATATTCCTGTGCAAAACACGAAGAAGAGAAAATGTACCTCCCCTTTACCGGGGGCCGCTTCATCTTCATCAGCCGCATCAGCTTGGGTAGCCAGGACCATAATCTCGTCACAAGCGGCTCCTTAACGAACTGTTATCACAATCGCTTCCTAAGCTGCTTCGGCGTTCTCACGACCGACCGAATGAGATACGATGCGTTTTGCGTATCGGGTTTACCACCACCGGGGATGGTTTTGCATACGGTGGAACATTGTTGCATGCGAAGCCCCAGCCAAACGAAATCCTCATGAATAGTGCGAGCGCGAGAGCTCACCCCAAACGCGGTGCAGTAACGAGCAAAACCGAGCGTTGGGATACCAAGCGTCGGGATAAATCATCAACACCTTCACCGACATGCGGACATGGCGGCAGGCATGATTTTTTTTTTTTTACAGCGCCTTTTATTAAACGATTTTAACGAATGCGATCAATTTGTTCGCTGGTTTTCGCGAACGCGTGACTACAGGCCCCGCCGAGCCAAACCAAGCAAACCGGATTAAATGGAGCTTCCTGATCGACAATTCTGCTTATCCTTGGGTTTCGGAATTCTCTCCCTTTTATGGGGAGGTGAATCGATCGTGGTGGTCGTGGCGACTGTACCCTTCTGGTGGGGTCGTTAAAATGGGTGTCCGCGTGTGCCCTGAGCGTGAATAAATACACCAATAAAATGGGGAAATTAATATCTTCGGTTGAAGTTCAAGTGCGTTACGGGCGTTTGTTACACCGGTCGAAGGTGCAAAGTGATGTCCAACGCGGTGTGGTGTTATTTATGCTTTATTTTCATAGCGCTGGTCACACCCGATCCGGTCTGCGGATTGTGTTCCCGAGGAAACTTTTTCTTTTTATTCATGTATTTTATTTCAAAAAGGATAAAATGGGAAGCATAAAATATGTGCAATAAGTGCAGCATACACGAGGCAATAAATCAGTACACGGGCGTGAATAGTTTAATGATTTACCAATTGCGATGTGACCCATGCGAAGCGAAGATTTATTCCTTCTGTCCCGAGTGCGTTTATTATTGCTCTTTTTTTTTGTGTGATTTTGTCATAAGATTTTCTGCTTCTTAATCGATACCATTACGCTAATACATCATGCCATATGTACGCTGGCAGTACGTACATTACGCTCGTAAACCACGGGCTAATTGTCGTTTTTTCACCTCTTCGTTCAAAGATTTATGGGTGAATGACAAAAAATAAGCAAAAACCGCCACCTTAAAGGGACCAGTCACCCAAAAAAAAGGGGTTTCGGGAGAACCTTACGAAACCTTTCATGGCGCTACTTCCCGGAATTCATGTGACCGGAAAAGTGTGAATTTGAAGCGGTCAACCGTGGTCAAACGATCGTCAGATTCTCTGCCCTACCAGTTCGGTCTTTGAAGAGATCAAGGTAAAAGCGAAGGCACGAAAAAACAATGTCCAATCTGACCAGTCATTCCGATCTCGAAACAATACATCCCAAAACTCATAGTTCGGTTAGGTATGGGTTTCTTTTTCGATTTTGGGGGGGGGGGGGGGGGAGAATCCAAAGCATTTCCATTGTTTTACACGACCTATGACGGACCTAGCTGCCCATTAGTGAAGGAAGGAAGCGCCCGGTCACGCTAAGATGTGAGGTGATGATGTGGCAAGGTGACCGATGGATAGATTCCTTCGTCTTATTGACACATTCCCGAATACCTTTCTAGTATGCACAACATACAGCCCCAACCCTCGATGTGTATGGTCAATGAGACGAAGAAATGAAGATTTTTTTTTCCATCGGCCATTACTCATTTCTCGAACTACTCGAACGACGGAAAGCGCAACACAATCAACGGGAAGCCTTGGTAGAATGAAAATGCAAGAAAATGTAAAAAAAAGCTGGATCCAACCTTAAAAACCCGGTAAGCGCGAATCCAGCGCCTGTTGCATTCCCGGCCAGGGTTCTCGGGAATTCTGCCACCATAAATCTCAAAACTTCTTCCCAATGGCGTTCTGCCCCATCCCAACAGCAACAGCCAATCTGCCCGGGACTGTGGAGTTTGTGATCGAAAAAAGCAGCAGGACGCGAAACGGCCCTTGATTCTCGTTTTCGTCCTGTTTTTTTTTTTGCTCCCGTGAAATTTTCATTCCACTTTCCGAAGGTCTTGAATATCCCTTCTTTCTTCTTTGTGTGTGTGTGTGTACCGGCGACTAACGCACGCGGTTCAAGGCATGCAGATGCCAAGCGAGGGATAGAGGGTTAGAGAGAGTGAAAGCACCAAATTGGCACCGAACCGTACCAAATGGGCCGAAGAAGAAAAGGAACGGGTTGTTATGTTTTAATTAAGAAGCGTATAACTTCTTGGGCGAGAGGCGAAACTTGTGCAAATACTTGAGTGCCAATGTGAACAAAGTAATAAAAAGTCGAGACGGCATGGTTTCACTGTTGTTTTTTTTTTGCTTCTTCTGTTGAGCTAGGATGGGACGAACTCTTTTTTCTTCCTATTTCTGGTACGCTCACAGACGGTTTTAGTGCAATGATTGGGGCGGGAAACGTTAAAGTTTAGATTAAATTAAATTTATCAAAATTAAAAGCTGTACGTGTGGACTTTAATGTGCACCATATGTCATTTATTATTAAAAGAAAACGAATGCAATATTATTAATTTAATTTTATAGATGCCTAACAAACATCTAAAACCAAAATAAATGCAACAAGTGCAATATATCCTAATAATCGAAAAATAGGCAAAGAAAGTGGTGATATCATTTGCTTTATTTCCAACAGATAACATTCATTCCGCAGCTCTAGTAGTTCATTCTTAGATCATTTGCTATAATTTTATATTCAGTACAGTTTATATTGTCTGTTTAACGAGTTGTGTTCTATTTTATTTAATTATTCTTTGAATTTAGTTTAGTTTAGGTTGAATTTGAATTTGTATTGTGTATACGTATTTTTTTCGATTTCAACGCTATTTAATGAAACAACAAATATCAAAAATAAAACATCAAAGAATGATACTAATAAATAAAAAAACAACAAGACTCAAGAATAAAAAACGAATAATTGTATAATAGAAAAGTAAAACTCTTTTTTATTTAGATATTAATAAATCGCTACAAGCTATCAGAAATACACAATCGACTACAAAATGCTTCATCCTTCTTCAACAAAATCCTTACCGGTAAATGAAAAGAACACCTGTCCGATCTGTCTCGTTAACGTTATCTAGTGCCCGATTTGCATAAAAAAAGCCAAAATCCATTTACATCGCAAAATAAGACGGGTTATCTAAGTCTCACCCTATCTTACCGATTTTATTTTTTCGCGAACTTTATCTCCCCCCATAAATCAATCATTCCGGAACGAGGTTTTTGTTTGTTTTCGATATTTAAAAAGATGACCACGCCTCGGCGCCACCTCGACACAACGCTCGATTCTTCATTAATCAGGCTTCGGGTCAGCTGGTGGACTGGGGCTTTCAATTTCGCTGGGACTGGAAATCATTCAATTTGCTCGATTTGCTCCGGAGCTAATAATTAATCATGCACCGTGCACTGGCACACACTACAAGCTTCCAGTGGGGGTTAGCTTGCGAACCGGCAGCGATTTCATCGATTTTCAATTAAGTTGTAATCTGTTTCGCGTTGTTTTTCACTTCATTTTCCGCGTCTCGATGGGTTTATTAGCTTTTGTTTTTCTCTCTCTCTCTCTCTCTCTCTCTCTCTCTCTCTCTCTCTTTCTCTCTCTTTTCTATTTACCAACTGTGCACCGGTTAGCTCGTAATCGAAGAAGCATTTTGTGTCTATTTTCTACAGAAAATGTGCGGTGTTAAAAAGGTTTTGTAGGTAGTTAGAGCAAAACCAGTAGACATGCTTGAAGAACGGCTGAAAGTACCCAAAGCCTTCCAATGTTTTAGCTGGAAGCTTCTTCTTCTGGTTCTTGCAAACCAGCTAGGAAGAGGTTAGAGACATCCCGATGCTGTGTAATGTGGGTAATGAAAATATTTTATAATTAATCACACCCAAAACCCCCGGTTGGACCCGTGCCGCACACAATCTGCCGTAATCCGCCTTCGCACTGCTGAGGAAACGTGCGTTCTTCTAGCTTTACCTTCTCTTGAGTGTCCTCACCATCTCATCTGCCGTGCCAGTAATTTATTCAAAACAAGTGCGACCTCAAGTCTTTAAATTAAGCGAAGATTTACGGCCATTTTGCCCCAGCGCCGAACCAAGACGCGCCCGGTTGCGGTGTGCCGGCGGCTCGCATTCTTCTGCGGGATTTTTGTTTTGATTTTATTTTACGGTCATTATTATATTGTGTAAGCGGTGTGTGCGTGCGTGTGATATTTTTTTGTGTTTTGTACTATTTTCTCCACTCTCCCCATCCGACGAGGGGCTTCACTTTCTTGAGAGTAAAAAATAGTTTGAATGGCATCAACTTTAGGAAGCTGCAAATGAATTTAAATCCATTCGTTTGACGGGCGGGATGAAATTGTTTTCACCACCACCCAAAGCAGCACAGTAAATGAATCAAATGAATTCAACGCTCACCCTCATCTGCTGCATCAGGCCCCAAAATATCCACCCCTTGTTGGAGCTGAGGCCAATAAACCGTCCACTCTCACGCAAATCACATCACGCAGCAACTCTTTTCTGCGACATGACATTATTTTCTTATTTCTCTCTCTCTATGTTGAGTCGTTGATGAATTTAGAAGATTTTCCTTTCGCTTTAATGTAGTGTTTAGGGGGTTTCTTTTCACTAAGCGCCACCCTTACCACATTCCTTCCTTTGCTATGGGACTTATGGTGCGCAAGAAAAGTCACAAGCTTTAAGTGGTTTTTGAACGGGTTTTTTTTTAAAGGTTGTTTGCTATGTAAACATGACGTGCAGGATGGTACCACCACCGGTGACATTGTCACCAGTGACAGGAATGTGTAACAAAGAGCAATATCATCGCAGATCGTCGGACATACCATTAGCTTGCGGTTGAATCATACTAATCCAAGGAATGGTGATTTACGAAAGCTTGATTTGTAGTAAGCGGATTAAACGAGGAGTGTAATTATTAATCCTCGTCAAAGAAAACAAATTAATACAATTGATGTGATTTATTAAGGAGGTTTTGTGAGTAATTTTCGTTATTATTAAAGTAATTGTATTGTTAAAAATTTGCTAAAACTTCTAACAATTGTTTTATTTATTAAAACTTCTTTACTTATGTGTTAGTCAGAATGTTGTTTGGGAAAAGAGGAGCGTTCTTAA
>STHB01000010.1:17393690-17501511 GCA_018908115.1 Anopheles rivulorum
CAACTATTGCCGATCGACATCGGTAAACTTCCGTGTGCCCTCGGGTCTACAACGTGTGAACATGCTTCCAAGTGCATTAAAATCTTCAAAACCCCGATACGATTCGGCAAGATGTGCATAGAAGGTCGCTTCAAAATCGGACAGTGTCCAACCAAAACTTTCGGTTGCTTCTGGTTGCAATGGACAATAGTTCCGACGGGGGGTATATTTTGCAAAAAGAAACGGCAACTTTCTACAAGAAAAACTCGTTCATTTTCTGTCCAAAAGTGCTAGACCACAGAAAACAAGGGGAACCCTACCAAGCAAAGTCGGAAGAATCCCAAGCTGCAATCGTAGTTCGGCTGCGTTTGCACCTGGGCGGGCTGAATTGTTTGACATGTTTGCGGCTAAGATTGAAGAAGTTTGGGCTTTTTCGGCGACCATCCTGCACTGTTGTCGAATCGGGCAACCATGACAATTCGGTCCCGTGACAATCGGAGGCAATCCCATCCGTTCGTAGCGACGATTGCGGCTTCTGCCGGATTTTGTTTTGTTTTGCTTTGGTTTTCATTCTGTCCCTTGGTGTGATTAATGCGATTTCTATAGCGTGTTGTCTAATGCCCAGTTTCCGATACCCCGGGTAAGTCTTGCGTTGCCCCAAAATGTTTTGACTTTTGACGGCGAGAGTGTGGATAATGGCATAATATTGTGTACGCATTGTGCGTGATCCCTTTTGCAGGAACGCACAGAAAAAAGGACGACCCGATCGCACGACTATCGCCAACAGACACCTCAGCATACGGTAGAAGAATTGAAAATCTCCCAGTACCATCATCGTTCGGTTTGGTTTGATCGAATTGTTTTGGAGAATTAAAGGCAAGGCTGCAAAACTGTCCCTGAAAACAACCGTCCCGGCGTTCAATTGACTGTCCGGGGTTTCTGGCTGATGTTGATGTTGATGATTCGGTGCGGTTTTTGCGCTTGTACCGAACGAGGGGTTTCAGCTTTCCCGGTGATAAATGGGTACCGATGGGTTTCGGAATTATTTGTTTATGGTTATGTACCCGAGAATGAATGCCGCTTGGTTGTGGTGAGTTTCTGTGGCCAGTTTTAGCACCGATTCGTCCTTCCTGTAAGCTGTGTGTGTGCGTAAATAAATCAAAGCGCATCTGCTTACCACAGTACCCTATCAGAATCGAGCCTAGCTGAATGGTTGAATAAAAGTGAACATAAAAATGTGGCTTCGATAATACTCCCGATAGCTCCGTTGTGTGTGTATATATGTTGACAATAAAAATTAATCAGACAAAATCGAACGACATATGCTTGAAAAGCGAGAATGGTTAATGTTGTGATATTACGCTTTGAATGAGAAAAAGGGGACCGAAACTTCATATTAGACACAGGTAAACCAGCTCTTAGCGTTTGAGCGATTAATCTTCATTATATCGCAACAATAATGCTTGATCATTAACCACAATTAGAAGGCAAGAAAAAATGGGGTGATAACTTCCATAGATAAGCTTTTGGGATTATAAGTTTCGAACTAATAAACACAAATTTAAAAGATTTTAACGAAATTGAAACAATTTGTTGCATGTTGCAAATAAACTAATTTTAGTTTTAGCTCAACAATGGTAACATTTCTGTCGCACCACTGACAACAGAGGACATCTCGCAAATCTTCACACGGGCGCTACAGAGCCACTCATGTAGCTACATGGCATAATAAAACCCCTCACACACACACAAAAAAAAAGAACAAACTAGCCTGCTAAAATCATTGCCAACGATGATAGACTCGGGTGCTGCTTCATCTCCGGTCCGTAGCGTACCGGGCCAGGAAACGTGCGTCCGTGGCTTGACAGTGCAGCGAGCGCGTATCGTATGCTGTCAGCCAGTAGTTGTTTTAGCTGTCGGCCAGTTCAAACAAACGCAACGGTAGTAGTCGAGTGCTTGCGGTGCTGTCAAGTAGTTATGCTGCACGCCAGCTAGCATAACTGTTGGGCCGAGGCCGAGCTTCTTGACGTACCGAAACGGTGACAGCGCTCGCCAAACATGGCACCCGAGACGAGAAGAAAACATCCAAGTTTCTGCAAGGAATGCAATAGCAGAGTCAACAAAATAAAAAAAGAGAGACAGAACAGCAAACGAACGAACATCGCACACGAACGTTAGAATAAAAACACAGAAAACCCCATTCGCTGCCGTTTTGCTGCTGTCTCGCGATATGTGTCTGGAGAAGATGAATAATGTTTTTGGTGTTTTTAACGATTTTCAACATGTGTTTTTATGCGATTGGAATATTCTGGAGTAAGACAACAAGCTTACAAAAACGCAAAAAAAAGATAATAAAATTCATACCAAGCTGCAATCCAGTGCCAGAGTCTGTAACCGGTACCGTTTAGCTTGTGTTGAAGAGCAATTTCTGTCATCCCGTACATTAATCGTGCCACTACGACGGACGGGCTTAAAGGGAACGCGTAAGCTAAAGGGGCCACACTATCCACCGAAAACCCATCACAGATTGCAATATGAGGTTTTGGTTTTGTTTTTCTATTTTATTTATTTTTGTCCTTCCTTCCCGCTGACGGCGGTGTGCACACCATGTACAAATTGAGCATTAATCATGTTCGTAAGGAATTAATTCATAATTATTCTGCGTGATGAAACCGGGATCCCTTTCCAGCGTCTTCGGTAGCACTTTTGCATGCATTTGATGCAAACTTCAAAAGGTAGGACGGCAGTAGTAGTGTGGCATTTTTCTGGTTGAAGCTCTGCGATGATAGATCATTAGCGATTTCTTCCCATTGCTGTCGTCGTATGGTGATGCGCACATGGCAGCTGCAACCGTTGCGGCGGGTTTAACGCAACCATGAATGATCCGACTGTTCGTTAAACCATTACCGTATTGCTCCCGCAGTCCCGCGAATTGCAAACCATTAATCTGCATTCCGAGCGAGCGACGAGTAATTAGAGTAGCAAAACTCCAAAACAGCACCCAAAACGAATGACTCGGGGACGTGAACGACACACTATCTTACTGGTAAGATATCGTAAATTATGCTCCACAAAAAGGGCTTCAAACTAAAAATCAAACACACACACACACACACCACGGGTGACCAGCTGCATCTGGACGGTGTACTCAGGATTCTCGGCAAGCGAAATCGGATTTGCCGTGAAACCCACACAACCGGTAGAGCGCTGTGTCGCCGAACATCTCCGACAGACACTGTGTTTTGATCGCTCATAAATTTCACACCTTTTGTCACAGTCAAACCTGCGAAAACAACCGAAAACGGTCCACCGGCCATCGTTGCACACACGGAACACAGGCTCGACCGGCTGTTTCGCCACCAAAGTGCATTGCGGAGTTCCACGACTCGCTGGATGCAGCCAAGGGGTTTTTGAATGCTGCAATGAAGGGGAGAAAACGGGAGAAGGAGGGAAGGGAAAGAAGGAGAGGGGAAGAAAAGCAATTCATTAAAAATTACTTTCGCAACTACCGCCCGTGGTGCGGTCCCGGGGTTTTCGGGCTCGTCCGGCATTTGTTTTGTTCTGCTCAACCCAAAAAGTCAACCCAAAATACTGCCTCTAATGCACTGCCGGTTGGTGGTAAATCAAATTGAAGGCAGCATTCGTTGCAAAAAAAAAACATAAAAGAAATAAAAGCAGTGAAAAAATGGGAAAAACAGGACACACACAGACACACAAAAATGTATAACTCATGTTGAACGCACGGAATGCGAAAAACCGAAACTGGAAAGGAAAGAAGGTAAGGTAAGAATAGTGGAACCAACGACAACAACAGCGACGGAATAAAAAAATCGACACAACACGATGGCTATTGGCAACAGTAACAACAAAACCTCTGGCTAACGTTGTAAAGGAGAGCTGATACCGAGGTCCTTAACATGGGGAAGGATGACGATGAGTTGCAGCTCGTGCATGGAGGATTTCTGCCGTAAAAAAACGAAACTCCCCAGGAACGGTTTGGAGAATACGTTTGTCTCACTGGCTAGGTGGAAAGCCTTTAGCAAAACCGTTTGTTGCCAATCATTACGGGAGGTTTTGGGCAAAAGTGAGATTTGCTTTTTTTTTACCAAAATTTCCAACCCTAACTGTGTGTTTGTTTTTCGCCGGCCCAGTTTTTGGCTGACTTTTGAGTGGAATGACTAGGTGTGTTTTGCTATTTGCAATGTGCAACTCTTCACGGTGATTAATAAATCGTTTCATGTCACAGATTTACAGTTGTCGGAAAATGAAATGCATTGTCATTGGAAGGAGTGTGTTTATTTGTATAAGTTAACAAAGATTTTCATAGATGTTTATTTTCTATTTTTGTACATTAGGAGATTGTTTAAACAACACCTTTTTTAGTAAAAAAACACATAATAATTAAATGAATATTAATTTTAAGAAAAAGATTTAGGTAAATTTGAAATAGAATTACAGCAACAAAAATCGATTCGTTTTCTTTACAATGGGTAAATATTTGCTATATTTGTTAGTTTACACGTACATTAATGTAACTCTTTTATATGTAACGAAAACTTTGTTAATCTTCCATAAGATCTTTAATTTTCATACATCACTTTTCTATTATCCGTTCTGCAATTTTGCTCAGTTTTTAAAGTGTTTGAATTTGTCTAGAATTGATTGAATGAACAAATTAAATGCGCAAGTGTGTGGTTCACAGCATGGCCTGGACATAGAGCTTAAGGTTATTTTAAGAACTAACCCTGCAATTTAGTATCAGTAATAAATTATTGAAATTTGTTATTTAAGAGCTGAAAAGAACGTTTCATAGAAATTACTTAAATCTTCCATATCAGAGCATCTAATACCACATACTGAAGTGGAGCCTAAACATTTCTATGTCTCTCTCTCTGGCTTTAACGACCTACTCGGTCATGCCGGCCATCAAATGGCTTACTAGACTATTAGATACCACGTAGTTGCATAGTCAGTGCTCACTACGGGGGGACGGTCCGAATGGGATTTGAACCCGGTCCGGTCGTGTTAGGAACTAGCGCCGTTTCCAAATACACCACCGAGCCGCCCCGCGAACATTTCTATGTATGTTAGTTATTTCTGGGGCATAAAGTTTGCCATTGAAATCGAGAAATATTCAGTTCATTACCGACAACTAATGAAATATTTCAGAATGTCAGGTGTTCTGGATATTTCAACAATATATTTTCCAAACGATTTCAATTCTATTACACTTGGAGGAATTGTGATAACTTGGTATGCTCATGTTTTATTATTTATCAAAGCTTTATCACGCCAGATTTGTTAATGTACCAACTTTCATGAAAGACTACTCTAAATACGTGAAGCTCCTTATGCTGTGCTTTTTCTCCGCCATTTGTTGGAAATGTTATATACTTAAATAAGCAAATGTTGGTAATTTTTTTGTTTGTTTGACAAAGAAAATCTCTCCTTACGGCTCAAACAAGCCACTTCTCCAAATATTAGCTATAGTGAGTGAGTAAGAAACTAATTCTTCATTTTCTATTGCTACCTACCAGCATATAATTTAAAGAACAAACATTCAAAACACACCTGCCCGGGCTTTGCCAAGACTTTAACATTATCCTTTTTATCTTCTCTTTCAGATGTTACCTGATGCTCTATCTCTCCTTATATTCGTCCTCTTTCTAAGAATTTCACCGACCGCATCGCATCGAAGTCATTTGTATCCCATTGAAACGGTGTGTGATGTCGCTTTTTGGTTGTTGTTTGCCAACATTACCAACGCGCCAGGTCGATTGGTGGTGGTAAATTAGGTTCGCTTCCTTCCCAAACCTCGGGAAGTCCATACGGCACCATAGCCAAACAATTCCCACCAACAGTGTCCCGCACACCCGTAACCACCGGCGATTGATCTTCCACATCTTCGCCCATTGATCCGTGCGGGATCTCGTCCGGTGTCGAGAGTTAATGTTTGGTCTACGGTGACAAAAAAAAACCCTAAAAGTCACACGCACACTTCTAGGTGCTTCGTTTGCTTTAGCTTCTTCTTGAGCTGCAGTTCCTTTTGTGTGTGCAGCATAAAAAGAAATCAGACCCCTATATTGACACGATATGGGTGATGGTACAACATTAAACAAAAAACGAGGCACCAAGCCACCACCAAGTGTACGTGTGAGGTCCCGCCGTACAAGTAGACCACCGTTTTGTGGTGTTCCACCATGTAGGTGTGTGTGTGTGTCCACACACAAAAAGTAAAAGAAAAATTGTAGTCCAAACTTTTCAATTCAACCGATTCTGGGTGGTTGTGGGAAAATGCAAACCGTATGCCGTGCCATACCGTTCAGCTGCCCTGAATAGGCTGTTGTTGATGTTGGTTTTTTGTTTCTTTTATTATTACTATGCCAAACTTTTGCATTAAACTTTTGGTACACTTTTTTTGTTTTTTTCGCTCTCCGGTAAAATGTTTTCGTACCGGTAGGCTTGTTTGAGGCCATCCACCGGAGGCATGATAGGCATCACCGTCGTTTGGTAGTCGAACATGAGGTACGCCTATGCCGCACAAAACTCATCGGTGCTCATGTAAATCATGATCCTTGCTGCTGAAAAACCGTTCGAGTCATTACATCAATAGGGCTGGGCTCGGCTGAAACCAGAAGCCAAGGGCCCTGTTTTCGGTTTGTGGAAAAAGTTACTCTGCACTACGACGGGCGGCCTGTGAAGCGGATCCAGGCATTGCTTAATATGAGGTATGGTTTTTTCTTAACTCATCAGATTGTTTAGTGGGGAGGAAAAATACAAAACTTCATACAATGGTAAAGTTTTTCCCCGGAGGTCCCGGGTACAAAGCCAATTGCAAATTGGTCATATTAATTTTAAATATCGATTTTTAGGGTAGCTGATAAGAGATACGTTAAAATATTCAAATGTCTAACATTTTACCTGATTTTTTGTGCAATTAAGGTTATGTTTAGTGCAGTTATGTAAATAATGTTAGTAACATTTTAAAACAGCAGTAATATATGTTTTTAACGATTTTTTCTTAAACTTCATAAATGAACAAACTTTATAATTGTTCACATTTGCCCAGCAGTACCGCAGGCGAAACCTTCAGTCTAAAACATGCGCCTACCGTTAGTGCCACACCTCCCGAATATTCTGGCCATTTTATCCTGGCCTCGGTAGAATCGCGTGGCGCAACTTTTAACCAAGGCAAATCATCAATCGAAGCGAAGCTCATAATCCACGGCTAATGAACCACGTGCCCGCGCTACCACGGAACCGTGTGCGTAGGATGGGTGGGTTGATGGACGGGCGTTTTTTATGCTGCCAGGGAACGTTTCACCAAGCGGGGGAAAAAACAAACAGAAGCGAATTTGATTCGGCCTCGAAAAGGCTCGCGAAAACCTTGAAGCAACGTTATCGGAATGGTAGGATATTATCCTCGCTTACTGTTCACTTCCGGCATACCCGGGTACCAGCCAGCCAGTATGGCTTTTGTGATCGTTTGTAAGGGCAGTCAATATAGTACGCTTCCTTCTTGTGCTCTCGTTTTATTTTCGCCACCCGACTTTGATGGGCCCAAAGTCAAACGCTTCGTCGAGTACACGAAAAGCCCTTTTTAGGACAAAGCGCCGTATGGCTTTGCTCAGCTGGACAATCGACGACCTGTACCCTAGGATTGGTGCGTGGTGTTCTAACACGTGTGTGTGTGTGTGTGTGTGTGTGTGTGCAAGATTTAGCCTCCATCCGGAACTGTCGGGTCAACAGGAAGTAAGAAAAGTTGAACAAAGCGCACGCAAACGTTTCGCCCTTTGCGTCCGGAGGTTTTATCTTTGTTCGCAAAAATGGGACGAAATGAAGGAGTTTTTGTTTCTTCATGGTGCAGCAGAATTGCATGTGTGGGCTACATTTAGAGATAATTGAAAATCGCTTACCCATCGATGCAGGGTGGTGGCCCTGCAGTAGGTCAATCGCAACGTGGAACGTGGACGCGGCACGGACGCAATTGAACCGTTTATCGTTTGGCAAAATGCACATTAAGGCTGCAGTTTTCGTGGTGGCGTGTGTCGGGACACCATGCAGCCACGGCGATTGTTGCAGAAATTGATAATTGATTTAATTAGTTCAATTAGCTGGGAATAAAGCGCAAATACAAGCGGTATTTAAGACTAGCACGTGAGAAAGTTGAGCAAAATCCAATTCGGAGGTGGTGGTGTAACGTTAGAAAACTTGCCCAAAGCGTAGTAAAGTGTGAAGAGATCATCGATAAGAAGAGGAAGTGTGTGTGGAAAAGAGAGAATTTTTGCATAGTTAGTTAAAAAAGATATTTATTACAAAATATAAAAAAAAAAAACGCAAATTGTATAAAGAAATTACGAAAAAACATTTTTGAAATTATACAAACTGAGCATTCCCCAGAATTTCTTCAAGCTTGTATAAAAAAAGAGGTATATTATATAAAACGATGTTAATCAGTGTTAATTTTTAAACTTGGAAAATGGAAAAACATTGTGAAAGATTTAACTACAGTGCGTAACATAACTATATGGCTCTTGTTATTTTTTATTCATTTATGACATATTAAAGAAGATTAATGGCGATTAGGATGTAAATACTGAAAAACCACATTTTCAATCATTTTTAAATATTTCTACGTAAATAAAATGTATTTACCTTCTTAAAGCCTAATTTCAACCATGTACCTATATTGCTAAAACAAAAAATACTTAAACTTTTGGTTCAAAACAATGGCTTGAATGTTTTGTTCAAAATTATAAAAAGTTTCAAATCAACGAGTACGAAATTGAACAAATAGTAAGTAATATAGAGGAATAAGATAATTCTTCTTGTTTCGGCTGTCATTGTGTTGCTAATTAGCTTTTTGCTGTGTTTAGCTTTTTATTTTTATTTTATTTTTTAGATTAGCTGTGTTTGCTAATCGTTGTTAAATTGAGTTGCATTATCACTTAATAAAATTTTTCCATAACTCGACAATGCACTTTGTAAACTGTTCATAAAAACTCAATAATGCTGGCTCTGGATGATGTTATTTTTAGTAAACACTTCCAATTCAGCAATGCTTTTTATTGAGCAATTATCTAGCTCATCACAACAATCTTGCTCGGTTCAAGAACAATTTGAACAATTTGATAAAAATAAACACTTTTATCGGTGCCAACAATGCGACCATTTTCCAAACAGTCTCACTACCAATCAAAGCTAAAAGTTATTTATTGTAGAGAATGCATTCTACCGCTAATGACACACCAATTACCATGTTGCACTGCGGGCGCATTGACCAAGCAACAGCTGCGAGCACTGATGCAAAGTAAAAGCCTACTGCTTCACATTTTAAAGTACAAAATGCTGTTCACGTGTGCTTGTGTACCACACTGTGATTGAAGAATTAATCAACTCGCGACATTAAACACAACCAACTTCGGGCACCCACCTTCACCCATTTTAACTCCCCCTTTTCGGTGTATTTCAACAGGCAAAGCGCAAAACCGAAATAGCTAGCGACGACGTGTTTATGGTACAAATGGAGATTTTCTACTTACCAGACGCATTGGGCGCGTAATGTTCGCGGGAATGCTTTTAACTTTTATTGATCGTTTCAATCGATGCTGCTGCTGCACCGGGATCCAACGGGAAGGTCTAGTACACCCCTTTTTTTTTTGTTTTGGTCTTCCCATTACCAACACCCGTATCCGTATGCGCCAGCCATCATAAAGCAAATGTACACGCAAACGCATTAATAAAAACCGTGCACCGTAATGGTGGAGAGACGCATCCTACGGGTTTTCTTTTTGGGGGAAGGCCTTGGGTATAGTACGCAGTACTAAAACAAAACAACAAACCAAAAACCGTCCAACACCGGTGCTACCGGGGTTTTTTGTTTTTGGTCACGATCGAGCATCGCTTGCTGCAAGCGGTGCAGTTAATTTGTCAGCGGTCATGTTTTCTCATGACGGGAAGAACATGCGTTCTTGGACTTCTATCATCACCGTTCGCTGCTGCCCGGGGAGTCCCTTTTCGTTCTTCGCTTCCTGTAGAACCCTTTCTTTGCTTCGTGTGTCGGTTGTGCAAGTGTGCACAAACGAGCAGAATCTTGGTAGGAACCGTGTAATCGTTGCCACATAATTTAATTTGCACTCACTTACACCTCCCATCAAAAAAGGGATGGAAGGACAGGGTGGTGGGTGAGCTGGGGAGCCAGACAAGGAGATCTGACATTTTCCAAGCATCACTAGCACTAGCCCAGCACAACGCGGTACGGTACGGTCCATATCCGCGCAGGAGTCATCCGTCAATGTTATGCCACAACATTCAACCAACGGGACGGGCACAAACAGAGCACAAGCCCGAACAAGCGATTTAGCGTAATCCAACGAATGGTTTGTTTGGCGTTGCTGTTGTTCTTGTTTTTGCTACAGCGATTTACCATCCCTACCACCCCCCCCCCTTCACCCCCCCCCCCACGCACCAGGGGGGAGGTTTTGCGTAATGAATAAAAACAAAAGTCATTTTTATTACTGTAATATCAATTTTCCAGTACAGTGCAGCTACAGTGCAGAGGGAGCTACTTACTGCTGCTGCTGTTTCGGGAAACTTTTCTTGCCCAATATGTTTTCTACCTTTTTGACGTTTTTTTTTTCTTTTTGTGGTAGCTATTACCGAGCACGCCATCTTTGTTACTTTTGTGCGCTTTGTGTAAGCGGGAAAGAAAAACACATTTCGTACCTCCGGGTGGAACAAGCGTTCGCAAAAGGGGAAAACCTTCACACTGCTACTCTCCAAGACCTCCCATCGGATGGTGGTGGGTGGGGAAGGATGGTGCCAGGGAAGTGGGCCGGGGAAGTGTGGAGTGTTTTCACAGGCATGATATTGTTATGGAAATCAACTTAACTTTTTTCTGCTTGAATATTTTATTAGATAATAGAATGATCGTTCCGTCCGGCGAGTGATGCTCCCGGTGGTAGTGAGTGAGCATTGAATAGGGAAATATTCGAAATTTACATTTTTAGCAAAACGCTTCTTCGACGAGTGGTGGAGGAATACGTACGGTATAAGGAGGTTCACATACACACACACACACACACACACAACAACAAAAAATGAGAAAAAAACCGAACCGCGAAGTTCAAACTTTGCTGAATGGAAACTCGAAGTGAGTGGAAAAGGGAGGAACAGAACCCGACAAACATGACGCGAATGATTGTGCTGGAAGCGCAAAACCCACCGCCCATATCCACCCTAGCTCTGTTTGGCTTCCACCCGAAGCACAAGAAACATTGGCTGCAACGGATGGATGATATTCCGAAAATCATGGATCGCGCTACTACCCTTGCGCTGAGGTTGCTGAGGTTCTCCCTCAGATTCGTGTCAATATATACGGGGTTTGGGGTTTTGCCAAAACAAAACAAAAAAAACCCCTTGATGATGATGATGATGATGATGAAGCGCGAACCTTCAACGCGAATACCGCCCCACCAAAAGTGGTGGACAGAGTTTCTAGCAGAAGCATTTGCATAAACTCACCCATTCGGAACATTTTAATATTTTCATAATAATGTCTTTATTGCTTTATTGATGTAAATTTAATTGTTCGATGAAACGGCCGCTGATAGGCGAGCGCCATGCTTTTGGACGGTGTATTATTATTCTGGTTTTTTTTTTGGATACAAAATGCGCTCGTTGATTTACGTCGATCGAGATGGGCATAAATCGTGATGCGAAAGGCGTTTCATCTGGGGGAAACTTTATTGTTTTTATTTTAGGGCAAGAGCAAACGTTGATCATACATTTTATTCTACTAATGAGTTCCGTTACTAGGGATGTGAGTTCTGCAATGTGGTGCCCTTTTTTCTTTTGCTTCCTTTAATCTAATTATAAGAGCAACAAATTAAAGCTAAAGTCTTTATGGATGGGCAAGAGCCATTATGTTTTTGCTCAAATGTCTCCAACGATAGTAATGGGGCTCTTGACTTGGCAGATGACCCAACCCTTAATACAATCTATTGGAGAGACACATACATGGTTGTAGATAAAGGACTCGTTGCAATGTTTTTCCTTAACAAACACACACATACAGCTCCAGCCACTCCAGCAAACGGTTGGCCAATGGGTGGAAAATTAACTTCCCCATAATTAACGGTAGCTATTCGGCAGTGGGCAGTAAGCCGTGATAATCAAGTGGCCTTCTTTTTTTTTGTTGTTGTTTGTTAGTGGAGACTCCTCCTCCAGACTAGATGAGACGAGATGGCCATTTTGTGCTCCACGAGAGTGTGGGCCCTTTCACTTTCATTGGCGCATAGGACCCATGTTTGCGATGTTTGGCGTGTAGAATAAAGAACCCAAAAAAAAAAAAAAAACAACCCGAAACCCGTGGCGATACGAGCGAAAATCCAACCGTTGCCGCTGTTTCCAAACAACAACTAGCCGGGCCCGGCAGATAGGGATGAAAGTTTCGCTGAAGTAAACATGCTGACGTTCGCATCCGCCAGTGTGTACACCGCTTCGCTGTTGTGCGCTAAGGTCGAATAATTAAAGCGGGATTACTGTGTATTGGATTAAAAAGCTATAACGAATGTTGGGTTGCACTAAACTTAGCGACGGGTTCGGTGGGTGGCTTAATCCTGGGCATGAATATGAAACGACGAGCTACGGTGTTTCCTTCGGGTGGCAAATTAGAAAGCCCTCCGTCGAGCAGGGCCGGCTACGAACTCTAGGCCGGTGTGGGCTGTCTGTTTTCCCGCCTAACTACATCGTGAAATATGGCTCGTTTCGGTTTGATCTGGACCCAACAAAGATCCGAAGCACTGACAGATGGGACGCCACGCTGGAGAAGCCACACAGCGCGCATCGCACTTTTACCAGTCGGATGAGATCCGTTGCATTATAGGTCTCCGTGTTTGACGGGGACTGCTTTACCAGGAGATAATGGGACGGCCAAATAAATCGGATGGATTTGGCAAATCACTTGCAAAAGGGGGTTTCGAGTAAGTAGCGAGTCACAAAACAGATGTGCTGAATTGGGCGAAGAGTTGGCCTTGAGTGAATAAAGCGAATTATTTGGTAGGTTAGTAGTAGCAAGGTTAAGCACTTGAAATTGAGGTCTCTCCATATGTTGAAGGAGGTCGAGCTAATTGTTTTGGGTTGCGTACATGAAAGAGATACTTGATAAAAGGTCTTTTTAAGATATTTACAGCTTTCATTGGTAATCAAAGTACATATGTTACTATTCTTTACTAAGTTGTTAAGGGAAATTTGAATATATTTAACATATTTCAAGAATTAAATCTATTTTGAAGATTTTAAAGTTTCTTGAAGATTTGAGATGATTTCATGTTTCAAAACAGAAATTGATCAAAACTATTCTCTTTAATCTGATTTACGGCCTAGCCGTTCTAATGAGAATAAAAAAACTTCTCTTAATTCTTTCAAAAGTTACTGAAAGTCTGAGGAAACCAAAAAATCAATACAGATTAATTTGTTGAACAGACTGATTAGAAATATTTAAAAAAAAGTTTCTATATTTTAAAAAATGATAAGAACACCTGTATCAAATGGAATGTTTTTAAGTTAAGCTTTAAAATATTGTTTTTGAAATTTATAAAAGAGCACTAGTACTTGATAACTGGTTAGATGAAAAAAAGCATTTATGTTCTTAAGGAAAGTTTTACTTTTTATATTTTTTATGATTGTTTCTTTGGAGAATGATGAAAAGAGAATATAAAAAACATTAAATTAAGCAATCACTGCAAGGGTTAAGAAGCAATTCCGGCGACAAAAGTAAATTATGACCTAAAACAAATTCCATTTTAAACAGAACACAACCACAAAACAGCAAGATAGCTCCGGAACTGGCCGTTGCTCAACACAATTTCTCAATCAACGCGCAATAAATTTGAAACATCTTACTATCATCCACATTATCAGCAAAACCAAAATAACAAAAAACAAACAAACGTCCTTTTACCGATCGCTTGATCGATAATGTCAACCACACTAAGCGCGCACGCACACAAAGCGATTTGCGGGCATTTGAACAACTAAAACCAAAAAAAGATATCGCTAAACAAAAGTGAATTTATTTCCCCAGCCTATTTTTGGGGTGCTGGCCGTGCCGAGGACATTGGCCACAGCTCTATCATTAATTATTCTACCATGCGTGGCCGGCGGAGGTTTTGTGCGAAAACTTGTGCCCACAGGCCGTCGATCGCTCGGTCGCCGTCCGTGGCCGGTACGAATTTATTTCTTTACCATTCAAATTAATTCTTTGCCCATAAACAAATCGTAAACAAACCCGTGCCCCCTGTTTTGGGGCTGCGGGTAAGTTCCAGGAGATCCTCGCCCCGCACTAGAACTTCTAAGGCAACTCCCCAAATTCCAGGCACGGTCGGTTTTTGCAGGCAGAATCGAGTCGTTCTAATTTATTCGTCAATGTGCCCAACGAGCTGTTAAGTCATTCGACAAATTAATGGTTCCGGAGCTAGGCGGTACTGGCTGCGAGTGGCACCCGGTGGGAGTGTTTGGTGCTCCATCAACCGATGACCGATCAGGCGGAACGGCCGTTCCTCCGGTGGGAGAGGGCACAAAGGGGAAGCCAGGGGAAGGAATTTATTCGTCCGGCCATAATGGGCGATGAAAGTGACGCACACCGGCCAGGCCCTGCATACTGGTGGTTAGATGTGTTGTAAAATTTCGCTCCATCCGCCCTAGAACCGGCGAAGCCAGCCGCAGCAGTGCAATTTGCGCTCCGGTGCATCGGGCATGTCGGGCCGAGCGCATTGTTTCGAACTGTCGGGGCCCGCTGCCGAAACGAAATCCTCATCAATCAAAATATTTATTCATTCTTGACAAGTACACACGGGTCCATTTCGGAGCCTCGATCGGTCCCAACTGTTACTGCGGGACGTGTTCAAGCCACTTGTGTGTGTGTGTGTGTGTTTGTGCGTTCTGGGTGGTTGTGGGTTGTGGGCTGATGGGCAATTCGACAAACGCACGTGGAACACTCTCAAGCGACCGCTTCCTTGCGGTCGGAATAAATATTGTCAGCACGTGTACGGGGGTGGGTGTGGGTTGTGGGAACTAGGATACGGTATGAGTGGTTGGTTTTGCACAGTTTGTGCTGTAGCGGGAAGAACTTCCAGCCATCAACCCTGATGCTGTTGCCGGTGTACCGGGCTGTCATGACGGCTGTTTTGGGATGGATCGGATCCGCTTGGCCAGCTGGCTTCGCTTGAGGCGGCTAGTGTTTTTTTTTTCGGTTTCTCTCCATCGGTTTCGCCTACTCATTTAGCTTCACACGCACGTATTGCTAGACATGAGAGGGAGATGCCATGCCGGATGCATGTAGTTTACCCGTACCGACCGACCCGATCGCCCCGAAGATGTGAGCGCCCGACCCTTAGCACCGGCGGCTTTTTCGCGCAGTTCGCCTAGTTAATCAATCATCAGAATGTCAATTTTTGATGAGCTTGTTTTCGTGCCCGGGCACCGAAGCTCGGCCAAAGCTCGGTGCATAATTTATGAGCGAACGGGTCAGCCGACCTTCGGTTGGGGAGGGCGCGCGCGAGAAGAAATCTTTATTAACATATCCCGCGAGACGGACAGAGGCGCGGGCGAGTGGATTGCATGGGAGCTAGAATTGGTTTAGCTCGCTCTAGCTTAATGAGAAAAAGATTGAGGTTTTTTTTTTGTACCACGAATGTTGCCTCCAATTCTATTCGCCTTAATGCGATTGCGAGAGTTTTCCTTCTTTAGTTGTTTCGTTGTCGAACTGACGCACATTCGGAAGGAATGGCCCCCGGAAGGCGTCAATTCAACTCGTCTGTACCAAAATCATGTTCTGATGCACATTTCGGTTTGACCGCACACGACCTTGACTGTCAAGCAATCGTGCCAATCGATAAAGATCACGAACCTACTGACGAGCTGCTCACATAAAACCACCAAGAATACGATCGCGCCCTGAACGCAGCTGCAATAAAGTCACGAAATTCTCTCAAGAACCTGATCCGAAACGTCACTGGACCAACATCTTCTGGAATGGATTTTTTCTCGCGTGGTTAATTGGTACCAGCGGTGGTGCAGCGTGAGTTCGGAACGCTCACAGCAAAACTTCGCTGTGTCCCGAGTGCATCCAGCATGTCCCAAAAGACACTTGTACCTTCCCCTTGTTCGAACCTTCCTTTCGTGCGTGTGCATCCCATTTTAAACCTTTCGTTTAGAAATTCGATACCGATTTCTTGTCCCGGTACGGTGCTGGGTGCCGTTTTTGCTTTTTTCCCGCGGCCTGGGGTTTTGTTCTTGAAGTGTCGCCCGGTTGGCAGGCTCGTCGCAACCAGTTGGTGTTGTGTCTATTTAATTTTTGGAAATTTATGGTTATTTGATTTCCAACAGACCTAGAACGGGACGAAGCAGCGGCAGTGAGAAGAACCCACGGTTAAGCGTAGGGTTTACCAGAATTGTGGCAGAGCTGAGAGAGAGAGAGAGTCTGGAAGAAGACGCAGAGTCAGAGGACAGGCAGGGTACACAGAGCTACTAAATATAATACAAAACACTTTCGTGTAGACACCAGTTCCAGCAGAGCGGGAAAATGTCAACGAGACAACACACCCTTTGCGAGAAGTGGTAAGACCCTAAACAAGAGGGTCGTCGTGCTTTATGCTAAGCCAAGAACGCTTAGCCCGAAAAATGGGCAAAGGTTGCCGTTTGCTGAAGTAGTTCTAGCGAGTTACGACAGCATCGGATTTTGGGAACCGTACCACATGTACTTACACGCTTGGAACAGGCAAATAGCATCAAGTAAGCTTCCGCTTGATTAATAACGGTCATTTGTTTTTATTTCTTGCATTTCGGATACACCACGGGGTCGTCTTGCAACGGAGTTGGGCCTGGGCGACGCACTTGGAAGACCGATCGGTTCGGGTCTTTGCCATCGGAGATCTCCGTTTCCACCGAGCGATGGTGGTTTCAGTTTTCTAGCGTTCGTCAGAACAGAAAGCGATTGCTATGTTGACCCCGGACGCAACCTGTGGCCGTGCGTCAAAAGTGTTCGAACCGGTCAGTCCGTCAGTCAGGTCCACGAAATGTTACAAGTCAATAAATTTAAAATATCCCCCGCGCAGGCAGGCGGACACGGCGTGTGGAGCAATTTATTCGTTCCTGCAACTTGAACCTTCCCGACCAACCCCTGGTGGTGGGGGGGGGGAGGGGAATTGGGAAATGAGGAGGGAGGAGTGGCACTGGGAGAGCGGAAATCATACCTAATAACGGCCATACCGTACACCGGTCCCGTGGCCGAAACCGTCGGCCCACACGGTGGTACGCGCCTGTATGAGATATTTATTTGATTCGATTTCCATTCAAATTACGGCACCTCCATTAAAACATAAAACTTCCACAAAACAAACAATTCAGCCCGTGGAAGAAAGTGCAATAAATAACACCGGCGAGTCGGTGGACGGGGTTCGTTGAAAATACCGGCCCGTTGCTTGTAAACTGCGCTAGCAATAGGAACCATCGCCAGGGCGGGAACTATCGCATAAATGGGGACGAATAAAGTGTCTTCTTCGGAGCGTGAACGATGGATGGGTAGCTTAGAAAAATAAAATTTTTGGGCCCGGCCAATGGTGCCTATAAAATGCAGAACACAAAAACATTGAACTACAGAAATTGGAATATGTAGATCCTGACAATCAATCCAGATCCGCACGAACGACGTTCTAGGAAACAAGTGTGCGCGTATCGGATCGTATTTCAACAGGTGACATCATCCCGTGCAAGAAGTGATCCGATCTTGTTGGAAGAAGATTTTCGAGGTGCAATCCTGGGGCTACAATTTGTTCCACAGTTTCTAATGCTGCAATAAAGGTTGTAAACGCATAAAGGTAGGAATTTTCATTTTACAACTCCATTTTTGGGTGCTACAAATGAGGATCTCGTGAGATGCCTTCGGGTCACTTCGGAAAAGGGAGTTAATAAGTCATCAAGCCTTAGGAATCAATTAACGATAAAAACAATACGTGGAAGCGATCGAAAATGTGAGGTTTGGAAGAAAACATGCTCAATTTCATGTCAATAGCAGTATTATTAATCATCACTAGTGAGTCTTGAAGTAACCTCTGAGGGAAGCTTTTATATTTAACTTCAAATCTTCAAGATTAGAGCAAACCCTGACTGAGTTATCTGATATCTATGTGTATCTGAAATCTCCAAATCTTTGTCACGAGTCTCTGAAGGAAAGAAATTCTTCAACTTACATAAAACATTAACTCCGGAGTTTTTTGTTCACGAAAATAGCTATCAATAAACACCGCTACCGCATTAACCTAAAGCCGTGTTATATTTATAATCGACATTATCGGTGACATTCCGCACCCAATCACGATCAATTCTTATCCCAACGCAACCAGCGCACATCAGCGGATCAAGTGAGGATATTATTTTCAACACCTGCCACTGACACGGCATTCTTCACGATGTTTGCTGCTCATTTAAAATTCATACCAACTAAATGCGGCCAAAACCAAGTCCCCCACCCAAATAACAACAAATGTTGCGGCCGATCCGAAAACAATCATTCGCACTGCAGGCATTATCCGTCGCATCGTCACCAAAATCCCATTGAGACGCTTGCCTTCATCGAGCGCAACTACCGAAGACCCCGGCGGGGGAATGGTTAGGACGCGGTCTAGGTGCCTGATGCCTGGTAGTTTGGTCTGGTCGAAGGTTTTTACACTCCAAAAACGGTCGACAACTTAATTTATTCCCTCCAAAAACCATTCCGCAGCCATTTTGGGGCCGGCGTTGGCCGTTTGCGCTGTGAAATTGTTTTTGGGAATAAAACGGACTACGACAGAAACACAAGCAGCAGCGAAGAACAGAAAAATGCTCCGTTACTTGCGAACACACATGAGCTCGCGGCCATCCCTGGCTGGAACTGGGTGGAAGCAAGGGAAGAAGAAGGGAAGAGAGGGAAAGGAATGGAAGCAAAGGGAACGATCCAAATCCAAATTCTTGCCCATATAAATTAGTAATTCAAGCCGCCTTCAGTTGTCTTTCAGATATGTCGCGTCCCCTTCGCTTCGGGGAGATCCCGCGAGGTCCCTCTCTCTCTCTACAACATTTGTGTACGCACGGTGTATGCGAGTGTGAAGCGTGAAGCGCTGGAATTTAGAATGTCGTGTGCAGGATGGTGACAGTTAACGGCGGAGTTTAAAGTTTCACACCCCGAAAAACCACGAACGTTGGGCCCAGCAAAAGCAAAACAACACACCAGCGTGCCGTACGAGATTTTGGGCGATTTTTTCCCTCTCACCAAGAAATTAAGTCATCGAGAAGCAATAAATTCCCGATTCCATCAACAATCGGCCATCAATCGGCGGATTTCTTGCCTCGACCGTGTTCCGATGATCCGCGAGTTACATGAGACACAGCAAGCAAACAGCAACAATATCAGCCAAGAGTTCAACGAACCTCTTGGAGTCATGATGTGGTTTTTGGGGGAAATGTCCAAGGACGCACGCCAGCAGTGAACAGTGACTCCCAAGGCGACAAACTACCACTGTGCTGGCTCTTTTTTGGCGACATTTCGACGCGCCCATTTTCCACATCACACACTGCTGGCAACGTTGGTGGCTTTCGGAGCCGGCGGGTACGGACCAATTCCTGCGGCCAGCGCGCTACATTATTATAAATGATGCAGCTGTAAAATGTGCACCGATCTGGAGCAGACCGACCAGCGGAAGTGTAGCGGTTTGTATCTTGACAAATAACTTTCCACTTGCTGCCAGGGCCCGGCGAACATATTGCATCGCTGACAGGCGCGTCATGATGCGGTGACCGAGTCCGGTCGTACTGGCGACGATGATTTCGAGGCCGCAAAGGAACAACTCGCCTGGAGAGTTGGCAGTGCCGTCGATTCCGCCGTCACCTCGGAGCTCGAGTTGGGATGAATTATTTTTATCCGATGCCAGCAAACATGGAAACCAGTGGAAAATCTCCGGCTCGGGGTGGCCATTTTTGAGCGATGTGCTCGCAAGTGAGTCCACCGATGCAACATGCTGCGATCCATGGTCGGACGCCCGAGCGTTGCCAACAAATTGCTCCAGACGATATGTACTAATGGAAATTAATGACAATGAGGAAGGAAGTTTAAAATCAATTCCCATACAACCGTGGCCGGGGCAAGTCGAACGGCAAACACTGTGCAGAGTGCAACTACCTCCGTGTGCTCCAGAATAGCTGCGTCTTCGCGGTGGCTTATGATGGCTGCCATGTGAAGCATGTGGAGCATGTGTTTTTGTTTGCGGTATGAAAAATATATCACCACTGTCAGTGGTGATTAATTTCCGATGCGAGAAATGAGATGATTACTAAATCGATTTGCTGAAATGTGTTTATGAGTTACTCCCGCTGTGACGGGCCGTAAGTGTTCCGCACAACGGCAGGTCGTCCGGGTGGGGTCGTGGGGGGGATTGGAGGATTCGAAAAGGGGCATGGGTGTCAGTGTCTGGTTGTTGAAAGGTTGCTTAAGATGGATATATTTGCATCAATTATTCATTTAGGTTCATTTTTCACTGCCCGCATTGCTGCATGTCTTGCTGGCGCAAGGCACGTGTGCGAGCAAGCAAGCTAGAACACGACAGGAAGTGTGTGATTTGCCATCATTTGCTCTAGCTATTATTCTCCACTATAAGAGGTCTTTATACGATTTTAGAATTGAAGAATCCTTACTTTAAAGTTTAAATTTCATGTTAAGCTCTTCATCCAAATTTTCCATACTGATGCGGACATTCAGCTGCAACTGCGTGACTTCAAGCTTACAGTCACTACACGGTCTGCCGGGCTGGTCCAACGAACCTGCAACAAGCGGATAGAACGTTAGAAGCAGAAAAGAGTGATCTTTTGGCCCTGTTTGCTTAATTAAGCCGTATCCGTGTGGTTTCGTCCTACGTAAAGTCCTCCCCATATACACTGATGGCATGTCTAT
Organism: Anopheles rivulorum; assembly: GCA_018908115.1. Taxonomy (NCBI): domain Eukaryota; kingdom Metazoa; phylum Arthropoda; class Insecta; order Diptera; family Culicidae; genus Anopheles; species Anopheles rivulorum. The sequence continues at coordinate 17,414,653 of STHB01000010.1, forward strand.
TTGCACCTTTGGCTATTCACATTTCTCATACGCCTCGGACACGGTTCCGGCACTGCTTTTACTGCTAGATGCAACACATACGAACCGGTTGCAGGATTGGTTTTACCGGCAAATGCGGATAAGGTCCGGGATTCTAGGTTGGCCCCCATGATTGACCGTTTCAGACGTGAAGATGTGATGCTTTTTTGTTTTAAGTTTGCGGTTAGTGGAGTCTGGCATTTTTTTTGTGGTTGGAGATTGTTCTTATGCATTCCACCGAGCGTTTGTTTCCCTTTGCTGTTAGCCAACGGGCGCTAATGAAGAAAGATTTTTTGTTTGAATTACGCCGATTCGATGCGGCTGTTATGGGAATCAGTTAATTGGTTGTAATTAGCACCATTCGTCATCCGTCCGGGTGCAACGGGTGCGGTGCTTTGTTTTCCAGCACAGCCAGCGACAGGAGATACGATCGAGTGATCGCTACCTTTTATCACCTCGGTGTAGAAAATCTGTTCGCGTGTTTGTTTCGGACGCGCAGTGCGGTTTTTGTTTTTTNTTTTTTGAGTCTCTGCTGGATGAAGCTCGTCCTCCTTGTTGGTCGATTTGTTCCACGGAATTCGGTACGGTTTGTTGTGCCATTTAGGACGCATTATCGGGTGCCTGTTAGAGGATGCCCTCGAAAAAAATGCATCCGTATCGAGCTCGTGACAGTGACGTTCCGGCTGGATGGATGATGCACGTTTCGGACATTGTCAGCACCCTGTAATACTGCCACGACTATCGAGGCGTGAGTGAAGCTTTGCGGTGTAATTAAATTTTCTCCGGTCCGGTCCAATGAATTTTAAGAACATTTTTCACACCGCACGCATCAAAACGCTAAGCACAATTCCGGTGAGTTTGATAAGAAGTTCTCCTGGTGGTGGCCCAAAAGGGCCCCCGGTAAAAAGACCACCAAGCAAGCAAAGCTCGACCGCCCCGAAGCGAAATGCCCCGATGCTTCGGCGGAAGTCAATTACGGTTGCACCGGTTACGCCGGGACACGCTGGAACGATCCAATTTATTACTTGAAGCCGATTGTAGACGCGCGTCCAGCAAAGGACGCAGGACGCAATGGCCGCAAGGCGCGAACTCCGAAAAGATGGATGATGGCAGCAAAGCGTGTTTGATCCTTCATTTGCACCATTTTGGCACCAAAGGGCACCGAGTCGGCCGAAACCGTTGACGCTGTGATCAATCGGTCTCGGGGATTTTTGCAGGCAAGCGAATGGAGAAAAAGGAATCCCACCGCTTACGCGAGTAAAACGCAAAATTTGCGCAAACATGCCTGCCAAAGTGAATCCAGCCAAACGGCTAACAGTAGCCCGGGGCAGTCTTTTTTTTTTTAGTTGGTGCTAAAACTGGTGCCGAGGAGTCCCGGGACCCTTGAATCTGCTCAGCTGGAAATGCATTAATTGAAAAAAATGTCAGATTAAGAGCGTCCATATCTGCAAATGCAACTGCACAGGAGGACTTCGATGCTGGCCGGCGTTTGGCAATCATTTAATAATAAAACATTTTTTGTATGTTTTTATACAAGCAAGTTGTGCTGAGGTCCTCCATAAAATTGAGGGAAATGTGTTACTCTGTTTTATTTCAACTTTATATATTAACGTACTACTACCATATGGCCCTTTATAATTCTCTTGGAATGTTTCGAGGCGAGACTCTTGAGAAATAATGTACGACATTGTGTTTCCAATTTGACGAATTGCAAGCCTCGATTATACCATCTAAATCCACTCTTATAGCTAAAAAAAAAGAAGCTGTCTAAAGTAAACTCTCCAAAACCGAAAATAAAATACAAACCATCTCCTGTCGCCTGCAGGCCTCACTTGCGAACAATCGAATTCTTTCACCCAAATTAATCCACCACATGGGGAGGGTGATCTCATCGATTTTTGCTGCGCAAAGATTCTCGCGCGCATGAAGGCTTTTATTTTCACCCATCGCACCAAACGTTTCCTCGGACCGCGGCACTAACTGTGAAGAGAACTGTGCGTTCGCTGTGAAGAGCTGTGAAAATCGACAGGCGGTCGGAACTTATCGTGTGTGAGCGTGTTGTTTTTTCGGGGTTTTGTTGCGTTCCTTTCGTTTTATGTACAGATCAAACAATGTTTGTTTTGTGCCGGTCCCGGCTGCACTTTGTTGCATTTTGTTACACTTCCACTCGGAGTTGTATTGTTGTACCGAACAAGATTACCGCTTGATTCGATACAGTAACAATCTTGTTTAACAATTTAACTGCAGTGTGTATTGTAAATATAAGAGTTTTTTAAAGCACAATTTGTTTTGTTTTGTATAAAATTATTCAATTTAAATTTTATCTAAAACGGAAAGTATACTTAAAATCAGCCTTAATTATTTAAATATGTTAGCAAATTAATGCAAACATTATAAAATTTCTAAATAAAATTTCAAAAATGTATGGCATTTGTTAAACAATTTTCAAATCTAGTTTCATTTTAACATATCCACTCTGAAAGATGTATTGAAATATATTATTTTGTTAATGTTTATTTTAAATTTATTTTATCAAATTATTTAAAACTTTTGTACAATATATTTCTTGAATACTTTTCTTTTTAACTTTCTAAACAATTTAACCTTATAGTTATGATATAGACTGTATAATGAAATCATGACTGTAAATCAGACTGTAAAGATGTAAAAATCAAACAAAAGATGATACGCTAGCCATTTTTTTTGTTGAATTCTTTTGTCTGTTCTAAAGTTTTAAGACAAATCTCTCAAAAGGTTGTGTTTTCAATACAAAAGGATTGTGTATTTTTTGTTAAATAAGAAAGCCTTGCTTTTTGTTCGCTCGCTCTCTCTCTTTCGTTTGCCTCAATCATCCGATCGGTTGCGTCAAATCCGTTTACTTTCTTCCCGAGCGCCCAATGATTTCACCAGCTCGATCGCATTTCGCATCGCTTACCATCAATAACACGGTCGCACACATTTATGAATGGGTATTATGGCTGTGATAAAGCGTAGCGGCAGCAACAGAAAAAGGAGTTAAAAAACAACATTGTTCTCCCTGGGCGTTGGAAAAGGATTGTGCGAACGCAATTGGTAACAGAATCCGAGCATCAAACTACAAATTCCATTGATGGGTGCCCGGTATGGATGCTGTTTGGATTTATCGCCACCGTCTGCTCGATGGGTTTGCTGCTGTTCGAGAGCTGCACCATAACCAAACTCCAAATACAGCGAAAGGATGTGCTTCGATGTCTTATCTGCCGTTCCGAAGCTTCCGAAGCCGGCTGGGTTGGCCACCATTTAACGAGATTAGTTTTTCACTCGATTTTTCGGTTCGGGTTTCCGTCTGGCAGCGGGTTTGACTGTGCAAACATGGCACCCAAGGCACCCAGAGAGTACCACCCCGAAGCACGGTACGTCATGAAAGATGGGAAATAAAGGAAAGGAAAGATTGAACGCGCGCGTCTTTGGACGAAAAAGGGTTTACAGATGCTCTTCGCCGCTTTTTCGCCGTAAGGCGCTGTGGCCGGCTGTGGCCAAATCTTCCAATAGCTCCAAGAACAAAAGCTTCAAAAGCTCATCAGTCAGGCGTAACGGAAGGATTGCGCCCGGGGACCCGAAACGAACTGCCAGGCGAAAGAAGTTTTCCATTCTTCGGCACGCTACGCTCGGACGATTCTTCAAAGCGATGCCAAGCGGTCAAATCGAACTGGTTGAAACGGAGCTGTTTGCGGTGCAGCTTACACAGTAATGCTTGGGACTTGCGGTGGTGAGTGAAAATAAGGTCGAAAAATTGAAGAATGTTTAACGGACGTGGCATAGTGGGTGGGAGTTTTATTCGTCTCTTTCCAACCGAATAGCAGCCGAAGGATGCCAAGACAAATTTGCTTTAATTTTATCAAAAACAACGCAATTCCAGTGCGGTGAGCTAACGTTTGTAGCATTTTTTAAAAAGGTCGAATCATTTCGACGTGCCTAAAGTCCGTATTGTTATTCGTAGGTTTGCTTGATTGTTGAATCGGCAAAGATATGCAGTCAATGTGGTTCGAGAAAGTAATTTGAAGAATTGTTTAATTTTCTCCAACCAAGTTTGCTACGTATTTTACATTGCAAGCATACTTACTTCCGGTTAAAATATGATAGAACAGCATCCAACACAACATTAGTGATTGTGATCGTAATTTTAGAAATATACTCCAAAACCCGACCTGCCTGTTGTTCGCAGTTGGCACATTACAAATGGCGGGATAATCGTTACACGAGTACAACACACACGCACGCTAACGTAACTTTCTTCCCCGAAATGCAACCTTTTTTGTGGAAGTTGGTTAAAAATCCACTCGAATCCTCCTGCCAACCGTCGAGAATTGAGCTGGCCGCGTAAAACTGAACCATTTTTCGAGTGGCGTGATAATTGCTCGGCACGAACTGGCAGCTGGTCACGACCGCTTCTGCCATTGACACCCTCGGCATTATGATTTTGACACCCCGAAAAGCGTCGAGCTCGCTGTGTGCTCGTAAATTTGTTTTCAAAAAACCAAAAATTTGTCACCGGAAAATGGGACCCTTGCGTAGAGCCAAGGCCCACATCTTCGTGGGCAACGAAAGCCCAGCGTTCGTTTGTGTGCCTTTGCTGCAGCAGTAGCAGTGGATGGATTTCGCAGAACGGGAAAAAAGAAACAGTGACACAACTAATGGGACCTCACCCATCATCTCGTAGCCGAGATCGTATATCGGCATCTTACGGAACGGATACGGCCTAGATGATGATGATGATGGTGATCTGCTGTTGCGGGCTAATGCCGATACTGCACACACGGATGCAAGCTGCACCGATTGCGCTCGGTCGGGCTCGTTGGTGGATATTATTTATGGGCACATCCTGGCGCTGGGTCGGCAGTCGTGTTTCAATGTTTTCCCCCCGAAAGGAAATGGCTCATATGCTCAAATGATTATGCACTTCTGGACCGTGCGACATGCGGAGGGCTTATAACCGCCGAACGATAACGAGCGTCGCACGTAGCAGAAGTACCAGCCACACTTCACACAGCGTAAGTGCTTTCTCGATTTTTGTTGTTTCTTATCCAGCGTTTTTTTTTTTTTTTTGTTGTAACTTCTTACAGCACTTTTTGAAATCTGCACCTTCACATGGTATTGTTTCTCACAGATCACTTACCAGCGGTGCTGTACTGGAGAAAGCACCATAAAACACTCATATTTTACTATGAAAATAAGCACTCGGGAGTGTGTGTTTTTTCTCTTCTGCTGGTGCATATGCGCAATTGCTTACCTTTTTGGTTGGCGTGTGTAAACAACGCGGGGCAATTTGTATCACATTTCATTGCTACAAACAAGCTTCTGTTCCAGGCAGCCAAAATAGAACGTGAATGATCTGCGGTAGTTTTTTCTGTTTTAAATTATTTTTCAGAAGCCATTCGATAGTCAGAAATTTGATCATTTCATTATTTATCGTTTTTTATTTAAAATCAACTCTTTTTGGTTCAAACTTGTTTGGTTACAAAAAAAACACATTTTTTTTTCAATTCATCATTGATATGGAAATATCCTATTTGTTTCAGGTTTTCACATTTTACATTTTTGTTTTGATTAACCAGTTTCGCATTGCATTTCCACATTTGCAGTTTTATTTATTACTCGTTTCAATTAGTTACTAATAGCATTGATACATTCTTTCATTTATTTTCTATGCATTCTTTCATTTGTTTATTTTTAATTACTTTCCCTTACAGTTCTTTATTTATTAAGTTGTTTAACTATTTATTCATTTATTTATGTTTTTAGTTATTCAATTTATTGATAAATAATTAGTTATATGTATGTTTAATATTTTGTTCATACATTTTTTTTTGTATTAATTAATTTATTTTGTATTAAATTTGTATTTTTCGTAAGCCAACTTTTTGTTTTTTAAACACATTTTTTTTGCATTTTTTTAACTTTGAATATGAATTCATTAGAAAAACTACAACTCCCTCGTCAAACGAAGTCACTGGTACATTTGCTCTAATTACGCTTAACGAACATTTATGACGAATTTTGAACATTTTCAAAATGTCCAGCCACCCCAACCCCATTGGTACATCATCATGCTGGCTTTTGCTCATCCAAGCGCTACAATCAGCGTCCGGAAATCGGAAACGAACGAGCAAACGTTTTACCGCACGGCCACGGTGATTCGTTATTAGGCTTCGTTTCCTGTTTGAGCGCGACTTGTGTCCCATGCATGCACGTTCAGTTGCATCCTTCTGGCATGCATGCACCGGGGCAAATGGAAGGTTTAAAAATCATGTCTTCTCTAACGCCACACGCTGGAAGGAATGGAAAAGTGCATCATGATCCCAAAGCCTCCGGATATTGGAGTGCTAAATTAGGATGTGACCGTTTTATGGAAATGGTGTGAACTTACACCATCCCACACTCGAACCGAATCCTTGGGGAATCGTCTATAGTAACTTGTTTGGTTGGTTGGAAGTTTGTTGCTGCTGTTTGATTGTTTGTTGCACTTCGAAGAAAATGCATCACAGCGAAACAGAAACAAACACACCATGCAAATCCCACCGGGAGGGCCAACACAATGCACGCTTCTTCGCGTGTGTTGGAAATTTGAATCCACGAACCAGCGTTACGTCACAGTGTCAAATGCAACCGGAGACGGATGTTGTACGTCGGACACAGCTGCCTGTTCAGCGCCACAAGTACAAGCCGTGTCGTTTCGTCTAAGAGCGCCTAGCACCTTCGATACTGGAGATGAATGCCTTCCGAAAACTCCAGACGTTACGTTCCACATCTCCCGGGGAGTTTGACTTTGCTTTTTTCGGTTCCGAAATCGAACGGCAACAAGAATGTCTGTCACTCGAGCCCAAACACTCCGGTTGTGCTCACAAACTGTGCTCGGAGACACGTGTTGAAAATAGCGTCTACAAATTTAGCTCTACCAATATCCCTCTACCAAGAAGAACTGATGGGGCAGATGAAGTCGAAACGACATGCCGTACCAAACAACAGAAAAAAGGGTGCTAAGGACGCTAAACCGGCTAAATGCTCGCGTTCGCTGGTGATGTTTATTTTTGTTTCGGTAATCGACCATCCTAGGACGGTGCAAACAAACGAACCCTTTCCTCTGTTGCACCAACACACCGGACCGGAGTAAAGTGATCGCCACGTTTCGGCACGTCATTTTTATTAATTAGCTGCCGAGTGAAAAATCGACCTGCGCGGATTCCGTGCATGAGACGACCGGTAATCCGATTCCAAACCCGTTGTGATGAGCAAACGCACTCGATGGATTAATGGTTTTGACGGTTCGTAAAAATGCGCTCGAAGAACTTATGCTTCCGCTCATTTGAGCCTTCTCAATCGGTTGCTATTGGCACGTTTGCATGAAAAAAGGGGTACACTGTTTGTTTTGCGGCACATGAAACACGGTGATGGGCTGGTCCCAAAGGGGCCATTGGAGTTAAGTGGATAATGTGCTACAAGATTATGACAATGATATGCCGAAGCCGTTAGTGTACGCATCTTGAGGTTTCATATTTCGTAGACGCTTCGTGTTCGTATTCCGTCTCAAAAAAAAATGATAGAGGAGTTAACGCCTGCAGACAGATGCATGCGCAATGCAGTTCCAACGACGCAACTCCCAAGGATCACAGCTTGTGGCAAACGCATTAAAGGATTAGATCGTTTTGATGGTTTGTTATCACGGTGTGAGAAAAAAATCGGCTTGAAAGAAGTTGCTGAGTGAGTTATTACGTTTGATGCATTCTAGGAACAGGAATGCAATAATAGATCAAGCTGTAAGCGCATCTGTTTCTATAAGGGAATATTAAGGGTATTGGGAACCTTTTTGAATGTGTCACGACGCTTGCTGAGATGATGGCAAATGTCTTGAGTTTCGAAAAACAAACATTAATTAGTGAAAAATTTTAAATGAAATTATTAAACAGAAAAAGCAGTTGAAGAGATTTTAAGCAATAAATCAATATAAAAAAAATATTCAAAAAACGAAAAGATTACGGTAGAACATTTTTCTATAATTGTTTGTGTTTATGGTTTTCAGTCAATTTTAACAAGATTCTATAGTTGATATTAAAAAAAGTCACTCTAAAAACAGTAACAAGCAACTCACGTTGTAAGCTGTAACAAGTAAGGTTAACCCTATTCTATAACAGTGTTGCATGTTGGACGAACAAAACAGCCAAGCAGCCTACTACTCAACAGGAGCCTAATCATGGTGCTCTTTCTTAACATTCACCCACACCTTAACCGGCACGTGCTTGTGCACGATGTATGGCTTTTCCACCTTGTACGGGACGGGCTTTTCGATTTTCACCGGCACCGGTTTCTCCACCTTCACGATCTCCTTCTTATGCACCTCGACCTTGTGCGGGATCTTCACCTCGTACGGTTTGTCCACATGGATAATTTCGTGCTTCTCGACGACGACCGGGAACTTCTTCTCCACCACGATCGGTACCACCTTCTCCGAATGTACGGTGTACGGCACCTTGATCGGGACGAGTACCTTCTTCTCAACGGTCACCTTGTACGGTACCGGCACACGTTCCGTGACGGTGATGTACTTGATTTTCGGTTCCTTGTGGTCCTTGTGCTCCTTATGGTCATCGCCGTGCTCGTACTCCGCGTCCAGGTGAAGTTCCTTGATGGGATGTTCCTTTTCTCCACCGTGATGTCCGTGATGTCCATGCGAATGATCATCATGTCCACCGAAACCGTGATGATCGCCACCGAACGAGTAGCCTTCATGTCCTCCAAATCCATGATGATCGCCATGGGTGAAAGCCTGATGTGTTCCAAAATCGCCATGCCCTCCAGAGTTATCGTGACCACCGAACGATTCATGATCGCCAAATGATTCGTGGCCTCCCTGGGCAGCGTGTCCTCCGAGTTCGCCGTGTCCTCCGAAATCGCCATGCCCACCCAGATCACCGTGGCTTCCATGTCCACCAAGATCGCCATGTCCTCCGAAACTGCCGTGTCCTCCCAGATCTCCGTGACTTCCGTGACTTTCCAGAGCACCGTGACTTCCGTGACCTCCCAGTCCACCATGTCCTCCGTGACCTCCCAGTCCACCATGACCTCCGTGACTACCATGTCCTCCTAGATCACCATGTCCTCCGAAACCTTCATGTCCTGCTAGCTCTTGATGTCCTCCAAAACTGTGATGTCCATCGAATCCATGGCCTCCTTCGAATCCGTGCGAATCACCAAACCCGTGATGTCCTCCTTCGCCACCAGTCTGATGTGTGCCGAAGCTATGCTTGCCATCCGACTCCACGCTGTGGTGATCGCCTCCATGGTGGAACTGTTCGCCGAACTTGTGTTCGTCTCCCAGCTGACCATAGTGACCAAAGGCTTCCAATGGCTTCCAGCTATGGTAATCCTCATTGTTGGACTCGTAATGACCTAATCCTTGCGTCGTGGCGTGACCATGCTCGTTCTTACCGCCCTCCTGAAGACCTCCCAGAGCACCAAACCCAGCGTGACCGTCCGCCCTGGCGGTAAGCTGCGGATGCATCGGGAAGAACTGTCCCCAAGTGCTGCGTTTGCCCACGACCTTAACCGCACCGGAGTCAGTAGCTGCGGTCGCACAGGTCAACGCCACTGCGAAGGGAACAATGTAGAAGAACTGCAAACGAAGAAAGTATGGGAAACGTTGTTCTTAACCTGTTTCGCCCAATATTCTACGAGATCTGGCCAAAATGTTACCTTCATCTTTCCAAGCGGTATTCCTGGTTCACTGGAAAGCACAAACTAAACTGATGCCTTTGATGCTGTCGGAGGCGCGTTTTATAATACAACCTCCTCCGTTTGGCCAGCACAAGTATCTCACTTCCCACTCCGAAACGCAGCATATGGCTCGTTTGTCATCGAACGCTGTGTACCGGGAAGTGAGGTTAATTTGAATCGCCTCCATTCGCCTAGCCCTAAATTCGTCCGGCTGCATTAGTTTCGGGTGCACGGTTTTGGGGGTTTTTCCAATGGGGCTACAGTGGCTTTTCACTCCCGTTTTGTACTGCTACCAGCTTGGCACACGTTTGTTTTGTGCATTTGTCTTCATAAAACGCAGGCGAAGCGGTGCAGCGGGATCGCAAAATAGAAATTGGCCAAATCTCGTGAGCCGCCAACCGGTGAAATCAAATGAAATTTAGTCAATTTCGTACGTACGTAAATGTAACGCTGGGTGGTTGTGTTGAATTAAGGAAAATAAACCAGGGTGAAAGGGAAATCCCGTCGCGCATTAGGTGAAATGCGAGTTCTTCTCTCCGGATCGGTTTCGGGCGTTTGTTTGAACAGATCTTTTGCGCTGCCTTACTAGCACACAGTTGCATAAGCTATTGTGTGTTGGGTGGCTGGTGGTGATGATGATGATCATGATGCGGTTCATGTCAACGCTTTCTTTGGTGCGTGGTTTTTATTTTTTTGCGTAACGCTACAACAAGAGTATGTCAAATGATATTTAAGCCATGAATATTATTCGTTGCTTATGATCTAACGACACCGTGACAAATGTGATTTATTTCAGTCGGGATGCTTTGACGTTGCTGAGGGTGCTACGGCTTGGTAAGCAGGTGATACAAATTGGTAGCAGCACAAAGGTAACGAAATTAATTGTATAACTGCCTAAAGGAGGTGATCTTATATTGTTTCTTCAATATTAGTAACTAATATCCAATGCCAACTTACACTTCCAATGCAAAGGGCGCAACTCGTAAAAGGACCACATCTTTAATATCTGTCTAGACGTCAGGCGCCACTGACCATCCACCATCGTGCCGCTAATAGGAATAGGACGCAAACGATGCGAATGCTTGAGAAGCTTTACCTTCCCTAGCTGTCCCAAATGTTTGCCATCTTTCAGGTGCACTGGTTGGCAAATATTGACCGAACCGTCCCGCTGTGTTGTCTCGCATTTAGCCGAAGCCGACCGACGGCATCGAAACGGCTGACGAAAGACGAAACCGAAAACCCTGTCCGTACGCATCAATAATGTACCCGGCCGGAATTGGCTTTGCTCGACGCCGTTGATTGACTTCCGGTGGCGGTAATCTTTCGTCATATAGCGAATTAGTCTGCCAATCGATCGGATAAATAGCGCCATTATGCAGACCGTCCCGNATTAAGGAAAATAAACCAGGGTGAAAGGGAAATCCCGTCGCGCATTAGGTGAAATGCGAGTTCTTCTCTCCGGATCGGTTTCGGGCGTTTGTTTGAACAGATCTTTTGCGCTGCCTTACTAGCACACAGTTGCATAAGCTATTGTGTGTTGGGTGGCTGGTGGTGATGATGATGATCATGATGCGGTTCATGTCAACGCTTTCTTTGGTGCGTGGTTTTTATTTTTTTGCGTAACGCTACAACAAGAGTATGTCAAATGATATTTAAGCCATGAATGTTATTCGTTGCTTATGATCTAACGACACCGTGACAAATGTGATTTATTTCAGTCGGGATGCTTTGACGTTGCTGAGGGTGCTACGGCTTGGTAAGCAGGTGATACAAATTCGTAGCAGCACAAAGGTAACGAAATTAATTGGATAACTGCCTAGAGGAGGTGATCTTATATTGTTTCTTCAATATTAGTAACTAATATCCAATGCTAACTTACACTTCCAATGCAAAGGGCGCAACTCGTAAAAGGATCACATCTTTAATATCTGTCTAGACGTCAGGCGCCACTGACCATCCACCATCGTGCCGCTAATAGGAATAGGACGCAAACGATGCGAATGCTTGAGAAGCTTTACCTTCCCAAGCCGTCCCAAATGTTTGCCATCTTTAAGGTGCACTGGTTGGCAAATATTGACCGAACCGTCCCGCTGTGTTGTCTCGCATTTAGCCGAAGCCGACCGACGGCACCGAAACGGCTGACGAAAGACGAAACCGAAAACCCTGTCCGTACGCATCAATAATGTACCCGGCCGGAATTGGCTTTGCTCGACGCCGTTGATTGACTTCCGGTGGCGGTAATCTTTCGTCATATAGCGAATTAGTCTGCCAATCGATCGGATAAATAGCGCCATTATGCAGACCGTCCCGTCGAATGCACGGCCGAACGCGCTGCAGGGGTGCAAAGGTGTGGCCCATGTGGGCATGGTTTGAGTGGGGATGGGATGGACCGTATGACTGCTCCAGTTTTGGTCCAGGGTCCCGGCTAGATGTGTTAATTAATTTCTAATTTCCATAAGCGAATTATCCTTTTAACATAATTACCGGGACATTATAGGCGCTAGCGCAAAACGCATGCCACGCGCACAGCATCCGATCGAATGCGTGCCATTGAAATTGAATCCGATCCGATGTCCTGCCGGCGTGACCTTTCCATGAGGTGAAAATAAGGGAGTAGGGGGGGGGGGGGCAAGGTTTGAGGGAGCTTTTGGGGTAAACATGATGCGCACGTACGATGCAAAATAATCACACCATTATTGGCAGCGGGATGCATTGGAATTGATCGGCAGGATTCATTCATCAAACATTCAGCGCCATTCGACGGTGCGCACTACCGTTCCAGATTTTGCAATGTGTTTCTAATGCAATTTCTGGGTGAAGTGAGCGCTGAAATTGCGTTTCTAGCGATTTGCATGTTTGTCTCACAATTTGACCAATTCTTGGAAGGACAAGAATCCATTCCAGAGAGCTCTTGGAAATGTCGTTGCTGTTTGCTCAGCTGCAGCAAAATTATATCGAAAGATGTTGCACTAATGAATCATCTTGTAGAACAATTCCTTTTTTAATGAATTAAATTTATAAACTTGTCGACTTTGTAAGTTAAACGAATTTAATTGCAACTCGTCTTCAATTTATTCCACTAATTAATATGTTTAACTTATGGTTAATCAAGTCATAAAAGCTTTTAATAATAATTAATGTTTCAAACTAGGATCGGGCTTCCGGAACTTCAAACATATGCTATTCACATTTCCACAAAAAAAGGCTCTCACGGCAACTACCCCAAAAGCTCCAAACTCCCAACGAGCAGACTGTCCAGTGGCCGGAAAGCACTATGGAGTGTGAATAAATCATCCGTATCTTAATTAAGCGCACTGTTTGTTAATTTTCTGCCACGCACTCGCACACTTTGGCATACGATATTTCGGTACTAATTATGCTTCCCAGTATCGCTGATCCCTCCCTTTTCTACTGTAGCACCATTTGCATTGGATGCATTCGAATTGGACCGGTAGCCCAGAGCTGGAGCAGCAGCAGTTCGCGTATCACCAGCCAAATCGGCGATAAAATATTTATTCAATTAAGCTTTTAAGGCAACTATGAAAACTTTCCATAAATCATGGATCACTTTAATAAAAACAAACCCCACTCCCAAGTCACACAGGCAACCCGGTTTTGGGCCTCGCAAACATATCTACCCGGCGTAGCAAATTCCTTCCTTCTCCAGAAAGCTTAATCTGTGCCCGGGTGTCTGTGGGTTTAGGCGCTTCATTCGAGCTACATTCGAGCGCCTTCCAACCAGATCTAGTACCAGTGGGCTCTGTGTTTCCTCTTAATTATTAAGATTAAGTGGATTCGGCTTTTGCTGGCTGTCGATGAGCGATGGCCATAAACGGGCACCGACCCAACTATCGCCTCGGATCGAACTAACCAAATGCACGGGCACGGCTGGTTTTCGATTCCAGCTTCTAACTACGACAAGGGGTCTTTCGCTACGGTGCAAAACGTTCATCGTTCATGTCATGGGTGGTTCGCTTTCGGGCCGTGTAGGCAGGTTCTCGGGGTACTCTCGATTCCCCCGGCCGGACTCGCTACGGCGTCGACGGTCCAGACTAAGCTAACAAATTTAGTGAAGGGATCAATGAAGGCATGGCTCAGCCCGGGAGTCGATTTTCGAGAGCGGGAGATTTTTCCGTTAATTAAAACATCAAAAATATCTGATGACCGTTACGAACCNCTTCTAACTACGACAAGGGGCACATTCGCTACGGTGCAAAACGTTCATCGTTCATGTCATGGGTGGTTCGCTTTCGGGCCGTGTAGGCAGGTTCTCGGGGTACTCTCGATTCCCCCGGCCGGACTCGCTACGGCGTCGACGGTCCAGACTAAGCTAACAAATTTAGTGAAGGGATCAATGAAGGCATGGCTCAGCCCGGGAGTCGATTTTCGAGAGCGGGAGATTTTTCCGTTAATTAAAACATCAAAAATATCTGATGACCGTTACGAACCAATTATCACTGGGTCGGGACTGGGGCGCCTCCAGATCGGATGAATCGCAGACCCGTGCAGCTAGCAAACGCCCGATACAAAGACTGAGAACAAACGACGCTATCGAACAAGGAGAGCGCCCGAACTGAGATCTTTATTTTGATGTTTGGTGATTTTTTTCCTCTTTGGAATGGTTAGCCTTCCATTCGGTCAAGTTATGGTTACGATTTCGTACCAGGTCATGCCCATGGGTACGGTAGAACCATTTCGGTACGGTGTCCGTTGTTCGGTGTTGTGTTCATTTCACATGCAGAGCTTTGCTGCGCGCTCGGCCAGTAAAAACCGAGATGAAGATGTGATACACTTTGTAATTATCTGCCCGAGATGCGCTAGCGAGATCAGACATCACCGTACGGCAGTAACGCGAACGACGAACCGCCCGAGAGAAGCGAGCGACAGAGCGGCTCGGAAAGATCGGATCGAGCGTGACCGGGCAAATCCCATTCGCGCGATCGTAAGCGTATCGCTGAGTTATTGGTTTTTGTAATCAACCATTTTTTCTTTATGGGAAACATAACTGCCGTTCCAGCAGAATATGATTGATTGGTGTCCGATTCGTACAGGTCCGAGACGAGGGGCGCTTGTTTGGGTGGGAATGAAAAACAACAAGAAGAAGTGGAAGAAGAAACGCAAACAAAAACAAGTAAGAAAGATCATCTAGCATCCATCAATTGGGGGGGGGGGGGGGGGCTATGGGAAGCGTATTATGGCGATAAATGAGTCAAATAAATAAGAGCTTTAAGTATAGTGGTTCGCTTTCTTCCCGGCTGATCATATCGTTACAGCGAAAGAGTTCTTTCGTTGTTGCTTCAAGATTAATAGCATTGGAAATTGAATTGAAACAACAACAAAAGTAAATGCTAAAATAATTATCAGTTTTTACTTGTGCAAACATTGAGCAAAGTTTTAGTTTTAATTGCTTTACAACCTTCACCAGCGGCAATAATTATTAACTGATAATTTACAATACGCCTAAAGGTTGAAGGTTAGCTATGATAAAAGGGATCCCGCATCAGCACTGCTGGAGGTCACTTACTGCAGGAAGAAATTTTGCCGAAATTGATTTTTAATTTAAAAATAACATTCTTTTCCCTAGCCACCCTGAAAAGGGACGAAGGGTATAAAACTGGTCGAAGGGTATAAACTCCATAAAACTGGTAACTGGTTTATGCACCCATAAGCGAAAATACCGATCGAACCTGAAGCAGGGTTTGCTGTTATTACGTTCAAGGATATGTTTATGCAGATGCAGGTAAGAACGAGAGAGTTTGTGCAAGGAAAGGAAATGAACCATTTTCCCAGCATGAAACTGACACAAAGTCTGTGGTTTGAAATTAGACAAAAATATATTATTTTAATTTAGGTGCGGTTTTTGGTACGATTACATCAACAAAGAGCTCTTAGAATATTTGATAAATTTATATAACAGAGCTGGAGTATAATAGGCTTAATTACGTTTTTTTGATTTCTTGACTTTTTTCAATTTGATGTGGAATGTGCAGCAAAACATGTGAAATTTTTCTATTTTTACTGGTTTCAAAACAACTCTATACATACTTGAAAAAGTTTTATATAGCTAAAAAAAATTGAGTTTTAGCCATTTGTGGATTATTTTCAACTCAAACTGGATTGTATTAAGTTAGAGGTAGAGTTCTGTTGTATTAAGTTAGAGGTTTAAGGAAAATGCAAACTGTCTTAATTTTTTTTAGTCAAGTTGAACATTTTTATACAAAACAATTGAAGCCTTGTTTGCCTTTTGAGCTTGAAATATATGTTAAAGCTCACCAAAAACCATTGCTTTTATATACTACGCCTGTTTCAAATTTTATTTATTATTATATTTTAGTTTTTATAACATCGTTTCAATTTGCTTTGAAGACGATTTAAAAATTTCTCTATTTATTCAAACACATTTCAAAAAACAATTTCAAACAAGTCACATTATTCACTGGATTTACCATTTGAGCACAAAAACTCTGTATACGTAATGCAAAAGATACATTTTATATTTTATTTTGATGTTTTACTAATTCATCTCAACTGGAACTCAATATGTTCTGTACTTTTTAGTACAATAATTCAATTACCGTTCCTTAAGTACTCATAACATCGATTTTTCGATATTCTGATTGTATATTTCTCTACAAGCTCTCAAGATCCAAGAAAAGATGTCATGTTTTCCAAATGTTAAAGTTTTTCTACCTAATTTATCAAACAATAGATCTGATTTGAATTTATTCTTGTTCCGTTGCTGGCACTTGCATGTGCTGTGTACGAGAACGCACTTTTTGGCTTTCCTTATGGCGTTTCCACCGAATTAGCATGTCATCTGCTCGAGCATTGAATGCACGTCCGGCGCGATCGGCGATGTCTACCCCTTCACGCTTCAATGAGGTGCCTGCACCCGGATACCCATCCATGCACATGCACACCCTGCCCGTTCCTCTGCTCCTCTGCCCGAACTGCAATCATGCCCTGTAGAACACACGCACACAACGTGAGCTGGATGCTTGGGGGCTCGGCATTGGATGGGAATTAAATTAACCGCTAATACCGGTAGCTAAACGATTTCCCATAGAATTTTACGGTCGGCATATGTTTCGCTACCGGGACCACCGGTTCCGGGGGCCCGGTGTGGCACACTCGAGAACGCGGCACACGGTTGGTGCGCCTTGAGAACTCACACGTCAGCCACTTCATCACCATCATCATCATCACCATCATCATCAGCATCATCGTGATCATCATCATGGACCCATCAACCACCGAAAGCAGCTTCGTGCATACGGTAATCGCCGATGTTGACTTGCAACTTTTTCGGGTGTTCCCTTTCGACCGCCGGCGTAGCGAAGCACGATACGCAGCAGACTGTTGTGGCAATGGAGAATATGGTTCGAGTGTGTCAAAATAAAAAGAAAACTAAGCGAGGTGGGAATATTTTCACCGAATGCCGCAAAGACCATCGAGCAGGCGGCAATCCGGCAGCAAATCAATTTCACCCTTTGCAATTGGCATCAAAGGCAGCATCGGCCGCCGGGACCGATGGGAATGGAGTGTTCGGCACTCCAGTACCAAGGGCCAGCCACCCATGCTATCTGTAAAGCGTGTTCTATTGACTGCACACCCTGGTTAGGCGGTGGCACTATTTAATTTCCGAAAAACTTCCACCTACCGGGTGCAACCATTTATTGATTTCGATTTATTTGGGGAAGAGGCTGGTCGGCTGTTTTGGTTGTTGTTATTTCGTTGCGCATACCTGCGCCACCGGTAACTTGCGTCGGCATTGGTACGCTGGCAAAAGGAAATCGTGAGCTGTGCATCACGAGCTGAGGCGTCGATTTTTTGTTAACGGCATCATCCAACAGGGATGGAATGTGCGCTAGGAATGAATGCTAGAGAATGGCTGCTATTGCATTTGTTTGCACCTTGCTGGCCGTCAAGGTTTTCGCTTTTCTTTTTCGTTGGATTGGTTTCGGTTAGGACAGGACCATTCCAAACAGAATTTAAATTTATACTTGTCTTAGCATACTGAAAGCTTTGAAGCATTATATTTTACAACTTTTTCTTTGCTTCATTGCTGTTTGATTCAATTTGATTGACATTTCATAAAGCTTGTCTAAATTGCAAATAGATTCTTGTCTTCGATAGAGGTTGGATTTTTGATTACAATTACCTTAAAGAAAATCTGATCAACACTGATCTGATCAAACAAAGTATGAGATACGTGCAAAGGGATTCAATAAAATAAACATTAAAACCCCAACCAGAGAGGTAGATAGCTAAATTTAACGTTTTAATACATATTGAAATACTACGAATGTTGTAAAGGAGTTAACTTTTGGGTTCAATTTAATTAATAGTGAAAACAGAATAATATTTTTTAAATAAATCGAAAATACGTTAAGAACTTTGAGTTGACATGTATCTCATGTTTTTATGTATATTAGCATCTATTATATCCAATTGTCGTTTATCTACATTTTTATCGATATTTCTCCCATTTCTGGTGATTAGGGCAGAGTATTAGCACAGAGCCAGTTGTAATATAAAAGAGCATAACTAGATAACTATTTACAGAAAAAGGGTATTTTTTATGTTTTTCTACATTTTATGGAAATGGCATTAATATAAGTTGTGGAGAATAATTTTATTATTTATATCATTAAAATATCCTTTAATCAATAAAATTTTCTTTCTTCCTTAAGTACATTTCTGCATTGGAATCGAATTCGTGATGTAATTTAACAGGTTTTTCTAAAGACATTTGCTAGTCTAGATCTTTACTTGGTAATTTCTTTGAGGTATTTTTGATATAATTGTGTTATTGAAAAATAGAGTCAATTGAATTGATTATCTGTACCATATTCTTAAGAAGCTTCAATGAATTTCAATAAAAAAAACAATCAAAAAATACACAATTGGTATTAAAAAGCATTGCACTTTCAAGGCACTATCTCGTTCAATCAGCTCGCAAACAGAAACTGCACTGCAAACATACCCCGAGCTACTTTATCGTCGAATAAGACAAATAAAACACATTTCCAGCTGATCAGATACGATGATATATTGGAACGATCTTTATTTTTTGTTTGCAATTGCTTTCGGTAATTTAGATAGCATCTGGATTTTAGCGCTTTCTCTAAAAAGGAAGAAACCATCACCAACGTTTGCCCAAACAAGATTGTTTCTGGGTAAATGAAATCTCTTTACCAAACAATAAGATCCATCCACCATTCAATGGATTAGCGTGGAAGCGAGTAAAAAACCATGGTCCCATAAAGGCATTCCGGACCCACAAAATACACAAAAGTATCACAAGTTTAAACGCATCCCTTCTGCACGTCGTATGATACTTTATCTGCAACCAAGCACAATAAAAACGAGCAAAAGCCGGTCAAAAATGAGCCAACATTTCGATGGAATGGTGATCGCGATTCGGTGCAGCAGTTTTTCGCTGTTTTTTGGGAGCGATGTTTTGTGTTGAATTTTGTTTGCAATTAAGATAGTATTAATCTATTCTTTTTACCCTCCCAAAGAACAATGCGACTTGGCGGCTGAAGCGCTTCGGGTCAGGGCTCATTGGCGATCGCGCGTTTCGATCGGGCTTCGAGCTGCACTCGCTGCATTGCATTGTTGCCGGTCGAGCACCAGCAAAAGCGCACAATTTATGCAGGGGTGGTCCTAGAGGAGGTGCTGGCAGACAGGGTTAAAACACGACAACGACGAAAATCGATCTACCGAAAAGTTTATTATTTGAACAGCACGAAACGAGTCGTGATGAGCCTTCCCAAGCACACAAACATAAGGAACGACAACAAAATAGAAAAAAAAGGTTGAAGAAAACTTCCCTTTAGGGAGTGAGAGAGACATCTACTGAGGTGGAAGGAGGAAGCTGGGTGGTAAAGGAAGGGAGCTAAAAAATAAGATAATACACCTACCGATTGGGGAAAAGTGCATCCTGAGCACCAACGCTGTACGACGAAGTATGGAAGTACTCGCACAGTACCAAGGCGCAACCATAAAGACACGATTCGCCGGAACATGATGTGCCGTACCAAGAAGGCAACTCGGTTACTCGGAAGAACGTTTGCGAACGACCAAGAATTGGGGTTTTTTTCCAGTCAAGAAGGGAACAAGAGCACATACACACACACACACACACACACACACACACACACACACACACACACACACACACACATACACCACAAAATGGCGAAAAAGATTGAATGAAGTCGGGCAACCGCAACAAAACCCACCGGGAACGAGAGGTTTGTACTCTTATCGGTTTAATATCTTCATAAAAAGCGAAATTATAAACAATTTAATCAATAAATTATTATACTTTATATAATTCCACCAGCACCACCGCGTCGCGTTCATGTTATGCCGCCGGTAAATAATGATGGCCCCATCGAGCATTGCGGGCACTGCCGCGTACGTTGCAGTTTCGTGGTGCACCACGAGCCGTGGAGTACAGCAAAACTTCGCCACAGAACAGTTTTTCGTTTTCTTCATCCGGTACGGGTTGTTCGCTTCGTTTGTCCGTGTGGCCGTAAAAGCCGAAATGTTCGGACGTTTCTAGCGTTCCGTTTGCTGGAACGGTACGGGCATTCATCGGTTGCCGTACTGGATGCGATTGGGTACATGCAGAAATTATGATTGCGATAAGGGCGTGCAGCGTGAGCTACGATCGGTAAGTGGGTTTTATTACGACCCAGACACTAGACACAGCATTCCTTCGCAGCCACCTCATTGTTGTTTGTTTTGTTCGTTGTGGGTGTAGTTTTGGGGGCTGGGCTATACCGTGCCCGGGTGCACTATTGGTGCAGTATGGGTCAAATTTCCTTCCTGGGGAGTTTTGTAACTAATTAAGACGCAATTTGAAGGGAAGTACGAATCATCATTTCAACTTCTAAAAACTCTTTAGATCATCTAAGTAATCTTTAGTAATTTTTATAAAAATCCCTAAAACTAACCCATAATTTATTGCCTCATTTAACGTCTCATAGTGGTGAGCCAAATTGCAGCATACGAACGCTACCGCTTACAATGTAGTTTGCACACGTTTTCCCGTGCAAGGGTGCGCTTGCAAGCTGATTTAACTTCATTTCGCTCGACACGCCAACCCGAAGCCAACGATACCGAACGATCGACGAAGACATTTGATAGCGATCGAACGCTGGTGCTCTCGCCTCGGTGGTTATTGCTTCCACCGCCGTCTTACATGTGGCACGGTCGTTATGCAACCGAGCGCAACCCTTCCGTAATCATGCACTGTTCCGGCGTTCTCTTAGCCAGCAAACCGACTACCTAGAACCTTTTTTTGCCTTACCTTTTGTGGTTTCCCCCATCGGCGCACGAACCATTTTCGGGGCTGGGTATCGATCGATCTTTAGTGGTAATGAAATAATTACTGCACACAGCAGCTGCTTCTACACTCGTAACATCGTTCCGCGTACACATTGTAGCGTCCAAAATGTAAACGAAACACGTAGTGCGAGAATTTGTTACAATGTAGAAATGGTTCTTATATTTAATGGTTGAATGGATATCGTACATGAAATGTTAATAATTTTATTTGTTTATTGAAAAGCTTAATTAGTTTAATTTATTCCTTCTCTGTGTGTTTTTATTATTGTTCTGTTCAGTTTCATTATTTGTGTAAAACAAACAAACTTATATTTTAATGTGCTGATTTAATATGTAATAAATATTAAATAAATGCTATCGATTACTTCTCAAAACAAAGAAAAAACTACATAGAATAAAATGTAAAATAAATAATACAGAAAATAACAAACTAAGCAACAATAAAATTGGCATAAGAGCATATATTCATACATTAGCAACAAACTATTCAAAAGCATGGCACAATTTTGCAATCTATGGTGCTCCAAAGATGTGCAAATAAAATTTCTGAAATTAATATCGATCTGTTGCTGAGCCTTCGTGTCTTTGAAAAAACTTCGAAAATGTTTTTGAGCTATTGTTAGAGCTTACATCTTTAGAACTGTTCAAAGCCATTACTTCGCTATGTCAAAATTTTACGTAAAATAATTATATTAAAAATAACTTTGCTAAGTGTCCCTGCAAAAAATCATTAAAAATCACTGAAAAAGTCATACATATTGAAAGTTATAGTATATAACCTTATTTAATTGCTACCTTATACATCGGATGTTATACTGCTATTTTAATTCTAAAAAGTTAAAGTAATTTAAAATTTTTAATTTAAATTTTTAAATCCAAATTTCATTATTAAAACAAAAACACCAATAAACCCCAAAAGACATAAAAAAACTATCAAAAACTAGATTGCTGTATAAGTTTGAACTAGTATCTATTCGACCAAAACTGAATAATCAAGATTATTAGGGCTTTTTAGACTTTCCTTCCCTTGAAGTGTCGTGCTTACTCATACGAATCAAAGATAATACCCATCCAAACAACAAACATCATCATAACTTCCAATACCGAATACCGATGGGCCGTAATTTATTCGCATCTTCCAAGCCACGACCGGCAAGTGGTCACCATAAAACTAGCTAAAATATTTATACATTAGACATCTTCGAGCACACCATCGGAACCATTTGACCCTCGGGTCGGCCCCGATCGTCCACCGTGCGTTGCAATGACCGGTCACATTGCACATGATAATCCCCTTCAATTTAATTAACGTTAGCGAGCCGAATGAATCATTTAACCGGGACATATAATTAGTATCCGTGCGAACCGATCGTTTAGCCGTGCATCAGAAGAAGAAGAAGAAGCAATTGTCCTCGGAAGGGTCCGCGGCCCACTGACCGCCTGATCGGTTTTGCAGGGGGTCGCCCGCATGCATAAAGCATGCTACGGGTTTTGCAGGCAGTAATTACAGGTATGCTTGCATCATGCAATCAGCATTTAATCGATCACATCTCGGTCTCCTCTCATGAATGGCAAATGAGGCCAAATGCGCAAACCCCAGTGCGGGCTGTTTTCCAACGGTGCACAATACGTCCGCGATGTGTCGCACGACACTATTGGCGATGCAACCACGCTGCAACTCTGGCCAGCGTGAGCCGTGTCGCGTCTTCCAATCGCGGTTTCTTGTCAATTGCTTAGCGATTGGATCGGTGTGTGTGTGTGTGTCCTTCAAAAAGAAACGAACTCCGCAAGCAAACGTACCGTTCGCTATGATGTAAGCAAAATTATCTTCTCTATTTATTACTTTTCGCATCCATCTTCTTATCGGCGAGCCGGCAAGGATTGCTGATGCAGTATCTCGCAGTAAATCGCTACATTACCTTCGTCTGCGATCACCGTCCACCAATGGCACGCTATTAACGCTTGTGCCCTTGCTTGTTACCACCAGGACTCGCTGTCTATCGTGGCTTCGCTGTGCAACGTAACGAACCGTACTGACTCACCTTCGCCCGAAGTGTACCGGCGATGGCGTGGGGCTTAATCTTATGGGCATTTACGGCAAATTGCAGTCATCGTTTAAAGTAAGAGACTTTAGATGGACGAGTGTGGAGATGTAAAAAAAAGAGTATTAAACACACACATAACGTTGCACAACCAGCTAAACGATTGCCATTCGCGGTTTGAAGTTGGCAAAGTCACCTCAGTCGAATGTACCACCCGCTAGGTTGCAGCGAAGCATCGCTTCTTCGTCCCCGGCAAACTATGGGGATGCAGTAGGCAGTAGCTTGGACAAATGTATTACAACCAAGATTGACTATTAATTGACTCACCCAAGCGGCACTGTTTGCTATAAAAAGTTATGGCTTTTCTAAAGTATTTCGTTTCTTATGGTAAAAATGCACTTTACTTCTAAACAGTATTTTTTTAATTTATTTATGAAATTTAGATGATCGTCTTCAAAAACATGTTTGCGTATCAAGAAGTACATTGAAATACATAATCTTGTGGTTAGCAAATATATGTTTCCAAGTCTGAACCTCAGCCCGAGAAGTAAATTAAACGTTTAAGACCCTTTTTTCCGACCCGCAGCAGCTACATTACGAATTTGATCTTCCCACTCTGCGGCTGAGAGATGCAACACTCGCCTTAGTTGCAAACCGTGACAGTGAGATTGATTTATGTTAGTTTTAAAGCCGTGTTACCAGTTTTATTACGACGCGCGAACCAATATTCGTCATGACGGTCTGCATGACGCTGCGGCGAGTACGATAGCGTACGCGACTGCGCCATGCGACTAGCTGCGATCGTTGAGGTCACACTGCCTAACTACAGCTGCATGCGGCGGAATGTGAACCGTTCCGATCGGTAATCCGCCCGTGTTAACAACCGTGTACCCATTCACCTGGTGCCGGTGCCAGCATTTTGTTTTTTCTTTCGCCCGTAAATTCAATCGATCCGATCGACACGTCACCGGGTTAAGGAGAGGTCCTTTGATTTAGGTTTATGGATAAAGTTTCCACGCCGGCGATCAGGCCGGGCACTGTGCCCGAGCACCGATTCCGTGTTTTTTAATTAGAAACCAATAAACGTCCGCGCGACGACCGTTAAGCAACTCCATAAAGCCGGATATTAATTGATGTCTTATCAAATAGCAAAACATTAATGATTCCGTTTGAAGGGGGGAAAATGCAATTTTTCGCACACACACAAAAAATACGCGCAACATCGCGGAAAGAGGTTGGTATTACCAGGCAGGTAAAAAATAATTCATACTTGTTGAACACGAAGAGGTGACCGCAATTTAGATAAGATCGGGAGGTTGTTTTTTATGACGGTTTGATGGGGTTGTACAACAAGAATTTACCGACGGGTAAGATAACCCAGACCGGGACAGGAGGATAAATAATTTACGGTCCAATTTAGAAATTATGTCCATCATGCAGCTAACAGATGAGGTTTTCTCACATTTGAACCAGAGGTATAATAAATTGATCGCCATCGTTGAACGACTGGTAATAACTATTGCAAACGTTTCCTGTACGCGTTGTAAGCGAATTGTGATAATAAATAAATTAATAATAAAAAATAAATTCACACCAGATGCACGACAATATCAACACAAAATAACGTTCAGTAGGGACTTGGAGTCATGTGACAAAGAATGAATAAGCAGTTGCAATAGAACCTGCTGTGTGAAAAATTTAGCTTTGCCAAGATCCGTTAGTAATAACGTGCTTAAAGTCCATGAATTTGTTGAAATTTCATATTTGTTTTCTATCTTTTGGATCAAATCAGATTGAAAATAAATGCTTAGAATGAGATGATATTTAAAATTAAACTAAATTTAAGTTTTAATAGCTAACATTGGGGAACTTAAAAGCAATACTAAATTATGTTCCAGCTTCTTGAAGGTACGGAGTTAGAACTGAAGATGAAAAAGTAGGAAAATATTATACTCCTCTCTCTACTTCTGTTGGAAGCTGTATTAGGCAGTATAGTCAACGTATGAATAAATTCTATCAAACTATAGAATAGATTTCTTTTTCAATAGATCTCGTTTTATATTATTTTATACCATGTTATGTTTCAATTCCCATTAGATTTTACCAAAAGAGCCAACATTTAACATAACACCAATGAAAGCAAAATTACAATATCCTAATGCCGTCATCTTCAATTGTCCCAAATACACTCCAACTTTTTGAACGGCCAGCTGCATGCAATTCACTACATCTTATCGGTATCGAGCTGCACGCTGGGCTTAAGAACATGTTAAATCCTATCTCCACCGATAATAACCTTCGACACTTTGTGTCCCCGTTGGACACGTTGATCGCATCCAAACGGAAGCGTGCGAATGCAAACCGGAGCTGCACAAACACGTTTCAATCGCACCAAACGTGGAATGATGAAGGATACGTTCGCCCCTTTTTTGTGGAATGGCATTTTGGCTCCATCAAAATGTGTATCGAAACCCGTACTGGAGTAAAGCATGGTGTACGCAGCTGGAACCACAAAACCATTCTCCTAAGACCTAATTTAAATGTCATATGCAGAAAATGCAATTATCTACCGCGTTTTTTTTTTGCATAGTTTTTGCATGAGGACCGTTTGGGCATACGGCATCGCATGCAGCTTATCTGACGCGCTCATGTATCCACCTCGCCGGTACCTTGCTTCGGGGCTGATGGCAAGCATGGCCAAATCAACGTACCAGTCAGTCGCTCAGTGCCACTGGCCAGGCCATCGTTGGGTCGGCCTCCGTGACAACTAAAACCTACATCTTAAGCAGCGGCATTGAAAGCAAACGGAATTGAAATATCTTCCGAGATTAATTTAATCCCTGCAAGATGCCTACATACTTACGAGTGTTGTGTTTTTTTTTCGGTTTCACCTCTGGGTAATGTTTTCTTTCTTCGCTTCGCTATTCCTTATTTTTCCATCTCCAGCTGTACAGCTCTTTCGTTCTTGTGTTGATCTTTTATTTTCAGTTTTTTTTTTTTTGGTTCGTTGCAATATCTTCTTGGGCGAATTTTGCGTCTTCCTGGTTTCGTGGTCGCAGGCCGGTGCAAAGTAGCCTACCTGCGGAAAGGACGCTACGGCCCTGAACCTACGCAAATGGGATAAGTCGAAGCGTAGTCGCCAACCCCGGCCAGGCCAGTTACAGCGTCGGCAGATTCACTCCTCGCTTAAACGGATGACGTGTGAAGTCTTCGGTCGCCGGTTGCCTGCGAAATCGAAAAGCATCCCGTGAGGTGTAGCAGAAGAAAATAAAGCATCCACTACCACTCATGGTGCAGAGCCGAGACGAGCAAGCGACGGCATAATCTGTTTGATTTTGACAATTTAAATAGGGAGATTTTGCCCTTGCGTTGCGAGTGTTTTTCGATTAGTTTCATGTTGAAAGATTGTGCTTTTTGTTGGATTTCTTTCGTGTTTTTTTTTTTTTGTAGCATCCCAACCAGTGATCTTTTGGCCGGGGGTTTTGCTGCTCTTTTTTCCCCACTAGCTGATGTGCAGCTTCCCATGTGCAGCTCGTGAGATTAGGTACGAAAGCCGTAGGGTTCTTGCAGCTCGGTTGGGCTGATCCGGCCCTCGCTGGCGCGTCAAAAAAAGTTAAAAGTCAAAGTCGATGACCGTGGCAATCCGTTTGGTTGGTTTGCAAGCCTGCCAGAATGTGAGATGTGATGAAAGGTTCACTTGATTTCACATACACTGTCCGTCGACCGGCTTTCGCCTCTTTCGCGCAGTTAAAGGATAAGCCATTCAGAGTCTCGAGTCTGTGTGTGTGTCTCTATCTCTGCACCCAGCGGAAAACCATTCTGACAGGTTATGCTGATGGCGATGGGAAGATGCGAAGGCTTTGCTTGCCACCCGGACCGCCGGGGCAGATTTATTTTTGCAGAATAATGTTTCAATTTGCGTTTGCCCCGGCGGAACAGGAAATCGCTTTCGTTTCGTGCGAAGATGTATGCGCCGGACGATCGTACATCTTCGGGAGCTGCTAAATAGCCGTGGCTAATTGAGTGAAGCAGAATTGAATTTACGATTTTCGACGCACAGCAAAACGCTTGTTAGGTGGCTGGTGTAAAGCAAATAAAACATTTTAATCAGATGCCAAAATGATTCATTTGATCGTCGGGGTGATCTCCATCCATTCGGAAACTTTTTCCAACATAGAGTTTGGAGCCTAATAAATTGGGGAAAGAGAGGCAAAAATATTACCATTACGAATGTTTTTTAGTTTCCGTGTAAATAAATCGAAGTTCAAAGTAACGCGTGATCTTGGAGCTTAGATCATAAGGAACTCTTCCAAAGAGATTGCAAATTTTTTAACGCGGGAATATTTCTGTCTTGAATATCCAGTTTTTTGGTGTTTCTCGGGGATCGCACACAGTTCTTTCGCACTTTGGCAAACTTCTGATATATAATCTATATGGGCTTGTGATCAAAGAACTCTTACTGTAGAATTTATCTCAAATACCAACTTATGCGCCATTACCAGAATATAATTACCGAATACCAAAGAGTTATCATCTTTCAAAATAATACCTGAAGAGTTCTCAAAGGACTAAAGAAATTGGATCGCAATGTTAAACCCTTATTGCCTACTCCAATAAGTGTTGTGTATTATGCAGCAATAGTTGATCTTAATTGCTTTAAATCCCATCCCATTGCCCATCCCAAGAATGTCCTGAACAGTTCTCTTGAACTTCGAAATCATGCATCATGCATTCTTTAATAACACAATAAACAGCAGTGAAAGAAAAGAGTAATAATTTAACAATTATTACATTCCAGTAAATGAAACAAAAGCACACAGCGCTGCTTACAACGAGCTCTAAAATAAGCTCGTACCATAAAACCACTCTCCTACCTTTCTTTCCGTAGCCTCTAAACAATAAAATAAATAATGAACAAACATTAGGCGGGAAAAGGATTTGAGCAAGATATATGCCAGCATCGAAGCAGCTAATAGCATCCAGTAAAAGTAGCAAATGGGTACCCTTTTACGATGTGAATGTTCCGATCAACGGTTACAGCCGAGATACAGCCGATTTCGGAACCGAATTGCTCTTCTTGCAGGCGTAAGCGTTATCCGACAATGATTCATCCGCACATAGATATGTTGGCTTATTGCCTTTATGGCGCTATAAAACAAACTATTCACCCATGGCCGCTTTTCACCGGAACATGCAGCGAAAACACAAATGCACACATTTTAAACGCAATACTGCAAGGACACCNCCGGAACAGACCATTGACAATTGTAGCAATGAGTGAGGGCTTTCCTAAGGTTTTGCAATTGTTTCAGCCAGGGTTTGTTTTTTTTTTTGTTTGGATTTGATCTTAGCCCAGAAGGAAACCGTCATTGTTTTTTTTGTTGTGCGAGAATAAAACTGTGATATTTTTACGACATTATACTACATGCGAGGCGATGACCACTGTGAGACTTTATCCAATAAGTAGTGGTATGTGCAAACAAAAACCAAAAAAATGCGTATACATATATGGATGTCCAACTCAGATTTACGGTTCGCTTTCAGTCACGCTGAGGTACATCGTTCACGATTGATGGCTTGGAATCGGATAGATTTGTTGCGATTGGGGCCCTCCTGGCCGGGGCGATGTACATCTCAAAGGAGTGCCCTCTCGGTGCGAGTCCACCGATGGGTCGTAAAGCACGATCGTTAAACGCTAAGTGACACGGAATTGACGCACGACGCATGCACATCCTTGCCGCGTCAGACGATTTTTAGCACAAATTCAATAAAAATAACCCGCGGGAGTGTCGATTGAATATCCGACGACGACGACGACGACGACGATGTCCGGATGCGTGCAGCAGCCGTTTGCCGAGGCGTAATGAGCAGGTTAACGCGACTAATGTGCATTTATTAGTGGTAAGAAATTGCCATTTTATGGAGCACCCATAAAACCGACCGACTCCGACGTGGGAGGCACATGGGAATCCGGGATCCCGGGGTTGGTGGATCCAATGTCCGTGGATTAACGCAACGAATTGGCGAGTTGAGGAGGCAAGCGAGAGTTGTGATATCGTCTCGAAGTCCTTGAAGACTCCGTCACTTCTTTGGTTGGAAAGGTTGAGCTGACCGAGTCGTGTAAGGGTGGTGACTCCAACAGCTATAGCTCTCTGCCCATATCCCAATTAGCATCTTCCAGCGTAACGATGGCGTCATAAATCTTGCGTTCGTACATCTCGTACATCTTGGCACCCGGGCGTGGAACGAATCCTTCCTTCATTCTGCAGGAAGCATTGGCGAAATGGTTTGGTTCCGCTGTTTGCGTCTAACACCTCCGCAGGGTTCTTGAGGTGTGATGCGCTTCCGTCCGTTGTCCTTGCCTCGACTCGACCACTACTAGCGACACTGCAGGCGGTCTACTGCTTACTGCAGACTTATCGGAAGAGCACTCTTCCAAATCTACTCGAGTCATTCGGACCCGCGGACGCAACCTTGGCACGTAACCCGGGGGACTAAATGATCCATCAGAATCTTGTGTTGATCGATAGACCCCGGACAGTGCGGGATATCGTAGATCACCATCGTTCTGTGCGCACCAGCATCCAATAAACGCGTCGAATGTTACCTCAACACAAAAAAAAACCGGAAAGTTTTATTGCCCACGCGGGAGATCCAGTGACTGGAATGGAGACTCGCTGTGAGACAATCGGATGGTGAACCGCTGTGGCTTTGGTGAAGGATGGTTCTTTTTGGGTTCTTGTGTTCAGATATTTATGCGTGACCGGTTTGGGTGCACGAGAAGCTGCACGGAACGAATCGCTCCCACAGTGGGCAAATATTGGTTTGTAATGAGGCGTTGAACCATTACGTACCGCCTTGACCTTGGAATGTTTCGCCAAGGGTAGTTAAAAGATGGATGCGGTTTCTGACTTTTTTGTGTACTTCTAAAGGTATCTTTCCACTCCTTTCGGCCACCATTTAACGAGACATGGTGGGCTTTATTGCACGTAGGCTAAGAGGTGTAATAGCAACAAAATGGCTACAAACACCACAAACCCCAAAATTGCATGCGGATGCAGTGTTACAGCCATCCTTGTGCTTTTTTATTTCTTTCTCTTCCGGAATAATTTCGGCCCTGCTTTACATCGAATGCATTTTAGCGGTACGTTTTAAGCCCACCGCGAGCAGTTAAAATCGCTTCATGAAGTGTGAACCGAAGCACGGAATTGCGTTCCACGCGCGCATTTTCGCTAAACGATTGCCGCTCGTGGGCAATTAACCAATAACCGAAACGAGAGACGAAGAAAAAAATTGGCACAGAACACACACGCATGCACGTGGGCCGCTAAAATCCATTACCATTAACAAAACTCTTGATCCCGCACGATTCGAGCGATAATCGTATCGGTCGTGTGAGGTTTTTGGTCGCCTGCATTTTTTTTTTTATTTTCTGTTTCACTTGTTTTATCTCACCTCGGCTGGCTATCTTCGAGCGAGTTCCTTAGTTGCCACCATCCATCACCATGGCCGGGTGCACACTTCATCCAGGCTGGATATGTCTCATGCCGACACGGAACTGCTTTATGCTAAGTATGCCCGCCCAATCCCTCTCTTTCACCCCCTCTCCCTTCCACATCTACCTTCTTCCCCTGGGGAGGAAGGTTCTCTCATCGGGGCCCAACGAAATATGGACCCGAAAAAAAAAACGAAAAGAAATAGGAACGTAATCCATCGAAATCCAAGATAAGCGGGCTGCAGTGGGATTTGATTTTCTTCTCGCTTCGGTTCTTCACTTTCGTAAAGATGCGCACCGGCCCAACGCGCGACGATCGAGGACGTGGAGAATCTGCTTCAAACCTGCGAAACGAAAATGCACACGGTAACATTAAAATGCACATAAAACTGACTGGCAAAACGCCGTTCGGTAAACGGTGTTCTTTTTTGCTGTTGTTGTGTTTTTAAGCTTCATGATTTGTTGTGTGCGTTTTTTTATTATTATTTTGCATTCCGTACGCATCTCTTTTCTCTCATCCCCCCCCATTGACCGATGTTGATTTGTTCAGTGGACTTAGTTGATGTTTTTTTGTCGCTTGTTCTGGTTTTTTTTTGTTGGGGGAAACACGTTAGGCATCCAACACCACTTAAGGCAAACATTAAACCGTGCGATCAAAATTAATTTTTGATGTTAACGAAACGAGAGCGAAATAATTCTTGCGGAATTAAGAACATCAACGCTCGGTGACGGTTCGTGTTTGGCCAGTAGCTTCACCGCTCGCTCAAACAAGGGAAAAAACTCTCGGATGAAGGGTACATTTCGCATCTGAGGGTGGACATTAAATCTCATTCCTGGCCTCAGTCGGTGGACGGTGGAAAAGATTAAGCGATCGGGCGAACGCAAACGCTAAGCCCGCTGATGCTTCTGCACATTCGCATGAATAATGCTGCACAATTGTCCCGACTCTGGTTTTGATAAAATCTTGCTCCTGCTGACAAAACTTCTGGGCCTGTTGATGCAGAAGAGATTATACTATCTTACCGGAAGGAAAATCTTGCACACAGAAGTTGTAAGTGAATGCTAGTTATGACTTTCTGTTTGAAAGCAATAATGTTAAAAGTATGATCATGATACTTCCAATTTCTTATAATCTTTTTAGTAAGGTAAACTTTAAGGTAATGAATATTCTGTTTTCTTCGAAGTATTTCGTATTATCTCTTTCCAAACGATTATTAAACTTTTGATGCTGTCAAGAACCAACCGACTCTAGACTCTATAAAACTTTGTTAATACCATTTCTTTCCATCGTTTTTAGGCTTTAAAAGTAAAGAGACATTATAGAGTAACTGTCAATTAGATTACCAAAACCCAGAAATACGCTTTAAAGTTAGTACCATGCAAATCGAACATCTTGGGATATTGTGAGTTTTTATTAGAAGATTTTGGCAATGATGATAGTATGTTTACATTTGTTAAAAATTTGTTTACATTACACGCAAACGTCAAAATAAGACATACTTGACACTTTTGTTTTGTCAGCGCTTGTGGCACAGTACTTATTAATTCATGCCATCTGTCTATATGGTGAAGTTAATTTCTTCAGAAAATCTTAAGTGTACTTAAAGAAAAACAAAAGTTTATTACAATGCAAATAAATCGAAATTAAAAACCCCGGTTAACAGCAAGCTGAAATATGCAAAATTTATGTTTATAATTATGAAACCCTTAAAGACGCTCTTTTGGGATATCTCCAAAAAAGTATAAAAAATTGTTCAAAACTGCAACCTTAAGAATTACAAAAAAACCATTATTTACCTCCGTACAATCCTTTTACAACTTCTTTAAAAAGTATTTTCATGGCATTAATTCAATTCATTTGCTCTCTCTCTCTCTTTTCATTCTACACAGCATGCACAGTAACCAGATATCGCCTTGAACAACAAACCTTTGAGCTATATAATTGTATAACTTAACATACATCAGGACAAACAAACGAACGTAAAAAAAGTTACCAATCGAAAACAACATGCTCTACATTTACCACAAATGGTGTGACAGATAGCAAGTAAAAGCTTCCTATCCTGTCCTGCCTTCACACCTGTACCGCCCAATATGATGCCCACGATCGCTTTCAATCACTCTTCGGGCATCGTTAATCGGACCGAAAATACGCTAAACATCTGTACTTTCCGGTGTCAGCATCCGGCGGCGACACCAGAAAAACATAAATCCGCTTTTCCGGCACCAAACAGCCGTCGACGGCCATCTCTTGAAAGGCGCCGAGTCCTCTGTTTCTTTTTTTGCTCTCCTGGCAAAACACTTTTCATTCTCATCACCAGAAATGCTCCCGTATATGCTGGTAGATGGGTTTATTGTGGAAAAAAAAGGATTGAATTCGTTGACACCCACACGGCAACCGTGGGCCTTTTTACTGCGGGATCGAAAGGCGTGTCCGACCGGAGGAAAAAACACAAACCCCAGAAGCTGTCCTCGGTTAAGGAGTTGCACGGTCAGCACATTTTTTTTTGTTTTGCTTTTTGGCCGCCAAAGTAAACCGGGTGTTTGGTCCCTTTGTGATGTTCGATCGGTCTGTCAACGCAGTTTTCGGAACGTTTGGCCGGGCCTACAGGGAATTCGATTCCAGAGTTCCCACTGCCCCCCGGGGGAAAAACTGTCGTTCGACAGGACCGTCAACAGGGCGGTTTGTCTGGAAAGTTGTAAATAATCGGCCCAAATCCTCCTGTCGCCATCCCTTGGCGGTGCAATTGGGTTACGGCATGGGAGAATATTCGGAATAAAAAAAGGCGAAACATTCGCCATGGAAAATCAAATCTCCTGTGAACTGTGCCGGGCTGTTATCGATAAACTCAAAACAAACCAACAACAAAAAAAGGAGTACAAAGGGCATCCCCATCTAAACCCACCAGCCGGCCAAAATAGGCAAAATAAGGAAAGCAGGGCCAAACGATTGTTTCTAGTTTTATTGTGGGTTCCCTTTTTATTGCATCTCAAAATCATAATATTTACCACATTGCTACGGCTTTTTTTCCGGGGCCAGGGCAGATTTGATTCGCTTTTGCTTCCTCGTTTGCTGCAGCGCTCTACTTTTCGAGCTGGCCCCGAATCAGGCACAACGAACTAAAGCGGGAAAAGCATAACGAGAGCACACGAGAGTGAAACTGAACCAGAGAAAGAATGATAGCAAAATGTGCCCGGGAGAAATGTGAAGCTAAACAGAAAGAAAAAAAAAACAAACACAGACAGCATCAAAACCAAACCGATTGCTTCATGAGCATAAAAATATCAATATATTTTCACCGTTTTTATCTGTCACACTTGGTCTTCCATGGCGAACAGGGGGCCAGAACCAATTTGCTGATCCATAAAGATAGATGAAAACCGGCCGGCCACTAGGCCACGATTGCACTTTTTTTTTGTTTGTTTGGTTTCTTCTCGCCACACGCCCAGCAAAACGTTGCTGGGAGCGGTTCCATGTTTTACGACACACTCTGGTGAGAACGCCTTTTCGGGTGCCTATCCGCCATTGCCGATGGCGACTTATGATGCGAAAAAATGCCGGGCGATAATATCATCGTTTGCCATTCGGACATTCGGACCAGCGTTTTCGCTCGGTTTTGTTTGATGGTGATAGCGCGAAGATGATTCAGCATGCCCGACCGATTGTTGTTTGCACTCAAAACAAAAAAAGGCGATTCATATTTGCATGTCGTAATGGTGCTTGCCTTTTCGATCGGATAAGGAAAACACATTGGGAAAAACGGTCCGAAATTTGTCTATTTGCTTGCAAATGTGAAATCACAATTTTGCAACTTAATTTTTCAAAATGATGTGTAGCAGCACCCATATGCTTAGGACGGAATAAAGAGACATTTTAGATTATCTGTTGGATTTATTTCAGATAATGTTTTTTAAGGTGGCAAATAAATGTTTTTAATCTGGCATCGAATAAATGATCACTTATTTGATTGTCGGAAATGTTTTCAAGTTTAATAACAGATTAAACCATATTCATCCTTTTTTAACGATCTTCTGGATCCTTCGGTCCTTGTCATCTAAGAATTTGTTAAGCTTACTTTAAACTAAGTTCTTAAAACAAAGTTATCAAATCTTCTATATATTTGCTATGATGAACCTGTTTAGATGAAATCGGATCCAGAATCTTCGTTAAAATGAAGATTGAAATGAGAAATTGTTATTTTATATATGTCATAGCAGTAGAATAATAACAAGTACAATACATTCACGAATAATTCACGAAATGTTTACTTTGATTGAGCTCTGATCAATGTTTTGAGATAAATGAAATAAAAAAATACAATGATATGAATTATACTCATTATTTTAACAAACTTTGATATAATTTTTAGAAAGCTTAAAACCTTGTATAAATAACAAACAGCACAAGCTTTCTAATCTGTTTTTAAGTTTCGAAAATGGCTCACCATCAACTATTGATTTTTGTTGGTAATCGGACAACATTTAAAGTAAAGCGCGATTAGTTCAAGATATTGGTGAAAGTTTTGGAAAAAAAAATACTCACAATAACTTAGTTAACCCATCATTTCTAATAATTCTCGTTCGAAGAAGAAGTTAGAAAAGAGTTATTAGTATTTTTTCAAGATTGCAAACAAAGGATTCCTTGAACAGCAATAGTACTTCTATTAACTCGTTGATATCCCTTGTATTGATATTTACTTAAAAAAAATATTCATTTCTTTAAAACTTTAAAATAAACAGGAAGATGTTGTGCACATCCAATGCAAAATGACTAAAGCAGAAGCATTGCTACAATGTATGCAAGGTGATGAAGAACAAGATGCAAACAGTTGAAACAAAATAATAAACTGCTAAAAGCAATAAGACAAAAAAATGAAACTCATTTGTTTGGATAAATGTCTCAACCTGTTCTGGCCTCTGCTCAGCTTCTGCCCATCCCAGCAGCTGATAACTCATCACCCGTTTCCACACACCGAATGGGTTCCAACCCCCGGGTGCAAAAGCTTACACCCCGGTACCGATTGCACTACGTAATTGAGTTTGTTCCATCCTCCCCCCCTCCCAACCCTCCAAAGTTCCAGCAGCAGCTTGGCGGTGGCCACCGATGACAGGCTTTGGCTTGGGTTTTGAAAAATGAAATACTTCACCACCGCTGTACTTTGCACACCGTTTTTCTCCCAATGGAGCTCACGCTGTGCCCGCTGCCTGCGATGTATGCTGCCCACTTTGCTACTCCCCGTGGCAAGATTTCCGCGGGTCCGATTTACTCATTTACTGCTTATGTGTTTTACCTTCGCCAGCATATCAGCGACCACCGTGTGCACGCACCGCACTATGCTCTGGCGTGTGTTTCTGTGTGAGACGCACGAGAGCAAGATGCATTTTGCACGCTCCATCGAGTCGGCCACGCCGACCCCGAGACTTCAGGCGTTCGGGGTTCGGGTGAATTAAGATGTTTTAAATGTTAGTGTAATGATTTATGAACGTACCTAGACGGTTCGCCGTTTGCTTGACAAGTCGTTTTCCTGTCGCTGCAAACAACGAACAACCTCGGTACAAACGGTAACGCAGGCCTGGTTGGGGCGTTTTTTTGTTTTTGGGACGATGTGGGACCTCCCTAAACGAGCGGGCGTGCATTCAAGTGTATCGAGTGTCCCGGTGCGGACCGTATATTATGACGAATGCATGTACGACGAATGCTTCCGCCTCAAAACGGCGTGACTGCCGTTACATGACGCTGGCCGTCAGTGGCGTGTCAAATTTTGTGCTGCAAAAATGTTTTCGCCAACTCACCC
This sequence comes from Anopheles rivulorum, assembly GCA_018908115.1. Taxonomy (NCBI): domain Eukaryota; kingdom Metazoa; phylum Arthropoda; class Insecta; order Diptera; family Culicidae; genus Anopheles; species Anopheles rivulorum. The sequence continues at coordinate 17,451,111 of STHB01000010.1, forward strand.
GGGCTGCACCCGGGCGAAGGAGCTAACTGTCTGGCCGGAGTGCCTGCAGGGAATTCACTCGTTGCAGTGCAATGCAATGGAACTGCTTTTCCGTCGGTGTTTGTGTGAGTGCATTTTTTTTTTTAGGTCACGGGTAACACGGGTGTAAAAGTGCATGTGCATTCCAGACCCGATAATAGCGCTGTCGACCCGTTTCTGTTTGGAAGCGTGTCCAAGCGATGTAATGGTTGATAGGGCAGGAGCTGTTGTGTTCTTATTTTGCATGCAAACATAATGTTTGTGCAATGGTTTAACGAACCATTATGAGGGTAGAACAACGTAATTATAATTCTTTACAATGTCTTTCTTGCATGTGTTTTTCAAACATTTGCTTTTTTTTTTTGTTTGATAAATAAACTTCATACACTGCTGGATTTAAATATAAGAGCAACCATTCTTAACAATTACTCGCTGATATACTATATATAATACGGTGTTAATTTACGAAATGATATACAAGAATTATCTATAAAAGAGAATTGAATGCCGAATTGACATGGAAAACAAATTCTACTCAAATTAATTTTGAAGACAATCAAATTTATGTGAGAAATAGCTATATTTTTGAGTATATGTTACCATTTCTCACTTTGCACCTACCTTTTTATTATCATTTTCTGTCACAATCAGCATATTCATCAATGTCAAGGATTGTTTCTTCAATCAATATTATACTTGTTTACTTCTAAGTTCAAATTATTATTGTTCAACAAAAGCGATACGAGCCAAATAGAATCACTTCAACCTTTTTATGTATTTCGTTTAGTACACAAATTACTTTTTTCAATACTCAACTTTAAAAGGGAGTGTATTGTTTTGTTAAGTAATATAAAGATAAACATTTTTTCTTTATATAATACAAATGTTTGAAATTGATACTTTAAGAAATTATTCTTTAAAATAATTAAATACGATTTTTACATAAAATCCTCTACAAAATCGTTTAATTTAAAAGGTAGTCTTCCTTATCTTGATAGGTAATTCATTTGGGTAATTTAAGGTTTTTTACGGGTAATTTAAGATTTTATTTGTAGAACAGTATTAGCAGATAATTATTACACATTGTTTATGGTATCGATGTACATAAGTACGGGTTTTTTAGATTTGGAAACATAAAAAAATTTAAGTATTCACGCAATGTGCTTGCTGACAAATAAATTCACATAAAGTATTTGCAATATTAAACTATTTAGTAAGAATTATTTCTGCCTTTTTGTTTATTTCCAACCGTGTATATTCTGTCTCACTGTAGCATACAACCAAACTGTGTTCCTTTCATCAAACGATACAAAATGTACAGCATTCCCTAAACAAACATTCAGCTGCCTCTGTCTACGTCCCAGCCCACCACAGCAATATTAGATTTCACTTAATCACTTCTAAAACTCGTCGAGTATTGCAGCAGGTGCTGGCACATAATTGCTGCAATCAGTTTCTTCCAAAGTCTTCGAATCAAAACTGTGTCTATTCCGCTGCCAGAGAAGTCCACACAACCAATGCCGTTCCCGCCAAAAAGCCCTCCCTCTCTTTCTCTCTCTCTCTCTCTCTCTCTCTCTCTTTGCCTCTTACCCCTTACCCCAGCTCTCTTGATTATCCTCGGTCCGGCAAATTAGCTGTTAATCTTCCCCAACTTACATAAATACACACAATCGTACAGCGATCCTATCATCAAAATTATAATCATTATCATGTACGGTCGATCCGCACGATCCAGCCAGTCCGACCTCGGCCGTAACCTCGACCTCGGCCCCGTTATGCAACGTCGTCCACGGGGCGGAACCACGTCAACAAGGTACGTGGACAATCTCGCAGGCACGGCGAAGCGGAAGAAAATGCAACAAAATTACGCTGCACGTATCGGGCAGATCGCACCGGGCACCGGGCAATGGGTTTTTCACCCAGGCCCGGCCCTGTAATCATCGCTCGAAGGTACCACCAGGACCCGGATCCGAAAAGGTGCATCATTCGGTGGAACATACCCTATACCCGCGGGACCGATTCTCGCTTGGTTGCCATCTCTGTTCTGCTCTCGTGCATGATGCGCTCTTGCCTTCAGAGTCCTTTCCTGAACGGGAAGAGGGCTACATAATTAACGACGAATTCTTCTGCACGAAGTCACCCCCTGGATACAGTGGAGAAAAAGTGGATCGAAAATCGAACGACCTAAATAGAAGGGAAGGATGGATGGATGGCGTGCAGCGGAACCGACAAACCGGGCGGAGATCGCACAGGAGGTTTTTGGGCGCGATGATGATGGTTGGTCGTTAAAACAAACATCCAATCCATCCATGCCAGCGCGCGCCTGGGTTGCAGCGCTTTTTTTTTCAAGCCATCGCAACAGGGAACCGGGCACACTGAAAAACACAAAACACAAAATGGTGGCCGTGTGGGTGCTGCGATCATCCCGAGTGAAGGAGGGCTGCAGCAAACCGCTCGCCAAAACCCCCTGGCAGGTGAAAATGATTTATTGTGGAATCGGCCATAATTCTACCGGCTCGATTCTTGCTGCACCCGAACCACAAACAGCGAACCAGAGCAGCGTTTGCAACGTTGTCCGATAAATTAAAGGTTATGCAAGCCACACGGAAGGTACAAGGAAGGTGAAGGGTGGTGGACGACCAAAGGCACGATCCGTTTTAGACCATCATCACGGTCCGAAGGCACTAAGCCTATGCCGAAAATGGTTGCAGACAACACAACTCAATTCACCGCTAATATTCCGCGCGGGCTCGCGCTCGGGAAGGTCTCTAACGAGACACCAGGGCCAGTGTGTGGAGCGATCTTATCGGGTCGTACTCGGGACACCGCAGCAGAACGGAACATGAATGTAATATTCAATTAAGACTACTTTTTTCGCTGTCCTTTCGGTCGAGAAAACAAACATCCGCGCCGGGTGTGCCTGGTGGATGGTAGCAATTTATTGGCTAATTTGAGCATGGTAACTTGGCCTTCTGGTGCTTCGGGTGGGATGACTCGTTGGACGCTGGATGCGCTGCCTAATGTGTGACAGGTGGGTGCTAGAAAGAGAGAGAGAGAGAAAGAGTCGATCGTCGTGGTCGACTGACCCGTACGTGCATTGTGCTGACGGTGATCTCACGGTACAGCATTCTGGGAGTGGCACCGTACTGGGATGCACTGGAATGTACAGAAGTACACATCACTAGTGCAACAAACGGCGGACGGGAACAACGACAACTCGGAACGAATGCGATCTAGCCTAATCGGTGGACAAAGATGCTCTAAACGGGCGGACACGGTGTTGATCACACGACAAATGATCATCCAGGCGTTGGTGCCGTGGTGCCAACAGCCAATATCCGGAGGGCGTTGGCTGTAGCTTATTAAGCCGGTAAGCCCGTGACCTATACGGCATGTAGTAGGTGCAGTAAGTACGGTTGCTGTATGATGTATGTTTGGTCATACGAATTAAAAGTGTTGAAAGCGCAATGGTAAAGTGGTTTTTCCCATTTTCAGTTAACCATTATTCATTTATAAATAAGCTTATATCAATTGTAGTTTCCTAAGTGGGCTGAATGATTAATTCTATTCATTATGAGCACGGGGATGAATGATCAATATTGATCATGAAGAAGAATTTGTCATAACATTTTTGATCAAAAACATGGTAAATTTTTAATACGAACCATCTAGCTCGACTCGGTTCACCCAATTATAAAATCTACGCAAGCATTGATATTTATTTAAGATCAATAATCATAGCTACAGTGGATGCCATAATTATATAAATATTTTTCTAACAATTAACAGAATCATAATTGGAATTGAAACAAATGAAGCATTTTGGTAAAGTTTATGGATTATGATGTATCTTAGTTAAAACAATCAAAAATTTCCCCCCTTTATTACTAATAAAATGGCGTAACTGTATATAAAAACATTGTTATATTCAGGTGATTCGCACAACAAAAACCAAATATTCTTACAGCGTAGCAGCGAACTGTTTGTTATTCTTCAACCAAAATCGTTCAAGCACAAATCGCAATTTAATTTCTCAAGCCAACATCACAAAACATTCTTTGGTGCCTTCGGAAACCTCCGAATTCCCAAAAGCCTCCTGCCGCACCGGGCTTTTATTTCCCCGGACAATTATTCCACCCGTAGAGCGGCGAACAATGAAGCCTAATAGCAACCCGCTGCCAGCCCACGTTAATCTTGCAAAAGTCAATTAATAAACCAAAAAGCAACCACGGCCAGGCACACGGCAAAGGCGTACGGCTTCACCTGGCCCCGAGTGCGACCGATCCTTGAGCGCGCCTGCACAAGAAAAGCCCCCGTGGCCATACCGGGCGACGAGTTTATTTTTCATCATCTGTCCGGAAAAGCTGGGCTGGCCCATCCCAAATCAAAGCGAGCAAAAAAAATGCTCATTCTCAGCAACAAGATTCGGCGACCGCTGATGAAAATGGCAAAAAGAATAACCACCCCGAGAGATTGTATTTGCGGTATGAATGCTACCGCTGTTGTAGCCGTATTTGAGACTCCAAATAGAAGCACAATGCATTTTGACACCTTGTTGATGGGGTTTTTTCGGCAACAAAAAAAAAAGGGAGTGAGAGTGTTCGGCCAGTTCGTGGTAGAATTGTCCGTTGTTTTGTGCGACTCTGTTCGAGCGCCTGTTGCTTTTCTAATCCTTGATTTCTTCACACTGGAGCCTTTTTACTTTTGGTTTTCGCCCAGAGTGGCCACGACACGAGTGAGATTGACAAAAAAAAATGAAATGCAAGCAGAGAGAGAGAAAAAAAAGGATCAATTTCATGTTTCCCTTTGCAAGTTGCATGTGTTTGTGGGTGAAAAATGAATATCCCATTTCGGGACCAGCTCAATCCAGCTTTTCCATACTCGCATGAAAGCATTCTGAATAGAAAATAGGAAAAAAATAGAACGTTGTTATCCTTTTACCATTGCACCGGGCTCTGCCATTCTTGGGCCTTTTGTGGTCGTGCAGGAAACCGCAAAATCCGATAGACTTTCGCATACCGGCCCGTATGCAAGCCGACAAGTCAAATGCAACATGTAATAACAAAAGCGGTGCACGCCTAAGCCGGGAGGCCCCAGGCAGAACGAATCTTAATCCCATCAAGGTTTTCGCCCGGTGCACGGTACATGCCTGAACCGCCTCGTTACCGAGTTTGATTGGATCGGGCGTTGAATAATGGAAGATTCGGTTTCAATATGATGTGCAAAAATGATATGAGTCCCCATTGGCGGTACAATGCCATCCATGCGCAAACCGATCGCATGTATTGGGCTCGCATCTCGTGCTAGGCGCTTGGGACCTTCGGACCGGTGCACGTGTTAGGTCTGGCAGTTTGTCCTGCATCGTACACGGATTGATCTGGCGCTGATATGGGAAGCGCGTATCAGATGTGTGCAGTAGCAGCAGCACATTCTTTCCATTTGCGCCACCGGTCGTGACGTCTGATGTAATGAAGTTTTTGTCATATTGTTGTTGGCAAGCTAAGAATAGCATCAATGTACACAACGGTCCTGTGCATGATGTGTCTCCAATCTAGCACTTGTATCGGGGCGTATGTATCAATTGCGCATATAATACAGTGTGTGACAATAATCTACATTCTCGAAGCGCAAGAAGTATTCAATTGCTTTTGCTTGCCTGATGCAATCGTGATGTTTGGAAATATAACTACAGTACGCGACGTAACTATATGACAACCATACTTGCATAAGCAAAATTCAAAGTTGTGAAAATTTATTAAAATAATAATTTTCTGAGCTATTGTAGCGAGTAATAATGCATTTAACAATTTGAAACATCAACCATTAAATAAGGAATCATTTGAGAAAATTAAATAGCTTTGTATCAATATTTTTACAGATTTTTCTTTATGACATCTCATTTCGACATTTAATTGGATTAATAGTTTCCTCTGCTACATTTTTGTATTTAGTTTATTAATTCCTGCACAATTTGTTGATCAACACACGCATTCTATCATTAATTTTTTAATTTGTTTAACAAAATTTAAAGTTAAAAAGCCAGGCCTGGTCTCAAACATCACATTTAAAGTACCTTTTTGTTTTTTGTTCTATTTTTGTTTTTGTTTCTACTAGAAATTATTGTAGTAAAAAAATCGTAGTTGTATGCAGGTCAGAATGCAAAATTGTATGAAAAAATGTATTTTTATTGCATCATAGTAAAACTATTTTCTTCGGTCATATTTGATTGGAAAATCCACTACTAAACTTAAAGTTATGATATTCACTGTAAAATCATTAGATATTCTCCCTTTACTCTAATGCTCATATTGCCGGATTAATTTTTCAAAACATTGGTGAATCCCTTTTTCTCGTTATTTAAACTATCAATCAAATCTAACATATGCGTGCTAATTTTCCGACATAAGCCCATCACATCATCATTTTCTCATCAATACGGCAAACCATATTTTATCCTATTTATTCCGTATTTGTTTTTCTGTGGTAATTTTACTCTCCCACCCAACCCGCACGGAGGCACACTGGGGGACTGTTACCAAATCTTTAATGAAATGCATAGCCGGCGCAGAAAAAGGGCAGCCAGCAAATGCTCCATCGAAACGCCATCAGCCGAGCGCAATCCCCTAGGTAATCCCATTAATCCGGAAAATTGAACTACGTGCTCCGACGGAACCGACCGAAATTACCACCCCAGACCAAGAAGAAGAAGAAGAAGTAGAAGAAGNTGTGGTAATTTTACTCTCCCACCCAACCCGCACGGAGGCACACTGGGGGACTGTTACCAAATCTTTAATGAAATGCATAGCCGGCGCAGAAAAAGGGCAGCCAGCAAATGCTCCATCGAAACGCCATCAGCCGAGCGCAATCCCCTAGGTAATCCCATTAATCCGGAAAATTGAACTACGTGCTCCGACGGAACCGACCGAAATTACCACCCCAGACCAAGAAGAAGAAGAAGAAGTAGAAGAAGCAGGGAAAAAAGAACCCTTTCCACCATTGGCAGAAAAGGCCTGGGCCGCACTCCGGTGCGGTATGATAACGGTAGCAAATAATAATTGTATATGTGCGAGCACCGAAATCCCTGTCTCAAATCAGGACGCACAGAAGAAACCACACACCAGAACACCATTACGCTTTCACTTTCACTTCGGGTGGAAAGGAAGGGGACAAGGAAAGGAGAGGAAGATGAGGAAATGGGGGGAGGGAGTTCTGAAACCAAACAAAATTGCGACTTGATGGTTGTGATTTCAGCTGCCTGCAATTCCGCATAAAGGTAAGCCCGACATCCCGACGCAAAACCCGACCAACAACCGGTCGGTAAATCCTTTCGATAAAGTTTCCCAATTTACCTCCCTGCACAGCCCTGCTAGTGCCCCGGAACGCTTTCCCTTGGTACCCGTACCACCCGGTTTTGTGTGGTGATGGGCCATGCGGGATGGGTGAGTTTAATCGAAGAACGACAGTGTCGACTTCCGGTGGTCGATCTTCAGGCTGCCGTTCGGCGCATGCTTGCTCTGGCTTGCGCCGTGCCGTGTCGTGTGCCGGAAAATCGTCACATTCGTATGTACATTGCGTGTATCAAAAAGCATGATAATAATGATTGCTATCATCGAGCAGCCAGTCAGCCCTTCCCTATGTTGCGAGTGGCGCTTTATCGGGCGCCGTCTGTCGATGCTGCCGGGGATACGGGATCTCGCAAAGCGTATCGATAATCATCGGCGGCGGCAACACCGTATGGTACGGGTCGCGGGGCCCAACCATATTTCCCAATACGAAACAATTCGTCCCCTCCCTCCCAAGGGGATCGGATCGATGACGCGCTAACACACATGTCCATGCACCCATCAACCCGGAGGCCTGATGGGAAACTAAGTGTGGAAGCTTTAGTTTTTCCTCGTGCGCATCGCTTCGCAATTTTCATCTAAAACGTGACTAAATTATATTTTGTATCTACAGCAAATTATTCCCTCTGGCAACGTTGGGACAGGGTTGCGCCAGATACGAATGTGTACCTACGGGGGAGAGGAATGGGAGGTTAGGTAGGGTGGGTTCAAAAATGTTTCCGTAAACGATTGACGGTAGGGAAACTTGTGTGATGGGAAAATTTGAATAGTTTAAGGGCCGATCGTGTAACTGTCAGGATGCGGATAAAGTTGATATTTTTATTCCATGTATTGTATAATTCTTCTATATCTGAGGTTTTTTTTGTTTTAGCCGGTAAAAATATGATCCTTTTCGAGCACATCGTGCTATGTTCGGTGCAACAAAGCAGAATGCAACGGGATATTTTAAAAAATCCAACAAGATTTTGTAATTCTTGCTCCGTGCACGATTTCTTCCGAGCGCCATCTATTGCATATTGTTGGAACTTCTTTGACGAATGATCCGTTCCCTTTCCATGCGTTCCGAGTGCTACGGAAATCCACTTGAAATTATTTGTTTTAATATTTTACATCAAAATGTGAATTCAATTCAATAAAAGGTGTAAATATAATGTTCATTAAGAGAAAAACTAACATAATTCATTCAATGGCAGCAGGACATTATTTTAAAAATCTTCATAAACATCTGTTGTTACACAGGAAGGAAAGTATTGCTGTAAATGTTGGTAAAACAAACTGAAAAAATAACCACAATTTTGTAATCTTCGACCTATTTCCGTCCTACCAAATGTTTAGGGGTACGTAAAGTAATAAAGCTTCATTACTAATTATAACCATTTTCCCTTCGTAAGGATGATAAACCTACAATTGAGACAATAAAAGAACCATAATAATTGATGCGTATTTATCTAACGCTCTCATCAATTCACAAATTAGTTCGTTATTAAACACTTCCATTTTTACTCGTCATTCTTTTTTCGAATGGATACATCGCTATTGGCGGGAAAATGAGGTCGTTGGTTTCGTAGTACTTATAAAAATTGAATTGTGTTCTTATCTTTTTATTTTTTTAACAAACATTATAAAACACTTTTAATAATTGCAGTATTTTTGTATTACCACAACAAAAAAGACATTTTTACAATCGACATAAAAATTCAAACTTAAGTTTACATTTCTGTACACCTTTCAGTACATTAAACGACAATAAAATGAGAGTAACAATATAATTTGTTCTTTACTTGTACCGTATAAAATCCACTTAATTAACTTGTTGCAGTTTCCTGCTTCGGCATGATTGATTAAGTTATCCGACGTTGCCCTTCTTTCAGCAGCAACGACCACAGCAACTAGGCAAGCATAAAGCCATTATAAAGAGAAAAAACCTACTCCAAGAACACAAGATGCACTAGTCCTTACAAGTAATAACGCTGCATATTACACACATGTGCAATGGCTTTTGTTGTATCCATTATGCAAGGTAGAGATCAAATCAAAGCCCATTTTATCACGCTGACTCATTGCATGCATGTGCATGGGCCTCATTGTAAAGCGTGTGAGGTGCGGTGCAGGAGCAGAGATGCATGCGCCCGGGTTCCATCATCCCCATCACCAAGGTCATGGTTAGCACCATCATATAATGGATTCCTGATCATAAGCGCACATACAACACTATGAGCACACGGTACAGCCACAGTACCAGCGTGTCGCACAAACGGTCTGCCTCCTGTGGTGGAGAAGAATAGAGTAGGGTTGGGGTTCCGAGGAGGTGAAATAAAAACAGGAGGTTTCCAATGTCGCTGCATGAATAGTTGCATGAGACGAAGATTGAGTCGAATGCACGCCATAAGTGATACATCACCGGTGTCACGTAAGGTAGGAAACCCATAAGACAATGGGTTTGCAGTAAAGCCAAACGGGCCACGACCTCGACGTACGTACATTACGAATCGAGTTGTATCCCGGTTGTCCGGGGATACACCGGTGCTGATGCTTCTGCGGTGGAGCATATTATTCTTTTATGCTTGAGAACATAGAACAAAAAACGGAACCTCTTGTATCTCACATGTTCTATCGCGGCCCCCTGGACTCACCTTCACGACTTTTTCCGAGTCGTGTCTCGGGATGATCTAGGGGTGAACCTCCCCAATGTTCTAGCGAGCGTGAATAGACGGTCGCAATGGCGATAGCGACGGAGAGCAACGAGATAACACAGTAACACCGGGTAAGCTGTCACTGATGCGTTCGTTTTTATTTTCCATTCTTTTTTCCCTCACTTGTTCGTCAACAGTGTTTTCAACCCCGCCAGAGGGCCAGATCGCCGAAAGACACTCGGGTTTTAAGATAAAAAGTACACGATAATGTCAATCAGGTAGTTAGTTAATGCTGCATTAGCAAGTCATTCAATCAATTTTGAGCGCGGACGTCTAGCACTACTTGGCTCAGGTGTTCCCGGACATCTCGGGCGGACAGGGCGCGATGGAACCAGCGTCCTCCACAAAAAGAAGGTCTCCCCGTTTTGCGGTGTACGATGACAATGATGAGAGGATGCCTAATGGAATGCGGGATGTCACTCTGCTGTTGGAATATAAATGCTCCCAGGTTACTACGTCACTTAAAACACCCTGTATCATACACAATCTGAACGAGTAAGATGTGAGCCGAGGGTGACTATAGTTGAAAATATATATTGCTAATGAAATGCTTAGGGAATTGCTGTGGCCAACGCTAAAATACCGCTCCAGTGCTACTCATCGCTTTAAGCGGTGGGTTTCTTACCACAACCAGGCACCCGTGCAGGTGAGCGAACAGCTCATAAAGCTAACCCCATACCCATACCAGAACCGCAAAACGTATGCACTTCCGTTAAACCGCTCATAAAATCAACACAGGTACCGAGTAGCAAGTACTGTTGGGCTCGCAGGTTCTGGTTTCGGCAATCCCGCCATATGGTGTGCGGCACACCTTCGCACTAATTAAAACTAAAGGAAGAGGATTACAAAAACTTTGTGCCCACAATTCCCTAGTTAGCAAAATTCTCAGTTTTTTGGGAGCAAGGGTGTGCAGTAAGAACTAGAACCCGTAGTAACTAGTAACGAGTAAAGGCAGAAAGAGTCGCTTTGTTTCTTGGTAAAGGTGGAACTACTTCAAAGACTCTATGTGTGCCTATTCTTCTCTTTACCCAGTAAGCAATCCTGTGCAACGTTCTAGTGGGAATATAAAACCATACCTATTCATTTGTCTTGCTCTTCGGGGTTTCTTAAGGGTAGAGTTAATAGCTACCTTACGTGACTGTGTTTGGCAAAAATAATTTGAGATCTGTGAGGAAGCAGGTTTTGTTTCGTGCTACCGTTTTCTTTTTTTTTCATTTACGAATTGCTAGAACCTTTAAAATCAAACGGATGAAGCTATTCTTGGAAGCTTCAAACAATCCAAACAAAAATGTTCTTCTTATCCTTTGACCAAGCATCCACTTAATTGCTCACGGATTGATTTACCGTAATTTTTTTCATTTCAATTTTCTCCTTTTATTCTTCCATTTTGTTTTGCCATCTTCATCAGAAGTCAATCTTGTAATGTGCTCTAGCGTGTAGTGGGAGAAATTTCTTCGCCAAAAACGTCAATCCGGTACCATTCCGGTTCGCTAAATCCGTGCTGCCCTTTTTCTTTTTGCAATCAATAGCATTCGCCCTTCTGCTTCTTCAGTGAGGTTTTGACCCATCGATTCATCTCCCCAGTCGTCACCGGGTTCTCCCCTTTATTAGGCTGTTTTGGTTTGGATTTTTATGTGCGAATCTGGCCGTCGTCTTCCGACTTTACTGGATTGTTGTAGAAGAAAATGCTCTCTCGCTCCACCAACCCCGAAGTCCCTTTTGTGGGTGCGGAAATTGATTAGGGCAAATTAAACGGATCCTCCCGTTCCTGCCGGCTAATCAGCGGCGTGACAAACATAGTTGTATTGTGCCAGGGATGCTATGCGACCGTCGCAGCGAAGACAAGTCGTCGCGCGTCGTGTTCCGTTGCTGTGTGGTAAATTAATTTGATTACTTCCGAAGCTATTGGAAGCCTCGAATGCACCCAGGTCCAGACGATGGCCAGGCTGAAAACCAACGGTTCGGGAACAGGGTGGTCTGGTCGGGCAAATAAAGAACTTATCCTAGCAACAAGGCGGGCAAGAAGCAAAACCACACTCGGACGAGAAGAAAAAAGTTGTTTGGTAAGTCATTTCGACATTACTTGTGTGTTTCGTTCATCCGCTGCAATGTTTCCACATGCCCATGAGTCCCCCGTTGGCACTCGGCCGACCGTTGCTTGGGTAAATAAAATCGAATTATAATATCGTAATATAATTACGTAATAAAAGCGAACGTAAGGCATTATGAATCCGTATGAGAGAGCATCATTGCGGATGCATGAAAGGATGAATGGATAGGAAAACATTCAAAATCGAGATGAAAAAAAAACACATCACAAAGAAGCTAAAATTGATTCGAACAGCATGAGGACCGCAGAGGTGGACCTTTTTCTTCTCTATCGTTTTTGTCCATTTTAATCACTCTTCAAAATGTCGACCCCACGCTGCACGACGTATCTGTGCATATAAATCTTTACCCTACCAAGCGGTCAATCAATTACACCCAGAAGAATTGGGAAAAGGACATGAATTGAAGGAAATATTAATCTAGTTTCAACGATAGGTATTGATTAAGGTTTGTTTTCTGCTTCTTAATGTTTGGCTGTACATCGAGGTTCGTAAGTCTGGAGACTTATGGAGCATTATTAGAGCTTGTCGATGTTAAGAAGGAAATTTATATAGCAATGTCTGAGACCTCATATTAATATATAAAGTCCTCATGCGAAGATTTACTAACACCTTCATACCTAGGAAGGTTATAGTAAAATATTTAACTTAAACGCCGTAGATGTGATTAATGTATAATTCACGTATTAAATCTGTAAAAAAAAATCTTTCAAAATTTTTCTATATTATGTATGATATCAGATATTCAATGTTCATAATTATTTCGATTTTACAATTCCTCAACTATTTGAGCTAAATGCAGAGATCCAATCCAAACATGTCGACTATAAGCACCAATGTCCATTCGGTTGCAGAATATTATATTAAATATTAGTGAATGAGCAACGTAATTACCTTACGAGAGATTGGAATAACTAGTTAAAGGGATTAATACAATTTATAATTTTTGGTTTTTTAATGTTTTAACAGAAACTAGTGATTATCCTTATTTTTTCATAACATTGACAGTAGAACAAATTGTAAACTATTGTCAGTCGTGGAAATATAAATCTTCTCAATATCAGCAATTCTCTACAGAAGAGATAAAATCACATAAAACATTGGAAAATTATGTTCTTTTTACATTCTATGGAGCATAATTTGCAATTTCGTACACATTTTCATAGATTTCAGCCGAAAATGCTTTTGTTGCCCTCCGCTTAAGCACCAATGATTCATCCCAACACAGAAATGGTCGCCCGATGGTCTTTGCCGCCCCAAAACATGAAGGACATTCACCTCCATCCCAAACTTTCCCAGGGGTTTCCAGGGGGTTTTGGGGGAAAAACAGGGATGAAACTACCCAAACTCCCCACAAACTACGATCATGTATGTATATGTGTGTGTGAAGATATTTTTTATCGTACAGCAAAAGCCTGGCACCCATTAAACTGACATCACCAGTTTTGCGTCGGCGGAGGATGCACAGCGTAGCAGCTGCGAGATGATAGTGAGTAGTTAAAAACTACTATTTTCCTCTGCTCCGGTGGCAGTTAATAGAATTGTCGCATAAAAATGATTCACGTCTCCTCGAGGCAGGGGTGGGTGGGTGGGTGGTGCAGAAAATTAAATTTGGCCCCGAGATTTCGGGCTGATTCCATATTTTATCTTTTATGGCGCTATTATATGCATAATATACAATACTTTTGGCAGCAGCAGCAGCAGCAGCAGCCCATTGGAGGTTGGAGCATCACTTGAGATTGTACCGGTCCTTCGCAGTCGTTCGCAACGCCAAACTATAAACCGTTTTTCCGAGTCGAATGTCTTCGGTGTTGGACGGCCGGCACGGGGAAAATTTATGCCCGTCCGTGAATCTTGAAACCTCCGCAAAAGCTTCGCTGCGGCAAAATGTGTCTAACTAGCGTATTCAAACTAAGCCTGCAGACCAGCTCGCACAACAAAACGCACCGGCGTACAGATGGCAAAGAGCGCGGGAATTAAGGCAACACACGCTCCGTTTAACATAAGCTTCCGCACTTAAAGTGTCCTTATCGCAAACGTCACCGGTGCCACTGCGCCAAAGGAAAAAAGGATGAGGCGCGTTTGAAGTTATTTTAGGCCAAATAAAAATGCTCCTTCCCGCTTTCTTACAGCGCGAACCCTTTTTCTTCGAACATTCGCGTGGAACGCGTCTCAACCGATACGGAGAAAGTGCGCACCCTGATACCTGATCCTTGATAAAGTCACCCAGCGCACTCGTCACCCGAAAACTCCCGAACGTAGCCCCTTTTGCAAAGGGGAATAGGGAGCACAGGAGGGTTTTCTAATGTTGTCGCAATTTTATCGTGCGGGAGCGTGTACTTATGTGTGATTATGTGCCTTAAATTGACTGCACCGTGCTGTGCCACCACGGGCACCTGACTGCCGGTTTGTTGGAAACGTGCGCACGACGGTTGACTCTGAAAACACTTTCGCTCACTCCGGCACGGTAAAGTGCGATTTCCGAAAAAGTGCGGAAGTTAATTTCAGGAAGCATTTCGCTTTATGAAGCGTAATTTGATGGAAAGTAAAATTGAATTTCACCAGCAAAACCGTACAGCCAGCGGAAGGGTGTGCCAAAGCCCAGCGTGACGTGTGTGAGTTTTAGATAATTTGTTATTTTGTTCCCCTTTTTTCGCATTTTCTGTTTTAACCCTTGCTTAGCAATATAAGTAAGGAAGAAAGTAATCTTTTGTTTATAATTCTCCTGTCAAACGTTATTTATCCGGTTGGTCTTTAACCGTGTGCTGCATTATCCGTGCCGATTAGAAATGTCAGGTTTGAAATTTGAGATTTGAACTGCTAAATTCCCTATGAAATTTTACATAAAACATATAAAGTGAAACTTCACATAAAACATGAAACTTTAAATCAACTTTATAAAGCAAGCTTAATAAGGCAAGCAAAACACTAATGCACTAGAACAGCGTTTAACCGTCTTCAACTGGACGTCTTCATAGCCGGATAAACGGGCAACTTTTAAAATTTTATAAATTTTACCGTATACTTAGCTTATTTTTTACAAAAGTTATCATTTTTATTTAAATAAGTCGTTGATTATTACAAAACAATATTTTTTCTATAAAACTTTAATTAAGTTATCCTTTTCCAGCTTCACGGATAAACCGACACACGAATATGTGCAGTAGCAGATGCATCTATTATCCGTGTTGTTCGCTTATCTAGGCAAGCTCTAATCCCCGCAAACACGGATAAAAGCCGCGCCACGATATTGTAACTGTTTCTTACATTTATTTCCACTTTAATTTTATTTACTATAAATGTTCGAAATACTCTCTCGCTTCTTTGGCGCACTTAAATTCAAGCTTCTTGCTGCATCTCCAACATGATGCAGCAGTTAAAAGGGAAACATCAAATGTAAATTCTTGCCTTGTACACTTTTAACGCACCGATTACGCCGGGTATCACATTTTCCCCGGCAATATGTATCCTTATCGTTCCTTAAATGCAACGAAAAGGGGAAAAAACGAAAAGAAAAAGCAAGCCCAATAGCACAAAGGAACATCAACACGCGTTTAGTGACGCTCAGACGCCCCGGAAACGACCACCCATCCCCGCTGGGTGGATGCCGGGGGGATACAAAAATAAAAAAATAAAAGAAAAATCCGGAACATATAAAATTACTTTTCTCGTGCAAGTCCGTACAACGGTATACGGATACACGGAAGTACTGTGGAATGTGGTTGGTTTTTTTAAGCTTTAGCCACACATGCACACACACATCGACACGTGAAGTGGACGACGTGTGCGTAGAGTGTCCCCGGGATTTTTCCCCCGCGGGGGTCCGGAGAATCCGAGAAACTCCACCGGCGAGATCATAAAGTTCACCCCAAAAGTGGCATTACGTTGACTTGCTTCACTGACGAATGTGGCGAAAAAGACGAATGTGGTGGGAAGCCTCCCCAAATCGGGTGGGAGGAGGGCTAAGTGGGGTTTCAATAAATATTTGATAGCAAATGCCACCGAAGCGTCGGGAAAGCGTCCAGCAGCGACCCCGAACTGTTCGCTGCACCCCTTTTTGTTGCAGAAAGGATATTTTCTAGCGTTTTTAATAAGAAACCGTAAAGAGTGGTTTTCGAAGCAGCGGCTACCAAGGAGAAGAAAATGCCCGGAATAAAAACAACAAAAAATAAAGTAATGTTCTTAAAACACTCACCCACTTGTGTTGCTATTTATTTAAACAAAAAAAAAAAGGACCCGAACCCAACAAACGAACGAACGAAAAAAATGACTTCCGGAAGTTACATACATTTTGCCGTCTGCCATGTTTTATGTGCCAGTGCTTAGAGGGTGAACAATCCAGCAAACGGGAACCAACACGGCACGGGGAATCACTTTTGGTGGTATGTTAACATACCGACCTCACTCGAATGGGGAAAGGGACTTTACGTCATGTTGTTCACCGATTTCAATTCCACGGATCCTTCCATACTTCTCAAACTCCAATGGTTTTTTTCCCCTCTATATATAAGTCTTTTTTTTCTTTCCCCCCCCCCCCCAAACAAATCAAACATGATGGACAGAAAACAACGGCAGAATGTCAAAAAATGGCAACATATATCAGTGTGCTGTGTTTTTGTTTTATTAAAAAATCCCAGCTCGCCAGACCGAAAAAGCTTGTTTTGAGGTTGTTCGATTTTGCGGGTTTATTAAATATTTACTCCCACCAACGCACAAATGCATGCATTGTGTGTGTGTGTCTGCGTTTGGAGGTTGAGTTCTAGCTTGTACCAAGGATCATAGGATTCACGTGCCTTGTTCTATTTGTTTTTCCTGTGTTTTTTTTTATATTTTTCTTTCGCTCCAGGGCTCTCGGTAAGCTACTTTGGTTAGGTTATTGGAAATTTTGCAACCAAAAAAAAAAAAAGTCAGATCGCGACATGATACATATTACGTTTCACGCTAGTTTCCCGTCCGGGAGGGTTGCTCAATATTTCATCAATATGTTTTTGCGTTACAACGATTGATTGCCGCTTTTGTGTTTATTGGTTTTCCTTTAAACTGGTAACCTTATCGGTTCCACATTATATTTATTACCGTCTTGAGTGGTAGCTGTTTTTCCTTTTTTTCCCCCTTAGGGTATTTGCAAGCAAATGTATTCTGTGGCTTCTCCGCTACTTAGCGCCTATGCTCCATTATCTATGTCTCACTTAGGGCTTTAACATGCTTCAAAATCAATGTGCTAATTTTGTAAACTCGTGACTCGAATTTACCCCGCGGCTGCGGTTCATTACCATTCATCATCTTCGTTCTTCCTCACCACAAAAAGTGGGCTAATCTTGGTGGGTAATTCGATCCTTCCCCAATCTTACTTGCACCCAATCCGGCCGCTCTGCGAGTGTGTATTGATGGCGGTTTTTCAGCCTCCCAGCTACCAGCAATCTTTTCCCTTCGAGCGCAAAGCAGCCTAAATGAAGATAAATTTAATTTGATTTTATTTTATAGCAGCTCAACAGTAGCACAGGAAATAAGTAGCTCATAAGCCTTCAGCCGCAGCGCGAATCACCAATCAGCCGTACGCAGCCTAAAAGCAGCCGCCAGGCCAACCCAGGACGCAAAACATCAACAGCGAAAAACAAGCTAAATGATGCCGTGTTAGTGAAGAAAAGAGAGGTAGAAAAAAGACATAAACTCAATTCTGGAAAATACTATCTACGAAAAAAGAAAAAAACTCCCTGAAAAACATAAGAATATAAAAACGACATGTATCCAACAAGATTCTGCACCGGGCCATCGAAAGAAGGAAAAAAAACAACCCCTCGGGGCTACAATTTCGTACGGAAGGAAAACAATATCGTTGCGTCGTTCATTGTTTCCTCCTTCGCGAAGGGTGGAAATGTACCGGATGCGTTCTGATAGTGGTTCCCGTTCGGCCTCCTCCATCCCACAAGGGAAAAGGAAAAGGTTCTGTTTTGATATACTCTCGAAACCACCGCTGGCCAGTGTTGTACTGCCGGGCGTCATCGTCTATCTGCTTTTATGAAATCGTTTTCCACCAAGACACTAGGTACCCTTGAAGAAATTTCTTCTTCAAGGAGCAAAAAAAAGTGGAAAACAAAAGCCCAAAAAAAGCTTCCATGTTTCGGGGGGAGCTTTTTTTGCCACCGGCGAGCAATTCTACCAGTCTGGCACTCGCGTTGGCAGACGTTGCACGATTAGAAGCCGATGATGGCGAGCGATGGTTGCTCTTGCACATTTTCATTTCACTTCCGCCGGCATTCGAAACGCCTGAAGTGCGTCACGAAATGCGCCTCCATCGGGCCCCGTCGGAAGACAACACTGATAAATGGGTTTCTTTGCTGCTGTGACCACCGACCAGGCCTGGTGCCTTTCGCTCGATGTCGTTTGAGCTTTCGTGGACAGCGACGGCTTGGTGGAAGTCTTGGCGCTGCCTTCCGTATGCCTTCCACCAATGGCCGAAGGAGGTAAATCAAAAACCTCTTACCGGGCAGCAGTTATTTACGCTACCGCTGCTTTATTGCTCGTGCAATTCTTTTTTGCCTTTTGCTCCACAACTCCCGACCAAGTGACTGCACTGGGAAACTGTTTGTCTTCACGTGGGCCGCCCCGAATATTATTGTGTCATGCGTGCTGCCCAGATTTTCGCATACACGAACGAAAAACAAACACTAGCCGGGACGGTTGTGGCGTACGATTTTTCGTGTCCTGTCAGTGTTTCCTGCCAACTGGATGCAGTTGCGTGAAGAATTGAGCAAAAAAAAAAAAAAAGGATGTTAAAACACACACGGCACACGGCCGTGCAACGATGGAAATTGATGGCTACTGACATATCAATTAAAGATGGTTTTGATTGTTTGCTCAACGGCGTGTAGCGTGCATGGTTCAGTGTTTGTTTCCACCATTTTGTCCCATGAATAGAATGGTGCGGCGCGTGCACTACCACCCAATACTAACCGAGGCACCTCACCCCTTTTTCTGTGCTAAACAATCACCCAGTTCGTACTGGGGTAATTTAGACGATGTCAAACCGTCAGACAACTTCCGAACAACACTCGTTTTCCCGAAACAGAAACAAAAACAAGAAAACAACATGATGTTTTTAACAAATAAGCGGTCGGTAAAAACAAACACTCCGCTTAACTGGTTGGGGACTGGGACGGGGTACACAGGGCGAATGTTAAATTGTTTCTATTATTTCGCTTTTCAATTAAAATTCGGAACAGTGAAACTGTCAGAAACAATAAACCGAAAAGGCATTTTTTTTGTGTGTTTGGAGGAAAGTTTGTGCCAGCGTCGCTTCATGTCTTGTGTGTAAAAGCAAATCATTAATTATTTCATACAAAACAAGGGAAATCGTCAAAAGTGTTTTAGAAATTGAAAGTTGCTCGTTATGTGATTAGTTTTTATTGATTGCAAGAAAACATTTACAATGGTGTCTATCTACAAGGCTCAACCGGGTAGCTTTTGATGACTCATTTAAAAACTGCTGAATGGGAAAACGCATGCTTTAGTAATAGATAAATGGTTAAACAATAAATAATTTAATCAATAAATGTACATTGTGTTATTTATTATTGACAGTCGTAGGTTATGGAGTTGACGAACTGTCATTTCTAAGAAACACGGATAATCCAATACTCGTTTAAAAGTCATCCGAATGAACGGAATTTTACAGGACAATAGAAAGCCGATTATCCGTGCTCATCGCAATTTAAAAGCGCGATAACACGTATAATTGGTACATCATATTTTAGTCATAAATAATAATGTTTAGCCTATAATGGTAAGGATTTTTTTAATAGCACGGGCTTAACTTACTTTATCGTTAATTGTTTTAAATGAACTTTTTGTTCAAAATTATACCCGTTTTGTCTATTACATTCTTCATTTTTTGCCGTTTCAAAATCACTGTTTTACGGTTGATCGGTCAAACATATGTTTGTCTTTGAAATAAAAATTTCTATGCTGCTGATTAATCCACCTGAGTCAGAGGCACCCGAGTATTCGAACTATTCCATTTCATGTTTGAAACAAACAAGAGAACAAGTAGGAGTAAGTTTTGCAAAATATATGTGTTGTGTAAATTATTACGCTTTGGATCGGTTATTGTTAACGCATACGTCTAACTCGTCAATCGCCTGACGTAAACGGGTTGAGAGCCAACGGGCTAACAGTTACATGTAAATAAAAATCAGTTGCGAACAATCCAGAAGACTACGAGGTTTAGGCTTTCCTTTACAAATAGTGTTTTTTTGAGAAAACCCGTGTGCTGCACTACAATATGCTAACTTATGCCATAAGTTAGCAAAACAGTGCAATATCAATGGAAATAAAAAACCAAAA
This sequence comes from Anopheles rivulorum, assembly GCA_018908115.1. Lineage (NCBI taxonomy): Eukaryota > Metazoa > Arthropoda > Insecta > Diptera > Culicidae > Anopheles > Anopheles rivulorum. The sequence continues at coordinate 17,471,616 of STHB01000010.1, forward strand.
ATATTTAAATCCAAAGAACAAATTATGACTCACAAATCTGAGTACAATGTATAAACGCGGAGGAATAATTTCAAATGATTAGTAAAAGGAACTCCTAAAACGATGTTCCTAATACCAGACGATAAAAGTAACGATATATTACATTTTGATAAGAAATTGCATTAACATGCTTCTCTCCACTGTCCAATCATGTTCCACATCTAGGTGCATTTAAAAACGAGACCTAATCCACTCATTACTACACATTTATAGCAAAAAAGAATTGCATAATATGTCTAGTTGCCATGCAAGTTTTTTTTTTGCTCTTTTTAAAATAAAATTTGCATACAAAAACTTGCAAGGCATAAAATGTACGAACAGAGAGAAGAAAAAAACGCTCTAAGAATGTATTCAATATGCAAATGCCGGATCCATGATCGGAAAATCTGCTTCCTAACCGTTGCCCGAAGCACGTTAAGGTAAATAGGACAGAGGCACCTTTAAACAATGTCACCACTTTCCACGCCGCACGGATGCAATGCAGTTTTCCGGTGGCATATAATTCTTTCCACCTGAAGTAACATTCCATCACGAATCGAACGTCGGTCCGGTNTCTCTCTCTCTCTCCCTGTGCCAGTGCTGGGCAGAAGGAGGAGGAGGAGGTGATCGAGGGTAACGATGCAGGACAGGAAACTTTTCTTGCTACTGATAACGCCACTGAAATACAGTTCCGGTGTCGTTTTTGGTATCCGTTGTTTATGCTAATGACAGGAATGCACCATTCCAACACGACGTTTGTACTCCGCACAAAGGCCCACTCCAAAGCACCAAGTAATAGGGCACGGTTTGATTACGACTATTGAAAAGACAAGAAGTAAAATAGTTTGATAACAGTAATAGTTTGCCGAAGCAGAAGCAAAACGAGGCAAAAGCCGCCCGCAACCGCTTGTGGGAGGAAATGTCCTTCACGCGATGGTAGGCAGGCCGGGCTGGCTGACTGTGTGGCTGTGGAAATTTGCATTAACGAGCATCCCATTGATTGGAGTGCACTTCAGGGCTGCTCCACCATGGCTGGCACGAGTGGATTTGGAGTGAAGTAGTCCACCTGTCCCAACCACCCACCGGTATATTGAACCGATGGAGTTTGCCTTCGCCGCATCAACAACAAGCCAACCACAATTCGATCGTAGAGCACGTTTGCGGTGTTTAAAGTTAAACGTTGCTTCGAAACCATTCCGTTGCCGTTCCCACCGATGGGTAACATTTTGTCCTTTCTGCTTCCCAGTCCCGCCGGGGTTGGCCCTGGTGAAAAATTGAAACTGCACTACACTTACACGGGGTTCGCAAAGGCTTTTCGTTTCCCGAAAAAAAAGAACCTTCGCCCGATGCTATCAGGCACGCCCGATGAAAGCGCTTCATTTCCCACTGGTAAACAAAATGGAAATGAATGAAAACTTCTTATCAGCCACGGATCAGCGAAAAAACCCGCGGAAACAAACCCATCACGTGCGCTGGGGCAATAAATATGGCAACCTTTTAGCGGCAAGCCACACACGGGCGGTACACGGCATCGCAACTGGGCACGGAACAGCTGTGACTGCGGCCGAAACTACAAAGGCCACGAAGGAAATGAAAATTGAATCATGCTGTGTACTTCACTTAAACTCAAACTCATAAATTGAAACCGTTTCTCAAACAAACGCAAGTTGCCATCATTCTGCCGTGCTTTTTTCCTCTATTTGCATACTTGCGACTGTGCCTCAACAATGCTTTAATCCTACAGCGCAAAAGAAGTAAAAACCACACAAACAAACACACTCCAAATACATATGCCGAGGACGTTTGTTTGCGTGCCGTGCCCGATGGAGGTGCCTGGTAGCTTACCGAGGGGCACACTTGATTGTCTCTTTGTTGCGCTACTTTACGGTTAATTAAATTATTTCACCATCGTCACCTATTTTAGATGGTTTTGCTGATGGCGAGCTGCTTTGCTTTACAAACGGGAGTTGTGCTTTGTGTGAGTGTGTGTGTGTGTCTTTGTAGGTGATTTTTATAGCCATCAACCGTCATGACATGCAAAGCGGTTCATGGGGACTCCATTGTTGGTAGTGTAATCAGTACCAAATGGTTGGAACAGCAGTTTTTAAATAAATCTCCATAAAATTTCTCCTAGAGCAAGCTTAAATTTTATTAAATATTTTTAAATGGCCACTACACTTTAAATTACTTATTAATTAATTTAAAACGTATCCTTCGTTTGTTTGTCGTCTAACCCAACAATTCTGTTGATTACTACGTGACCACGACATGATCAAGCAACATTATGTATTTTTCTCGCTAATGCCTGCATCCGATCTGCAACAGATCGATGATTCTATGGCTCTTGGGACACATTTTTCTGACAAGCCCCTTTCTGCTATGACATGAGCCATCTAATGTCCCATCCATCGTATCCTTCAAGAATTTGCTACCTTCAATATAAATCTTCCTACACCTTGATAGCAACTATCATCAAAGATCGATCGAAAAAGAGGCGTTAAAGTCCTCCGCCATTATTGTCCAAGATTCATAGTCACAAATGACATCTTGTATCTGAGTGCGATATATACTACTTTTCGGAGTATGGTGAGTTATAGGAGTTTCTGGAGCGCAAAGTGCATCCAAGGTAAAAGAACTTCACAACTACCTCGAGATCAACACCGACAACTGACACTCTTATTCCTAGTCTTATTCTGACACGGCCAAAGACTCCTTCAAGCAGGCATCTTCGTCGTATTTATCCTTTATCCAATCCTAAACTCTAGTCTCTAAAAGTCAAGATCTACCGAGTTCCTTACAGGCCTGCGAGAAAACAATTCTTAGCTTCACAGCATTATAGCATGTATTCAGTAGACGATTTGGGTCAGGAACCTTTGAGATGATATTTAGAGCTGTGAAGGCTCAGAATTTGGCACAGTCTAATACCCTATCGTACACTAAGTAAATAACACTCCGCTTACTTAGTTTTCGACTTCTGAAAGTGGTTTAACGCAGTAAAGATTTTATTTCCTTTTGGCCTCTTCTATAATGCACACAGCGATGTTTAATCAGCCGTTTAACCAATCGAGTTGACGCATTCCCAAACAACGCGGTGCATCGCAATCACCAACCCCGAACGCAAATGTTTTTCCTACGCAAACATTAACTGTTTCACTGCGAATGTGAAAATCGCAAAACCAAACGCACCGTAACCAGATAATGATATCATTTTAATCACACTCGCAAACATTTCTCATTTTCTTTTTTTCACCTGCCCCCTTTTCAGCTTACCCTGAGGGTTCTTTGCCGGGCGCGGTCAGTATTCAGCTGATGTAGCGTGGCCATCGGCATCGCTCTGGATCGCTTTTAATTACCGATATTCAATCAATAAACAATTCCGTGCACAACCCAATGTCAACATCTGGTGGAAATTTGGCGCTTGGAAAAACCCACCTGTCTCTCCTTGCCCACACCCCCAACCGGGGGGAGTGATGTGTTGTTTATCCTGCGTATGCAATTATGATAATTTGTAAATAATTGATTCCAGCACACAGTCACGTAGCACGCACGATATTTGTTTGGAGTGATGCACTAGCTTGGGGTTTACTGGCGTAATAAAAACACAACCAAACTCCTATCAGTATAGCACTCGAGGAAAATTGGTTCCCTCAACCCATCGTACAACGCGTTGTGCGGTTTCCCAAATTTATCAAACAAACAAACAGGGCAGCCAGGGTACTGTTTGCTGTGCTCATGTGTTTATGCAACAGGAAATGTAATGTAAATGAATACCGATAGATCCAGATTGGATGGTACTTTCTTCCTGGAAATAGTGCAGCAACGCTATGCGACAAGGAATAAAATGCACTGCGTGCTTTAATCCAAACGCACACAATCAGGAATAAAGTTAATTTACAAAAATTGCAGCAATTTCCCTTTTCTACGGGCAACATTCATTTGTCTGCATTCGTGCGTGATAATTCCATCACAACCGTTCCGACAGGACGACTGCTATACCTTTGGTAAAGGCAGCGTCACATACAACCCGCTTGACAGTGAAAAAAATTCGATCTATATTCATGAATGACCGGAAAGCAAATGCCCGCAACCCTGAAAACAACAAAAACGCGATATTAATAAATCAAGAACTCCAAAAACTCAACACGCAACACGGTTGTCAGATTCGAAGCAATAAGGGTAGGGTCAGTTTTCGACGTCCATTCCCAAAACGTTCGCGACTGTAGCACCTGTTTGGAATTGCCCCGGCAGCGTCGGAAAAATCTGCCACCCTTGTGGGAGTGAGCGAGGATTCCACCAGGATTGGGCCCACTATTGAGTCTCGTCATCCACCGTACCCCAGACGGACACGGTCTGGGGGTATTAGGTTTGAGCATTGTTTTCTGCCGAAAGTAAATAATTCATTGCCCGGTATCAGGTCTGCCTATGCCAGCGGTAGAAGATGGTGGACGATTCCCAGCAGCATTCCCACAACTCTCAAATCACTTTTTCATCGACCGACTGACGATCCAGCTCCACCGAACCGAAAGATGTTGTAACAAAAACAATAAGGAACAACACACGAAACACAACACAAACTCCAGGGGCTGTTGAATGCGGGAGCAATGCGCATTAGAGAGCATTCTGAGAATGGAAGCACAAATCCAAACGGAGCAAAGAAAATCCCGACAAAAGGACGAACATGCTCAGTACGAGCGCCGGGTGAGCAAGAAATTATAATTTCATTCACCTGTTGACCCTCGGGGCAGAGGCGAAATGTCTCGCAAAAGTGTACTCCGTCGACGGTATCTTAACCCTCGGGTACGATGGGACGAAAACCGGAGTTTCTATCCCTTTAAGCTAGCTGGATGGTTAAGCAAAAGCCAGCGTAACCGGCCACATCATTGAGATGTGCAGTAAAAGGTGGTTTGATTTATTTCAACCAACCGTTTGTACTTTTGGGGCGTGTATTTTGCCTTTTTCCCGAGTCGCGCTGATGTAATGTAAAGGTGGTTGTTTGGTGGAACCACAGCCATAATCATATTTTCTTGTTACAAAAATCAACAGAACTCGTTAACAGGATGTCTCCGAGAAATTGAATTCAAGCTCATGAACCGTTAATGATTTATGAATAATGGATGCAGATAGGATGTTGCGTGTTTGTATTTTTGTAAAATACCTTTTGACATTGCCTTGGAGCGTGAAGAATGAGAACGTTTTTACATCAATTAATTTATATAACAAAACAAGGGCATTCCAAGTAGCAATAAAAATGCACAAAAACGATACTGGTAAGCAAGAAATGTGAATTGAATTTTGTATTTATTAAGACTTCGCAAAAGCACAGATTATATATCTGTAATCTTAATCGTCTGTGTGAAGTGTGCGTCTCTTAAAGTGTCTGTGTGAAGTATCACGGATGATCTTACGAAGACTTGCTGAAATTTTGGCAAAGTCAGATAAAAATTATCAGAAATTTCAGACATTGCTAGAGGACGCCTGAGTTCTCCAGAAAACCCTGTTTTGCTCACCATTTTGTTGGAATACACTCACCGTTCGAGGTTTACCCAACAACGACACAACTTTTTAGTCTTCTGTAAAGCGTTTAGCTTTAGATAATCTATCCTGCAGTGATCTCTTTCAATGAACAAGATCAGGTTAAAATATAAGTTTGCTAACTTCTTGTTGTGATCCAACTTTAGTCAGGGCTAAAGGGAGTCCATTTCTGGGAGACACTTCAAGATTATATCCCAAATCTCCTCAAGTCCTAAAGGAACGTTAATTTCCATATTGTTGATCAGGACCTTCTTTAGTAACATGATGTTAGGAATCCTGCTTGTTGATATTCTAGGTGTTGGACACAAATTACAAGATCCTCTCATATCCATGTCCATGTTGTAGCAAAGTTTCAATCACATCTTCTGATTGACAACCTGCCGTTAAGATGTGGTAACATACGAGTAGCATTGTACAACACAATTATCAATCTTTTCCAGTTCCATCTTAGTCACCCTTTGGAAGATTGCTCCAAACTCCCCAAAGAGCGATGACATTATTTTGCATTCCGTCTTCAAAGTTGTTCTGATGGTTGAGGACTGTTTCCGGCGACACAAAGTACCTCTTGCAATATGTTCGTAGTGCTAATTACAAATTAATTGATAATGATATCAAATTTGGTTCCAAAATTGAACTAATGCTACAAAATCCGAACAACGGCTCTGTTTGTCACTAGACGGCTAAACATTTATGATAAATCCAGTATGTTTTATTTAAAAACAAACGTTAATTCTGTGACAAGTCATCGGTGAAGTTGTCCACAAAACTGGCAATTAAAATAATTCCGACGAATTGTGAAGATTAAAAAAGTTTTCCCCTTTTCGGTTGATAATTTTCCACAAGCTATGCCATTTATACGAAACACGTTTCAACAAAACTCATAAATGAAGCTGTTGCATGCATTTTGTTGCATTCTTCGGAACGTTACGATTATCTTACCCAGCGGCATAGGCACGGTAAAAATAAAGGACAGCTAAAAAACGGCTTATTCCATTTCTCATTTCTATGGTGTCTCTCAGATTTTTTTGCATTATTTTTATCCCTTTTTGTCTGCATATCCACACAAATGGAACCATTTATGCAACCCGAGAATGGAAAGAAAGCTGTGCATCTTTGCTACTTCACCGTAGAGCCCATAACCAAGCAAAGGAATCCACAATTTATGATACTTGAACTGCAATAATGCGAGATTATGTGAAATTTATGGTGTGGAAGCTATTTAGAGTGCACTGTTATGCAAAAAAAAATGGCAAACTAGTCAACATTTTCCCGGCGAAAGTGTCTTACAATCTTTGTGCATTATTTTTGCCTCGGGATTATACTTCTCCCATCGCTAGTTTATGCCGCTCGTGTAGGAAACAAAACTGTTGTCGATTCCCTTTTTTTTTTAGCTCCTTCGCAACAAAAGAGGTCAAGCGGGCCTAGAAGATATTTAATCCGGGATCATAAAACAAAAAAAGAATATATAGTTAGATAACATGTGACCGTTCGGACAAACTGTAGCCCAACAGCCAAATATCGACTTCTAGTGTCTTCGAACAGGGATCCAATAAACCATTACCATGGATAACAACGGATACGGAGGCAGCATGCTCATGGTTAAAACAGTGCGATTGGTCAGGGATGGCTTAGAAGGCTGCTTGTTGTGTTTCGTTTTTTTTTTGATGGCAAGGGAAACTTTCTTGTAAAAAACACCATATGCACATGATCAGCTGTAACGAATTGGCCTACCAAAATATTTACGCTTCAATCTAGGACATTTTCCAGGGGCACACGAAAATAAAGTGTGCTACACCGTATCCAAACCAAACCGGGTATTCGTGGATGTGTCACCATCACCGTAACCTATAACCATTAGAATTAGACACACTCGAATGATACAATGTTTATGCTTTTCCGGAAAATATCCAATTTTTTCCCTGATTTTTTTTATACACGCTTTCATTTTCTCTCCAACAGATTGTACAGATTTTTTTATTAATTCGTTTTGAAAAATAACACATCCCTCTCGTTTTTCTCTCAATCATGTCCGACGGATCGGGTAGGGTCGGCCCAATGCTGTGTGCTGATTCGACAGAATATTAAACCTCCGGTACGGTCAGTGTTGCAGAAACTTTATTTACCGTGCAGTGTCCACCCGGTGCGTGGATGCAACACGAGCTGGGCAGTCAGGTACCATCAGGTACCATGATGCTTGGTGATAAATGATTCTTTTTTTTGTCCTGTTGCTATCCACCATATGCTTATATCATTCCGAACACGTCCCCACGTAGGGATGCAGCTGTTACGGTGCACGGTACGGAGCGACGACCACGACGACGAATCGAATGGACGAGATTTTCGTTGCGGAATTAATCAAAATTGATGTTCAATATTTTCCATGTAAATATTGGGTCCATTTTTATGCGCTCTATGCGATGTTTTGATGGTAAAATAGCAATGAAGCAGGCTACATGCGTTTGGAACATGAAACCATTTTTTTGTTTCCGAGCGATCCGAGATGGGTAATTTTGTGAGCATTTTGTTTTTGTGTCCTTTACGTACCAAAATGGTGATAAAAAACCCCCCCGATGGTGGTGGATTTATGTGGTTTGAATGATGATTTATCAGTCGCCGGATCAGCTAAATTGAAACGAATCAACATTGTTTATTAACGGTGCACTTGCTAATTGCGTCTAAATATGAAAACAGGTGCATACGGTGTGGCAGTGTCAATGAGCACAGCATAATAGCACCGCACCATTAATTAACTGAAAATGTTATTTTTACATTGTAGCATAATGCTTAACGTGTTACAATTGATTAAAATTAATGGCATCAATATTTGCACTGTGAGGCATACTGAATTGGAGTTCTAAAAATTGTGAAAACTTATTCGAAACTTTTATAAGAAGCAAATGATGATTTTAATTTTAATTTACTAAACCTTCATTGAAAATGCTTCGATGCTTTTCCGTACTGTTGGGTGGAAGTTTAGCATAGTCTGGTAAAGTAAAAATTAAGCTTCTAAATTATTGGAGAAAACGCTTCGATTAAGGATTTCCCTACAGAAGTTCTGTAGATTACATCTCAGGAACACAAATAGCTGCCTTAAATCTGAACGATAGATCACATATTCTTTCACCTTTTACATTCCTTTGATGGAATCTTCAATATCCCAAAGGCATGATTGAGGAGGCTATATCCCAAATTTGCTGAACAAGTCAAAACAGCTGTTGATAATTCGGAGTACTTTTATTCATCACAGAAATTCTGTACTGGCTAAGTGCTCTCCAAAATTTGCAGAATATTACAAATACCAAGTCAGCTATATCCAAAAGTCCCTTAGTAGCTAGCGATCCTACATTACTTAACTCAGGAGCAGAGTTCAAAGTGATCATAGATCATACATTGCTATAAATGCAACATCAATAACAATTCATCTCTAAATGGCAAGTAACTTGTACAAAAAAAAACATTTCAAACCGTTGACTTTTGTCTAATTCATACGAATTTCACCCTTTTTCGCTGCCAGAGTATCATATTCCGCGCCTAACTTTCACACCGATAGAAGATACACTTGTAGCAAACGTTGTTTTGGCGGATATTTAATTACAAATTTATTTTAATTAATTCCTTTTACACCGTCCTACCCAGCTCTCCCGAAAAGTGGATTTCGATTAAAAATTCCTCCATCAGCAGATACTATCAGCCTTTGTTGAAGTGTCATCCTGTCATTCTCGCTGCCCCGCAGTCGCCATCTGCGACCCTAATTTCTGGATGCCACAGCTAACGCCGGATGACCCCTAGGGGGTAGCGGCCCATAATTGAATCTTCGCATACACAGCGTGGCATTCTGCTCACCTGTCGCTGTCGGAACGAAACGCTTCACACTCGCGAACGCATTAGAGACCCCCAAAAATGGGTGGAAAACGCAAGAAACACACACATTTAAAAAAAAACGGTGCAACTCGGTTCACACTCTCGCTGAACTGATCGCCACGCCACAAGCTGACGTGAAATGACATAATCTAAGATTCCGATACATTTGTGTGGCGCTGAAAATCGAAACCGACCAATGCCTATCCCGGGACGTCTATCCGTGTGGCTCTCCTGCGGTGACGCGCCGCAGCTGCGATCTCGTCCCAAATCTTTCCAAAAACCGGGCACGAACTGGAGCGAACTTGGGGAGTAGCGGTAAACTCGCCTGTTTTATTGTTATTATGTCCCGTCCAGCTGAAGTTTCACACATCAAGCGTAAATCGTCGCCGTCAGTCCGCCCGGTGGAACCGCGGATGCTTCACAATCACGATCGCAGAGTGCTCAACGCGGTTGTCGCGCGGACTGGCAGACGAGAAGATCGAAGGGAAAGGGAGGGGGGATGGGCGCTGGGAGAGGGATAGAACGCAGGGGAGTTGAAAAATTAATTAGATGATAAAGTATCTGATTACCGGGGCTGAAATATTTATGCTGTATCAAATTTTATCATCATCCCCTTGGACAGACCCACGGGGTCGCTAAAGAGTGCTGCCTCGTTTCGGTGCATCATCGGTGGCGTGAATCGTTATGTTTTGGTCTGGTTTGGGCTTGATTTTGCTGCGCGACCAGCGTGAAACAGAATGGGTAAGGTGTGCGTCGGCTGGTTTTGGCAGTTTCCCCATGGCACCGTGTGTCGGCGCGAAGAATGATGATGTTAATTTGAAGATGTTTTTTTTTTTGTTGGTGAAGTTTCTTGTTTTTTTCTTCTTTGCCTTTCTTCCCTTTGCTGTTGCCCGGAAGCACGTGATGATGGTGTGCGATAAAGCGGAAGTGTTCGTACGTGCAACACCTGATTTTTCATCCCGAGAGAGTAAATGAATTAATTTATTTGTAGTTTTTTTGTTATTGTTATTATAGTAATATTGCGAAACGATGTGAAGCTATGAAGTAAACCCACCTCCGGAGTGTATTTGCTTGACAAGGTTTACCAGTAATTTAAATTAGTTCATTAATTAATTCAACCACGTTTCATCAAGCAAACGATGCATTTAGTTATTAGTCCTACAGCTTAAACTTTCTCTCTTTAATGTTTTATTTCATAAGAAAACAAAGTTAACTTTTTTCCAATAAATATTTCATTTCAATACATAAACATAAATTTAAAATGAATATAAAGTAAATGAAAACCACCTGTTTTGGTGTTCATTGAAAAAACGAAGCAATTTATGGAATTTCATGAACAGGAATATATTAATTTTCACCGTTCATCAAACCATTTCGAACAATTCGGAAATAAATGTAAATTTTCAGAACTACATAAAGTTTTCTACAGAAACAAATATATGTTTCTACCAATTATTTTGACTTACTGAAATTTTGAATAAAATCTCTCCTCAAAAGTTTCGGGATATGAAAAATAATATAACTTCAAATATTCATTTTGAAAGCTTTTTGATTGTAGAATGGTAAGAGTTGAGTGCGAAAACTATAAGTTTAGTTACAAGAATTTTTATGAACAATATTTGTAGTTATGTTCCATCATCCACAATTTGTCGAGTAATCAGATGATAATATTGACCGTTCTACAAGAAATAAGAAACGAATAATAAATATTTGTTTCCAACTCCAATTTCGATCAAACCAAACGAACCGTTTTATCTCTTACCAGAAGCCATTGGAAACTTTTTTTGTCCGTCCATCTTCAATTGCTATGCCAAAATGGCAAATACAATATAACCTTTGGCGTTTTATCTCTTGCCACAGTAAACGACCCGCAAACAAATCGCAACCGCAACCAATCGGCCATGAAATTCGGCGTAACGCAACGCGTTCGCAAACGCAATCGCCATTACTGCACGATAACTTCGATAAGAATCGAAACCCAGTTATAGGAGGAAACTAAAAATAGTGGTACAGTTTTCCACGAAATCGATCGAAACTTCCAAAATGGCCATAGTTTTGCCCCAAAAGCCACGCAGCCTTAAACTGTGCAGAACGGCTCGGTTCAAGCGATACGTTTGATTTATCGCTCATGATAGGTCGCTCTTTAGAACGATGCTACGCTCGCTGGGACCTGAACGTCAATGATTTACGGACAAACGACAACGATGGCTGGTGCTGCTTTGAATAAAACTTTTCAACTCGCAACATCGCAACGTTTGCATCACAACTAGCTAGCATTGATTAAACTCGCAAAAATGTTTTTGGTTGATAAGCATAAGCACTATGCCATAAAATAGAGACATTTTGAGTCCCAAAACCCCTCTGTCAATGTTGCAAAACGTTACGCTGACATAACGTATCTTGTGGGCGGTTGTGAAAAATGGCGATCATAAATCAGCATTATAAGGTTGATTTGTTTCAGAAGTATAATGTCACTTTACGCTTGTACCATTGTACCGACGGAAGCTTCCATGAAAAAAAAAACAATGTTAATTAGATGCAAATGAATAGAGAAATAGGCGTGTTGCACATGTTGCTGCCACAATTATGCTGCCAACCATGCTTCATGCAACGCAAATTGTGCGCCACCATTCCCAAAGCGACAGAAACCCTCCAACCATTGTTGCATCTGATTGATGCATCATTGTGTTTTTGGTTTGAAAGAGAAGAATGTGTGGCGCTGATTTTAATTTGCCTACCAAACACCTGGTTGCTTTTAAGAGTTGAATTACATTTCTTGCACAATTCGGTCTCCTGCAGTGTCATTTTTTGTTTGTCTTTTGTCTTGCCCGCAACAACCATTAACTGAACGCTGAATGCTCTTTGAAGTCATTTGTCATTCAAAAACACAATCCCCACCGATAGGATCATCATCGAAAGCTTTGTTTTTTTTTTTTGTATGTTTGTTGGGGAACGCTGCTTATGCTTGACCTTTGCTTGTAACGAATCGAGCTTGAAGCTGAGGGCGCGCCAGCTACCGCAACCACTGTTGCACTGCAGCAACATTTATAAAATCTCGATGTTATTTCACCTCGTTTACATCGCTCCCAGCGCTTCTAATCGATCTGTCTGGCCGAAAAATCTTTTACTTTAAAGGTTTGCTCCCTGCTTCGACTCTTGACGGCACAGGCGTCGCTTATCCGATCGAATGTTAAACAGTGTCAAAAACAAAACATTTCCCGAAATAGCTGCACCATCAACGCTGCGGTCGCCACTCGGTGCTTAGTCCGCCGTCCGATAGGCATCGATTCCGTTTGCATTTGCAGCCATCGCTTCTTTTTTGGTTTTTTGTTTTACTATCCACCTCCTTCCTATCCACCCTCCTTCCCATCCACCCCTCCCTCTTTCCTTCGTTCGGGGACAGCTACGCACTAATGACGCGTCCGAGACACCTTCCCGATCAAGATCAATTTTGATTAATACTCGCAAGCAACCGAACGACCGGGAGCGTGTAGGTTTTCGACCGAATACAAGCAATAAATTCACGCCATCACCCGAGCGGGACTGCTTCCAGTGCTACACTGTGCGGTGTGCGAGAAACCCACCGGCCTACCGGCTCCAATTACTGGGCCACCCCGACCACAGGGAACAGTGGCGACCATCTTCACCCGACCGGCCGAGATACGAGCGAGCGAACGCGATTTAAGTGCGACTCCAATGCCGCGAGAAACGCTGGAAACTTGATCGCTATTCCGACCGACCGAAATCCTGCTGTTCGGGATCTTCCCTCTTGTTTGAAGGATCTGATAATGCTGCAGCAGAAGGTGGCCAGCAGCAGCACGCAGGCTACGACTCCTCACCATGACGCACACTTACACAAACAAAAAAACAAACAATAATTTTTGATTGAAATCTCTTCTGCTGGCCCGGTTGTCTCATCCGTCGCCACATTCGCCGACCGCGGGACACCCGGGAGCTGTTGACGGATTGTTGTTTGCCGTTGTTTTTATTTGTTTGATTCGTAGGAAAATAAATATTAATGTCCATTTGGCACTCTCGGGAGGAACCACTCTCCGACTTCATGCAAGATCGTCCTCGCCCACTCCCCCCCTCCGACATCGTACACCTTCCCGATGGTTCGCGTACGATTAACAAGACCGACAACGTGCCAAACATTCCGAACCCGGGCAACGGCACAACGACTTGCTCACACGCATCAAACAAGACGAACGATCTGACAAAGATCATCAATCTGCCAAACGCTCAAAAGGCCCCAAGAGGAAAAAACAAGACGACAAACAGTTTCGGAGCTTAGCGCGGGATGTTGAGCTGTCGATGATGAGGCTGTCGAATTTTGATGGTACGTGTCAGCTGGCAGCTGAGTGGCCAGCCTACCGTGAACCCAATTTTCAGCATCACCATAAATGTCGCTCGGAACGCTGGGCAACACAATCAGCCGACGTGTAACGCGGTAAGCTCGCGTCCGGTGTCAGGTTGAGCAATGTATGAAACACATATTAAGATGTAACCTGGTTGGTTGTTTGTTCGCTTGATCCGGTGGCTACTGCTGGCCATATTTGTACAAATGATTTGCATACATTTTTCCGCCTCATTCGGAAAGCGAAACTGGAACGCACGAAGCCACATATTTGCTGGCTTGGAAATGGTGCGAAGATGACGAGATTATCACGTGCTGATGACGAGATGTTGGGCGAGACTTTCTGTATGATGTTATCATTTTAGGGTGTTTTTTTTTGGCTGGCACCATTGTTGTTTGACAAGTACACATTTGTTATTGATAGAAATTAGTGTAAATAGTTATGGATGTCCATCAATACGTCACCAAAAGAGTAGATGTGATCTGTCGGGAGACGTTGTGAGATCATATGTCAAACCACCGCAATGTTTGAACGAAAAACGAATTTTTGATCACGAACTGCAAAAGGAATTTCTTACGACAGTATGAAAGCTCCCAAGACATTACACAAAGTTAAAGCTTTCCTTTAATGGCTCCAAATGGCTTTTAAGAGTTATATAGAGTTTTCCATTTTTGGAGAGCAAGTTCCTGATCTCAGACATTGAGACCCTGAAATACTGTGCTAATCTGAAGGACGGCAGTATCAAGAGAAGTAATAAACCATAATCGGGTAATGATAATGTCCTAAAGGACTGAGAATGCTTTATAACAACTTAACCCTGCTATAGAATACTAAAAGTTAACCTGACACTAAAACAGTCGGAGTAGTTACTGTATATATCTTGGAAGCTTCGATCTTCAAATGTCGAATTGATTATTTTTATATTATTTAACGATTTGAGATAATTTCACCTTCTTTTAGTCAACTTGGGAGTATTTGGTGCCACTTATCATTACCAAAATTCAATCTTATCTCACTTACTTTTCCACTCAATCTGACTTCTGGCTTGGTAATATACTTTTGTAACATAATCATTAATAAAAAAGTCTAATTTCTTTTGAACCGTGTTTAAAAACTGAAGTTTTCTTCTCTTTCGACATCAGAAATCAGAAAAATCTCTTGTGCTTACACAATTTCCCACTGCTACAGATAATCAATTATGCATCTCGATCTTAATGCACCAGCCAGCCTTTGATGTATCTCTGGAGGGGGTTCGAAAAAAAACGACATCTTCTATCCGGTAGAAGCACAAGATATTGGTCATAACATTATTTGCCTACCATTAAACGATTGAGCTCACAAACGCTTCGCCCTTAAGTGCCTCACGCCACGTAATGGCTAATAGAGGACCCATTAAAAGGTGCTCTTAGCTGGTTTTACCTTGTGTGTTTTTTGCTTATTCTCCCAAGGAATCGTTCCTTTTTTTTGGCCACTGTATAACCAAAAGGGTCACACAGGCGTACTTCTTGCGTCGAGCGTCAAATAAACGAACGTTGGCCCGAGATTCTAACCGATTTGCACTCCCGTTCGTAAAGGCTCAACTCCCCGAACGGTAATATTTCATGCCGCTTTTAGAATGCCAAACCCCACCTTGGCTACCCGGCCCGTCCCGTCCCCCCGGCGGTGTGGTCTAATTCTAGATTCAGCGTATCGATTGGCCAACACCTCCGCGAAGCCGGGCCGGGCGTTCGCTTTATTATCCTCCTGGCGACAATCAGCACGCTCGGTCGTAGTTTCGTGTTTCACCGTCACCAGCAAACAAACAGAATTTAACAAAACATAAAAGACGGACCACGGCACGGCCAGATAAATTACTCCGGATTCACCACCAACACCACCTCCATCACCTCTCCCACCGCAAACCAAATCCGGACGGACGGGGCAAATCTTTAAGATAAATCAAAGCCTTCGGACCGATTCATCATCGAGACAAACGATAGGTTTCGTTCCGTTCGTCCAATCGTCTTCGGATTGTTCCTTGCGTCCCTAGGTGTGTTTTTTTGTTTGTTGTCCCCACTGCTGTGTTATGCTTTTTTTGTTTTTGTTCTCGCTCTTTGTAGTTCACTTCCGTCGGGGTAGGGAAGGATTTCGAAACACACCGGAATACGCAACGACCGCGCGCGTAGGAGACCGCCCAACCAGCCACAAACGGGAAGCAGGGAGAGATCATTAATTTATTGTCTTATTATCTGACGAAAGGAACAGGAAACGAGGTTTTACAAGTGTTTTACTGATGTTTTGATTTCGTGGAACCATCGACCGATTCGATCAGCGAAACGCACGGTGGCCCCGAGAGCCCGAAGCACGGTGCGGTACACAACCGGTACCGGCATTCCGTATCGGCTGCACGTCGAAACGGATCTGTCGCGGGTGAAAAATCGTTTCGCCCATTTTGCGCTAAACGATGGCACTGACACGGTGGCAAACGGCTGGTTTTTCTAACGACCCTGTGTTGAAGAGAAAATGCAAATTTGCTCAAATACCAGCGTCTAATTGAAATCTAGGATGGTTTTTGTTTTGTTTTTGGCGAAGCAAATAAATGAACGCGATGACGCTGTCGAGTGATTGAAAATTTATTGAGACACGCGACGTGAGATAACACCGTACCGCTTGGTCTAATTTTTCAAGGCGCAACTTTATCGCACTATTTGCCCGTTGCGAGCCATCATTATACTGGCTGGTTGTGGTTGATTCATTGTTCACCATAAGACCAGTCAGTCAGTTTGGATAAGATCTTATTCGTTTCTCACTCGTCACTCGTTCGAGATTGGAGTCGCGCTGATTAATGCGTGCGGATGATGATTTGCGTACATTTGCGTTGCAGATTGTCTTGCGTATGCTGCTATTGTTTTGTTTAATAGATTTTATTACTTCACCTCAAGGTAATTGGGAGATTTGCATTGTCAAGTTTACAAATTGAATGAATAGATTGAAATAATGACGAAACTTGAAAGTGTTCATATTTTTGACTGAAAGTTACACAATAAATTCACATCAGTTAAATTCAAAGAGTTGATGGAAGAAGACAAAACCTGAAATAATATAATGTTGAAACAATTTCTCCAACATTAATTCTAATATCAAAGAAAACATTTGTAGATGAAAAACATTTGTAGATCAAAGAAAACATTTGTAGAAAAACAGCATTATACAACATTATACACGAAACAAAAGTAAAAGATGAACATTATATAATGTACAAGGAAATTTCACTTGTAGTTCCACGAATCTTATATTTAATCTTGACTTAAAGTTGCATCAAGTTTTCTCATTCTTTAAATTTCCTTCTCTACTTTACCTTAACCTCTCTGACAAGTGGTTGGAATTTTATGGTGATCTTTGTGATCTTTTTCAACAATAGATCAGAAATCCTTTCACAATTGGTTGTTAGTAAGAAAAGAGTGTTACACAGATTCACATTACATAGATCAGACTTTACCAGAGTTCAGAGATTACTTTTACCTCGTGGTATCTCTTGACATTAACATCTATTCATCTTATTTACAGAATATAGATTGGATGATACTCAACTGATATCTAATAATAGAAACTCGTCAAAGACCTAATATGCAACGAATTCCTACTCGATGTTTAAGAACGTGAAGAGTTACATACAATATGAGAATCAGTTGCAGAAATTCAAGACTTTACTAGAGATTTCATTCAAAATGCCAATTGAAATTCTTTCAGCTCGGTTGTTTACAAGAGCTTAAACAGATGGTTTATTATTGAGACATACTTCAGCAAGANTGCGGTACACAACCGGTACCGGCATTCCGTATCGGCTGCACGTCGAAACGGATCTGTCGCGGGTGAAAAATCGTTTCGCCCATTTTGCGCTAAACGATGGCACTGACACGGTGGCAAACGGCTGGTTTTTCTAACGACCCTGTGTTGAAGAGAAAATGCAAATTTGCTCAAATACCAGCGTCTAATTGAAATCTAGGATGGTTTTTGTTTTGTTTTTGGCGAAGCAAATAAATGAACGCGATGACGCTGTCGAGTGATTGAAAATTTATTGAGACACGCGACGTGAGATAACACCGTACCGCTTGGTCTAATTTTTCAAGGCGCAACTTTATCGCACTATTTGCCCGGTGCGAGCCATCATTATACTGGCTGGTTGTGGTTGATTCATTGTTCACCATAAGACCAGTCAGTCAGTTTGGATAAGATCTTATTCGTTTCTCACTCGTCACTCGTTCGAGATTGGAGTCGCGCTGATTAATGCGTGCGGATGATGATTTGCGTATATTTGCGTTGCAGATTGTCTTGCGTATGCTGCTATTGTTTTGTTTAATAGATTTTATTACTTCACCTCAAGGTAATTGGGAGATTTGCATTGTCAAGTTTACAAATTGAATGAATAGATTGAAATAATGACTGAAAGTGTTCATATTTTTAATTAAAAGTTACACAATAAATTCACATCAGTTAAATTCAAAGAATTGATGGAAGAAGACAAAACCTGAAATAATATAATGTTGAAACTATTTCTCCAACATTAATTCTAATATCAAAGAAAACATTTGTAGAAATTAAAAACAGCATTATACAACATTATACACGAAACAAAAGTAAAAGATGAACATTATATAATGTACAAGGTAATTTCACTTGTAGTTCCACGAATTTATATTTAATCTTGACTTAAAGTTGCATCAAGTTTTCTCTTTCTTTAAATTTCCTTCTCTACTTTACCTTAACCTCTCTGACAAGTGGTTGGAACCTTTTATGGTGATCTTTGTGATCTTTTTCAACAATAGATCAGAAATCCTTTCACAATTGGTAGTTGGTAAGAAAAGAGTGTTACACAGATTCACATTACATAGATCAGACTTTACCAGAGTTCAGAGATTACTTTTACCTCGTGGTATCTCTTGACATTAACATCTATTCATCTAATTTACAGAATATAGATTGGATGATACTCAACTGATATCTAATAATAGAAACTCGTCAAAGACCTAATATGCAACGAATTCCTACTCGATGTTTAAGAACGTGAAGAGTTACATACAATATGAGAATCAGTTGCAGAAATTCAAGACTTTACTAGAGATTTCATTCAAAATGCCAATTGAAATTCTTTCAGCTCGGTTGTTTACAAGAGCTTAAACAGATGGTTTATTATTGAGACATACTTCAGCAAGAAAGAACACCACCTAGATTCCATGTTCATTTGATAAATTTAAATTAATGTTTAAATGTTTTATGTTTTTCATCTGCTTGGAACTAGGCAAGTTGTGCAACTTAATGTAGATTATAAAATTCCAGGTTTTAAATTGAATCTATGGTGCGAGCTTCACAACGCATGAAATAACATAACCTTACAGCCCGACCATTCCAACCACATGGCCATTCGGAACCTCCATCCGAAAAGCACCTTTCCATGTAAACTCAAATATCAATCAACTACACTCAAGCCGCACAATGACATGTTTATGCATATTTGGAACATCATTCATCAATGCATCAATGACGAGCCGAGCCGAGAGAGAGAGAGAGAGAGAGAGAGAGAGAGAGAGAGAGAGAGAGAGAAGCAGAAAAACACAGTTTCAATGCAACAATCGATCGAACAATCGTCCGCGGTGTACGCTGCATGATGCCACACTAACCCCCTTAAATGCGCAACATAAAAGCCAACCAAATGATTGCAATTGTGTGACGGGGTTTGACGGGTTGTTTTCCAAACACCCATCCCCGGGGTTCCACGTGGTCGCTAGGTCTTCCAGCCTGCCATCACCTTAAAGCACCTTGACATATTCAATCCTCATTTTCGGCCGATGCTGAGTGCCTTGAAATGTGCCATCGGTAGAAAAAGGTGATGCGATCAGTACAGAAAAAAACCCGAAGTATGGTTAATGAATAGAAGAGGTGTACCAAAGCATAAAAATTTACACGATATGACTTACCCGTACACAGTTTCGGTGCCCTGTGCCTGCGAGGGATCAACATGAACTTACAATTGGGTGAGCGCGACGTGAAATTTTAAGCGTAAAATTTATGCAAACGAGATGCGCACGGAACGGGACCGGACGCTTGGATGATTGCAGCCAAGTCGGGTTTCCAAAAAAAGGGTGAGGGCATGCAATGCCAATGCAAGAGATCAACCCGCGACCCCCGATGGGAATGACAGTTGAAATTCAACACCTGTACAAACAGATGAAACATACCGAATGGTAGTGAATTGTTGTGACGAACATGGGAAGAAAAGATCGGTTGAACTAAGGTGACGCGGTCGCATCATCCCGCTTGCACCGAAAAGGGCAAAGGCCACCCCGAAAGGGCCCGACGATGCTTTATTATGCACTGCATACCCAACCAGTCGTCTATCGGTTCCAGCTGTATGGTGAGCTTCGGTGCCGCGACACAAAGCGAAACTTCCTGCTCTGTCCGTAGGACAATCCCTTCCGCAAATCCGCAGTGCCCAATTCTAAGCACCATTATGAAACGTTTCTCTCCAGAGTGTCACATTTGGAACGGAGCGCTTTTTAATAGACAGAAGAATGGCCAAATTTTGTCTCACAGGCGCTCATACAACCCGGCTGTCGGAATTTAGGGCAGGACGCGTGAACTGGTGAGGCGACATCAAACCGAAACCAAAGCAGAAAAAAAGGTCACCTCATGTACACAACAAAAAGTATGCTAATGGAACGTGATTAGACAATATCAACAAAGGATTAACATGCATTACGACCGGCGCGCGGTGCCGCTTTTCTCGGACGCAAACTCTCGGAAGAGAACCGGGCCGGGTAGCCGGGCCTGGTGCGGCAACCCATTGTTGATCACTTGGTGGCCGATAGGGTTAGGATTTTGGTGCTTACCGGTCGCAGCACACGGTACACCGGCGGATTAGAGGTGTGCACGGACGTGACGGGAATGCGTTACACAATCGGTCGCTTTGCCGGGTTTTTACTGTGCACCGAAAATCAAATGTCACTGAAATCCGCTTAATGGGTGACGCTTTTCACAGCCGGTGGAAATCTAATCGCTTGTACCGGGGGAGCTGATGAGCCAAGCTGAACTACTTGTTGAAATGATGTGCCGTGATACGGCAGAGGTTTGGGTGAGATATTATCAGAAATCTAAATTTATTAGGTGTATTAATGTGTTCGTGCGGTTTTGGTATTAATGCTCCCATTTATTTATTACATATTTATTGAATCTGGCAACACTGCCAATTTGAAGTGTCATTATTGGGCTACAATATCCACTATCTGTCATTTTGATAAATAGTAAATAACATAGTATCTGCGAGCACCGAACATGGCATCATTTGTACCAAATAATGTGTAAAAGAAAAAGGCTGCCNGGTGAGGCGACATCAAACCGAAACCAAAGCAGAAAAAAAGGTCACCTCATGTACACAACAAAAAGTATGCTAATGGAACGTGATTAGACAATATCAACAAAGGATTAACATGCATTACGACCGGCGCGCGGTGCCGCTTTTCTCGGACGCAAACTCTCGGAAGAGAACCGGGCCGGGTAGCCGGGCCTGGTGCGGCAACCCATTGTTGATCACTTGGTGGCCGATAGGGTTAGGATTTTGGTGCTTACCGGTCGCAGCACACGGTACACCGGCGGATTAGAGGTGTGCACGGACGTGACGGGAATGCGTTACACAATCGGTCGCTTTGCCGGGTTTTTACTGTGCACCGAAAATCAAATGTCACTGAAATCCGCTTAATGGGTGACGCTTTTCACAGCCGGTGGAAATCTAATCGCTTGTACCGGGGTAGCTGATTTCAGCTAGCCAAGCTGAACTACTTGTTGAAATGATGTGCCGTGATACGGCAGAGGTTTGGGTGAGATATTATCATAAATCTAAATTTAATAATCTGTATTTATTATCATTTTTTACAGGAAGCATTATGTCAAAAGAAATGACATATTCACACAGTGAAATAAAACAAAAGTAATGTTGATACCTAAACCGATTAAGTCTTTGTGTATTTATTTTTTTTATTAATTTTAGAAAATCAATTACATTATTTAGCTACAAATTGACTCTAGTACAAGTTTCTATTTTCGTAAATATTTTATTTAATTAAGAAACATTCATGTAGTATTACTTTACTGCCATTTTTTTAAGGAGAAGATAGATTTTTTTTAAATCTTTCAACAAGCTTGACAGTTAAGAAACGATTCATAGAAGCAAACTTACTCGATCTATACTCTTTACAGGATTAATTTGATAGATCTATGGAGTTAGTCAGCTAACGAACCAAACGATGTTTTTAAGATGAATGAGATGGTGGATTATCCTGTCGATTGTTAAGTCCAAAATATTGTTGTCTCACACGTAAACACGAGGACAATGAACAACAAGTTACTCTACCTGCATTTCGCTTCACCGTAAACTGTGGAGAATTGAACTCTGTACCTAAACCATAAGAATATGGCAATATTTAAAAAAAAATGAATTGTCTTTAAGCTGATTCAAAACAAATCAGATATCAAATCAAAACTTTCTAAAAATTACCTAAAGGCAGCTGTGTGGAACAAAGCCAGTCCACAGATTTGAAATCACTTAAAAATATGTAATACGAGTTCGTAGTAACTATAGGTTATTTTAAAACATTAGGATATAAAATAAGGGGTGGCCTGGTGGTGTATTTGACAACGGCGCCAGTCCTTAACACGACCGGACCGGGTACAAATCCCACTCGGACCGTCCCCCCGTAGCATGGTCTGACTAGCCTGCTACGTGATAAAATTAGTCTAATACGGCCACCGTTCTAACAAAAATAAAAAAAGGATATAAAATAAACCAAAACTAATTGAAATGATGCACTATGCTTTAACTAAGTACACTGTTGAATTTTGACATAATAAGAGCTATGATAAGAAACTTTTTATAGAAATATTTCTTAAATAAATGTGATGTTTCGTTCTTGCTACAAAACTCTCAAAGAACTCTTGCTACAAAAGTAAAAATTTATTTGGTTCAAAAAGTAAAAATTGTAAGGATCAACAATATCAACATTGAATCATCATTACAACACTTCCACAGAAAACGCATTATATCATTACTTTTACAAAAAGAACTTTGAACAAACATACTAAATCACACAAATCACACAAAACAAATAAATATTACGTCAAGCTCTCTCCCCAATGCTGACTTTCGCACTCGAAGGGAAAGCTAATCTGCCACCCACCCCGGGGGAGGGATATGCCCTTAAATCTCAGCCACGACATCGACAACTCTACCATCAAAGCTCATCAAACATGCATGATGGCTGATGCTTAGCAGTGTGTGGCATTGCTCGTCATAGCACCTAGCACCGCTGGATGCACTGCAACTGGAATATTTATAAAACAAATGAACGACACATCTGCTAACTCCCGGATCGAAGCCATCATTACCACTTCGTGCAAAACGTTTCCCTCCTTTACCGACGAATGTAGACGGTTTGATCAAATATTAATCGGTAGCATCATAGCGAAAGGTGACTCATTCTCATTCTCGGTTGTACCGTAGCAAAGATTCATATTCCCTTAGAGACGCAAAATACACACACGCGCTCAAAAGTACGTTTGAACCGAAAACCGAAGCCATATCACGTGTCTTGCCGGTGATTTTACAAGTCAAAGAGTCTGGGAGTCTACAAAGCCAAAGTCTTGCCTGGCAACGTGCAAACGGCGACGAACGAGCACGAATAGATTTTCGGGGTGGAATTGGGATTTCTCGTCAGATTTCTCCCAGGGCTCCCCTGTTTCACTTTCGCTTCCCATATGCGTTGCTTGAAGCGATAAACTGCAGCGAGTGACACCGGTAGTGGCGTGCGCTGGTGACGAACGGTGCACATTTCTTAACGCAGCGATGAAATTCCAGCAAATTTGTCTACTCGTACCAAATCACCTTCCCAATCGACGGATGGAGCATTTGGATGTCGTGGAATGTCATGTCGGCACGCCGTTTTTTGGGAAGCGTACGTCGTACCGGGAAAAGAAAACACCAGAGGTTACGAAAACGCTGGTCTTCTTAAGGGGCCGACCCTTTTCGGTCAGCTTCTCACTCATGCCCAGCGAATGTCTACGCGAGTGTGTAAACACGCGATGACACAGACGCTCGCACCGGTGTCACGAGGTTTGGCCGTTGTGGACCGCATCTTCCACACTCCAGCACGGCACGGCAACGGTTGATTTAGTGCCAGAGGCCCGGGCTGCTTTTCAGTAATTAATTACATAATTAATTGCCTGAAAACCGAATATAAGCAGTAATCTATGGTGCGCATAAAATATTTAATGTTTTCTTTATCATTCACCGAACTCCGAACGCGCAGTGGTCAAAGTATCAACCCCTCTCGAGAAAAATTTATTGGCTGCGTTCAACCTCCAACCATCCACGGGCGCTGGTGTTGTGCCGAAAGGGCGAAGATTTGTTTTCTTTCTGTCTTTCTTTGTGGTTAGTCTCCTCCTTCGCTCACTGTCCTGATGCTTCGTTTGGGTTTGTGCTTTTGCCTAATGATTGTGTGGCCTGACCAGCGCCGACCCGTATCGTGGCTGGACACTTCCCGGAGCATCGTTTCCGGATGATCCGTGTGATCTTTCCATGCCTTTTTTTCCTCCTGTTTTGCTCCATCCACCAGTATGTGTGACATTCATCCGTTCTCTACCGTTTATCTATCACCTCGGGCCAGCCTGGAACGCTCGTGGTGGCCAACATTATAAGGGAAGGAGAGAGAAACAAAAAAAGGCAGAAGAAGTAAAATCCATTCTCCCCGATGTCCGAAGGAAAAGAAACGCACTGAAATCTTAGAACCCGATCGGAACCGGACAAGAAGCGACAAGCAGCTCCAGCCTTTCCAGGGCATTATAAATAGTGTGCGGTGACCGGCAAACAAATCAACCCCATTCTAGGCATTGCTATCGGATGTCTCTCTCTCTCTCTCTCTCTCTCTCTCTCTCTCTCTCTCTCTCTCTCTNCATTCTCCCCGATGTCCGAAGGAAAAGAAACGCACTGAAATCTTAGAACCCGATCGGAACCGGACAAGAAGCGACAAGCAGCTCCAGCCTTTCCAGGGCATTATAAATAGTGTGCGGTGACCGGCAAACAAATCAACCCCATTCTAGGCATTGCTATCGGATGTCTCTCTCTCTCTCTCTCTCTCTCTCTCTCTCTCTCTCTCTCTCTCTCAGATGATGCTTGGGCGAAATCTATCATTACGCTTAGGGACGGTGCATGCGGTTTTTGGTCGCTAGCCAGGAAACGATATCGATGACTATCGGATCCAGTGCGTTTCACAGGGGGGGTCTTTATTTATCAAATCTTGTGGCCGGCCCTTACTCGCCTGGAAATGGAACAGAGAGAGAGAGATAGAGAGTGCAAAGAAATCGACCCAAAACATCATTAGTACGTACGTAGTTCGCTGTGCGAAAGGGCATCACGATAGGATCAAACCTCGGGATCGGGAAGCGACTGTACGAGAAAAAGATTGTGCATTCTCGATTTCAATTACATTTGCCCATAGCTGCATTAAAATAGACCACAAAATGTGCAAACGAACGTCACCCGATGGCATACCACGGGGTGGAAAATCAGGCAGCTACACCAACGCGTGGATCAAATTTTTCATCAGCCCAGAATAAAAGGCACTGTGGGTCGTAGGTGTAATTCAAACGTTTCGCGGCTTCTACTTCTCGATAAAGGCACGCAAAAGCCGTACGCAATCCTTTCCTTCCATCCGATAAACGATGCTCATTCGAAAAGATAAATGACTCCGATGTATTATCCGTGACGCGTGGGTTGAATCGAGCGAGGAATGGATTTCAATTTTTTCTTCTGCCCCATAGACAGGAGGGTCCTCGAATGGCTGACAAAGTGAAAAAGGTGCGATTCGGTAGCAGCAGCAGCAACAGCAGAAGTAGCTTGCTTTTAATGGAACCCCAACCCGGCAGACACCAATCCACGGGTCGCTGGGAATGTTTCCCCAAATGGCCCACAACGTCCCATACGTGGTGATAATGAAATGGAAACTGTCAACTAATGCGTTTTCAATACACAGCATCATAACGCTCATTAGCTTTTAATTGACACTCACAGGACGTCTCATTAGGTTCGTATGGATGCAAGCATTAATGACCGCGCCAGTCCGAAAGACGCAGCGGCGCTCGATCCCGCTCTCGCTCGTCGCACAGCATGCAGGCATAGCTTGTCGGTTTGAGTTCCTAGCTAATTAGACGGTTCGGCATCACACCGGCAGCCTGCCGGGTCAACCGGATAGACCGTGTTGCATTTGGGGGTATGGTGCCATTATTATTTCTTGGACACGGCCATTTCGCACACAGTTGGTCGGTGGCTTCGGGAGTGCAAAGGAAGCACACGGAAGTTAGACAGCCGGTTTCGGTTGAGGAAGATAGACAGGACTCTATCCTGTCTCTTGCCTGGCAGTGGAAAGTGGCCAGCACATAATTTTTGTACCGGAAATGGATGTCACGCGCTCTTTGAACCCATTAATGTGAGCTCGCTTAAATATGTCTTAAAGAGTGCTTTTTAATTCGACGATGTTTAACCCTCTGTAAAACAAGAGTATTTGGAAGTGTTTTAAGGTCTTGGTTAACAGATGCACTTAACTTGAGCATTAGAATATAAAGAGTTTGTGTTAGGAATTTAAAATTCTTGTACAGAATAATGAAAATATGTCAATAAATTAGACAGAAAGTACCTCAACATGGAGTTGTACAAGTATTTGACCGAGCATTCAGATTTTTGTGTTTCGATACTGAATGTGTTTAAGGACAAACGAGAGTAATAGAAACAGTGAAATTGCGCAAACTTGGGATTTCATACTTATGAAATCATTAGTAAACGGGCGTATAGTGTGTAAAGAAAAAGCATTGCAGTATTTAAAATACTGCAATAAGTGTTAAGGTACTCATTTGGCGTAATAGTAATAGACGTGCTACATACGATTTGATAGTCCCATAAGCATTATTGCGTTACTTGGAAAATTTGCAAGTTTGAAGGAATTGTTCTATACATTAAACGATTACTCAAAATTGATTAAAAATCATCCTAAAATCATCCAAACTACCTTTAAACCCATTTTGTGTTCTATTTGAATAAACAATCCAACTACTTCTATTTCACATACGAATCTTAACGTCACATACATCTTACAATCGCACCCTTATATAAAATGCCGTATCTATCGATTCCGAGCATAACACCAACCATCCGACCAACCGACCGACGGACATAAAATGGACAGCCAAAATCCAACACGAGGGTGCCAAAATTGCACCGACTGGCCCCCACACCAACGCCGGCAATGAAGATTTATTTCGACGCGCGGTTTGCGCATTCGCGACAGGGGGCGATTGACCTCACCGTGGACGTGTATGGAATATTGGGCTTAAATTGGGATGCTCATCTTGGGTTGCTTCTCCCCACCTCCCCCTTTCCCGAGGAACCATTTATGGATTGAGGATATTTCTCTTTTCTTTTACCATTGCCTCCCAATCCCAACCTATCGTCCGGTGCGATTGGTTTCCTCCAGAATTGTGAGGTGGAATGGAAACGACAGGAGCACAAACTAAATTGACGGTATTTGTATTCAAACGAATTTAATTGAGCATTATTAACGCTTGCAGTTCACGTACTGTGTTTTGGTGATGCCAAATTTAGCAGCTTCGTCCATCCGGCAAAAACTCGATTTCCTCGCATCTAAGCGGACCTTCAAAACCGGGTGATGTTGGTGGCGGTGCGAAATCCGGGCCTGTGTTCGACCAAGCTGTAAACATGCTTCCCATGCTTCCCCTACTTTGCTACGCTTTCGGGTGTACGTTAATTGAGCATTCGAATGTGATTTAAATTAAAAGCAGTGTCAACCGGCTGGTGTGATCGAATAAATTGGGCTCGCGCCTGACTCACATGTCGATCAGACTGCCAACCTAGAAACAAAAAACAAAAAATACATCCTGATTTTACGCATTCATTTATTGGTATTTGACCCGCAACGCAAACCGTGTGGATGATGGCGTCGTGCTACAGCCAACATGCAAACCATGCACCGTTTCGGTTCCGCAAGGGGTTTCCCGTGTGTGTGTGTGTATGTGCATTGTGCATCTGCATGACGGCTGCCGCCCACTGGTGTTTTCCGGCAGCCGGTCGACGAACAATTGCATCCCATTAAAACACTATCAATCACAACTAATTTGAATTTTTAATAGAACCAGCAAACAACCGCAAAAGGGATCGGTGGTGAAAGTGTTCTTTCGCCTCTTTCACCCGCAACCCCATGCCCAAACCGTCACACAGGGTAAGCTGTATCATTTTGACATAATGGATCCATTTGTTTCAATTAGGTGCGCTCGATTTTCGTTTCATTTCATCATTGTGAAAAATCGGTGTCATTGATATTGTAACGTACTCTTCATTTGCTTATTAGCAATGGGAACTTTGGAGCATTAAAAACAAAGTTTAAAACAACAGCAAACAAAAGCAACAAAATTGCGTTCTCAAAAGATATCTTTTCGGATAACTTCAGTAAAAAAGACATAACCAAACATTGAACAAAACATATCTACATAATTATTACTATTCTATGAATAAGAATGCGTAGATGGCAATGAGAACATACTAAGGAAAAGAAATAGCATCAGGTTCCTGATCTCTTTGGCTAAGTAATGCAGACTGAGCTCCAAGGAGTTTGAGTCTTGTACAAAATTCTAAGCTAAAAGATGCCTACATCTATAAGGTACTTCAAGAAAAGTCTAGGCATCACACGAACATATGAGCGACTTATGGGATACATGCCCAGAGATGCTTGTATTGCGATGGAATTCAGGAATCTTTCGTTTATTACTGAAATTACTACATTTATTAAAAGATGACACTTTGATTGTTCATGTTTGATTTGAAACATTTGATCAAACATCAACCTTAAAGTAGAGCTTAAACACGTGTGAATAATCTGAGATTTCTGTATCCTCAACAATATCCACTGATTTTGTTTAAATAAGCTAAAATGCTCATCCTATGGATTCGCGCTTATATAGCAATAGTTCCTTAGAGCTAGTAGCCAGCCTTAGTACATTTAAATGAGTATGAATGCCCAAGTTTGAACAAGGTTTTGTTGTAGTTGTGCTGAGCGGAAAGAACTCGGTAACCTTGCACTCTCTTTTAAGTGGGCGACTCCAATACTCCAACTGATGAAGTGTTGTATGAACGATTCCTTTCTGTTTTTTGCCAATTTCTCACGGAGTATGGTGAATTTGTACAAGATGTTGTTAGTGTCTAACGTGATCCAAAAAAATCTTACGAACATCTAGACATGAAGTGATCCATACTTCAATAGTACACATATTTTCCGGTTACCAAGAAATTGAACCCACTTCAAAGACATCCAACGCAATCTCATATTACTTCCTGCCATCCATTTGCAATTTGGGCTAGCCCGCTCACTAGGTATCATTCTCCAGTTACATTGCTCCTTCCACACAGCCACACTGTATGTGGCAGAATGTGGCTGTGAAAAACCAACCGATCAAACCGCCAACACAAAACCCATGGCGAACACAGTGTAATCGGTTTCGTCCCGTCAAAGACGGTGAAAGAAAAACACCAAACCCCGAAATCTATTGATTAGATTGGCCCGGGAATCTGACGTGATGCGCAATTTATCTAATGAGATTGCTATCGGGTACAGTCATCACCGACAGGCCGTACCAG
This sequence comes from Anopheles rivulorum, assembly GCA_018908115.1. Classification (NCBI taxonomy): domain Eukaryota; kingdom Metazoa; phylum Arthropoda; class Insecta; order Diptera; family Culicidae; genus Anopheles; species Anopheles rivulorum. The sequence continues at coordinate 17,501,109 of STHB01000010.1, forward strand.
CACCGTTTCGGCGCTCGTTAAAACCGTGACGATGAGATCTTGTTGGGGCTGGGAAGCTCAAGCACTCGCATCCCTCATGCAAAGGGAACCGCGTGCTTGAAGAAGATGTTCACCGCAAAACCGCTCACGGTACGATTTTCGTGCAGCCTTCGGGCGCAATGCCGCCACTAATGGAACCTCAATGACACATGATGACACAGTCGTTCCGTGGTAATTGAAAAAAGAAAACCCCCAACCAAACAGCCAGCCCATCGTTGACGGGTAAAAGCTACCTTCCATGCCCTCGCCCAGTTCCCTGCCGGTTGTTGCATCGGGAGCTTTGATTCTAAGACTAAAGGACGCAAGATAACGCTTGGGAAAGCTTTGTTCGAGCTGGTGGTTGGAGATGGTGGCGTTTTTTTTT
>STHB01000010.1:17506245-17540185 GCA_018908115.1 Anopheles rivulorum
ACGATCTTGTTGTTTTGCTCGATCCGTCCGTGGTATATCGTTTTCTGATATCCCCATTAGCTATGCCTAACCTCTTAGCACTTGAGGAAGCTTTCTTGAGGGTCGCCTTCGCCTGCGCCCTATCATCATCCGTTCATCGGGCACACTAATCCGTCATTAACCCAATTCATGTGACGTTTTTTCTTCTGCGCCCTGCGTGATATGCCATGTTTGTCTTGTCTTGAGAGGGAAAATAAATAAATTGATGAAAAGTAAAAGACTAGCGAAAGGTCCAATTTCACTTGTCCCAATGGTCGGTTGATAGTGAAAAGAGGGGGGGGGGGGGAGAATGATTATTCACGATCAGTGCGGATTAACGAAAGTGAGCGTCGGTGTGAGATGGAAACCAAATTGCATGATACAAGCACGGTTGGTTTGCGGGCCCTTTTCGGGACCGTACGGCACTACGCGGAAGTGGTACCGGGGATTAAGGTCAAAATTAGAATGCATTTGTTACCCTTTTTTACTGCCGGTTTGGCTCATTTATTTTCCACTAAACATGTATTTTTATGTCCGGTTGGTAGAGCGTTAATCGTTTATTTTTGAAATTCAAAAAATTTTAGGTTAAATCCAAAGCAGAAAATAGTATTTAAAACAATCTTCTATTTAAGACTCTTTATTGCTGCCACGCTATATTTGCAACGCAGCTGATGTATAAAATAAATAAAAGCGCATGACACGACGAACGAGCGTACGATCAAGAACGATTCATTAGATCATTAAAACCTCAACAAAAGCGCTACTCAACGGGCTGTCGTGTCGAGTCGCAAATACATTTTGGGAGGCTGGCCTCTAGTGCCGTTCCAAAAAAAAAACCGGCACCAAAAACGAGTTCCTCTATGACTTGTCTAATCAAGTTCCAGCGCCTAGTCGACAGCGCAAAGTTGAAGCGAGCGACGAACGATTAAAAAAAATGCTCAACCAAACCAAACTCTGCGTCCCCGAGCGATAGTCCGAAACGTTTTGTAGCTCCTAGTTTTACGAACTCGCGTCATCTGCACAACCCCCCAGCACACCCGTCGTTTTGCCCGGCCTTGTGGCATTTAAAAGGCTTTCCGTTTGTATTTTATTGCAACCCTTTGCGGTGTTGGATGCGCGATCCCGACGACGACTCTCGACGCCAGCGCTGCGCCACTTCGCACAAAGCGTTCACGCATTTATGAACCTCCACGTCCGGCTGAAGAAACAGAGCTTGTCTAAGCAGTTGTCCATGTCCAGGAAGACAGTCCAGTCCAGTGGAAACAACGGAGACGAAGCTTCGCGCCACAGAAGCATGTACAGGTGATAATTTATTCGGACTCTTTTATTTCTGCCTCCCCAGCGGTACCGGTTGAACGTCTTCGCTTCGTCATCCTAAAATGGGCAACAGCGTGCCCTCCGGTCCCAATATGCCTGGAAAGCTTCGAAAAGCTCATTCCACTCCCGGCCAGGCGCACGACGCTGGAATGTTTTATTGCTTTCGGATGAATTTCTAATGTCATTCAAAATATTTTGTTTCGTGCATCATAAAAATAGTGAGAAACAACGGTTTTCATTAGCCAACGGTTGCCAACGCATCACGTGGCGAGCGGGGTTGCTTCTTTTTTCCTTCCCGTTTTTAGGCTTTGGCTAAGCCTCAATGCGCATCGCGCTACTGAATTATTTTCTTTTTTCTGTTTGTATTTCCCCCTCATTTTGAACTTTTTGGACATCGAGGATGAACATCGGGAATTCGGGTTGCTTGCTCACCAGTCACACACACACACACCCGGGCCGGTGGGAGGCTTTTGTCGAAGAAATGCAATCCAACCTCGATTGTTGCTATAAAATGACACTTAAAATTAGCTGACACAGTAAATGTGCGGTTTTATGCGCTATTGTGTCTGGCTACCCAACAAAACTGGACAGTGGTCACACATATACGCCTATAAATGGGATGGAGGGATGTGAATTTTATCTTTAACAACCGTTGTTTATGTGCTTCATTCTGTCTCCGAAATGTTTAGCTGATTGTTCTAATCTTTCATGTTTGATCTAGCTATTATAATATGTTATGCACGGTCGGATGATTGTTGCAACCGTGCAGGTGAGGTATGAGATTCTTTTTTATGTTACATGTTACGGTCAAGTGTGTCTTTTATTGTGTTTGAATAGAAAAATAACAATAAAACAAAACAATTATGCTTTAAACAACTCCATCAACCGATTGGTTATTTTACATTAAAAAAAATTATTTTCATAGAACTCCATACCATGTGTTTTCTTTATAAAAAAATATTGAAACCACAGTGCTATGAATGCTTAAAATAACTTTCTGCAGAATGTAGTTATTTTTATTATCGTTCTATTAATGCTATGGATGATATTTCAATGCTATTGTGACCTGTATTCTATTCTATTAAGAGCATTCAGGAGAAACAAATAGTAAAAATCGTGTCAGCACAAATCCTGCTCAACAACATCGCGGAATACCTTCTGGGACATAGCGTTCCAGCTCTTGAAGATATGAAGATACCAATGAAGATATCAAAAACTCACATTGGAGATCCTGAGTATATTGTTGAGTATCACCAATTCTAAACGTTAGTCCTTTTATCCAATTTCAGACCACAATATGTCCAGATTCCTTTGCAATATCTACAGCATCAGTCATTATAAATTCAACAAGAGTTAAATGTCTGTTCTAGAGTTACAGCTTACATGATAAATCTCCTGTTATATCTTGATGTTGACTTTTTTATGTTTACTATAGATTAAGGATACTAAGATATTTCATTATTTCCCATGGATTTTGTTCCAAATTGTCTCTTTTCAGAATATTCTAGTAAATGAATATCAGTTCCGTTCGTATTTAGTTCTAACTGTTCCAATTTGTATTACAAAGCTCTTGCTGCTTGTTGTTGTCTCACACTTTGTATGTTATACTGCATGTAATTGGTAATATAATTCTGATCCAACACAGCAAATAACATGTGATGAAAGAAAATGTAGCAATCTAATAGTTTGCGCCTTATTGGTGTCCCTATATAAAATACTTTCACTAAAATAAATTTCTTTCTTCGACTCTATCGCACAACAGATAAGTCTTCCAGCCATCCATAGCGAGCACGTGCCATTTCTTTGTGCTAATATTAGCATTTTACAGGCTAAAAGCTTTAATCTTCTGACAAATGCTTAACAAACCATTGAGCACACACAGCATTCATAGTTCAAGTGGAATCGATCGTTCCCTCACTCCACCTGCATATCCTACCTTGCGTGCCAATCCACCATACCGGGTGTACATTTATTCCATCCGAGCAACCCACCAAACTACACTGGTGCTTTTCCATTCCAGCAAAAAAAAGTGCTTAAATTTTTATTTTCACACGTTTTGCCCTCGTATCGGCAAAAACCTTCGCTCCGGCATTGCAAAAGCGGCTGGCGTAACGCTCGATGTAACTTCAATGGTACCAAATGTCAGACCACCCAGGCTCCCAGGGCGGGTTTTTTTTTGCCTTCGCTTCCTATCGCGAAATCCCAGCACGCTTCGGGGGCAGCACTCCGACAAACTGGCGCAAGTGTGCGCCATTTTATCGCTCAGCATCGCCAGAGCCGCTTTCGAAGTGGTTCGTGATTCGTTACCCTTACACGGGTCCTCACCCATTACCGGGACCCAAAACCTCGGATACCCCCCATTCCATCACCAGAGTGGAGAGCTTTCTTTTGCGTGATTGCGCCTTTTGAATCACGGGCGCACATCTATTCATGCCCATTCGCCTCCGACTAGAGCCGCGCAACGAATCCTTAGCAACAAGCCATTGCAGTGCACCAGTGTGGTACCGTACCGATGTGCCAGCCGCTCAAGCTCACCGCAAAACGTCACGTGTTGCCTCGGGGTGGTAATGTGACTTCATTTCATTTCGAAACTAGTTTACATCATCATCCTCGATTCCTCGCCGCAAAACCTTCCTTTCTCTCGTACGAGGAAGGGACTCGTGCCGTCGCGACAGGTGAGCTATACGGTTATTAAACAAATTCAATCATTTGAATAAACAAACCGTTTCAAAACCACCTTTCCCGCAACCTCGCACCACTCATCCCCGGGTCACCCCCGGTAAACCCGGAACGATTGGCTAGAGCTATCCTGCCACTCTGTTCTGGGTAAAGGAAACAATCATTCACTTCGTAGAATGCTAGTGCCTCACATCATAGCATATCCTAGCAATTCACAGGCCAGTATCGGGTAAAGCACGGATCTCGGTACGAGGATATGAAAGAAACACACACCGCAGGCTCCTGGCCGTGTATCATCGTCGTTCACAAACACTTTCACAAACAGGCTTCCTCCTCCACCCCGTATGTGTGTGTGTGTGTGTGTGTGTGTGTGTGTGTGTGCGGGACCCAAACCGACCTAATGGGTTACTTGTTAAACGCCTGCAGCTAACCGGAGGTCCTTAACCGAGTGGCACTACACCCCCTTTCTTTGCAGCTATAATCAATCTCGGAAATATGGATACAACTTTATGAATAGTCTCCTCGAGGAGGGCTTCCTGCAGGCCCGCACAAGCCTTCGGAAAACCGCCGACCGGAGGAGGAAAAGCCACCAGTACGCAACGGAGACCTAATTTCGCTCCGGTGGATATGAATAAATGGGCATGCTTTAAGCCTTACGGCACTGCTGGTAAACATCCGGTAAAGTGGCTGCGGAGACAAAACCGAGGACCGGGAGGGGAGCGAGAGAGGGAGACGTGGGGGGAAAACAGAGAAAGGAAATGAAACTTTAGGGCTTAGGGCTGCCGACCTAAAGAAAGCTTCACCATCTCCATTCAACAACCTGGTCTCGTGACTAGTGGTCGCTATTGTCCTTACTGTAGCAACCACCATCATCATCATCAGCATCATCACCAGCAGCAAGCACTGAGCATCATCGTCATCGCACATAATAAACTAATTACGTTGCCAAAGGGACGCCAAACTAAGGAAGTTGTCACGTGTTTAATCAACGTGAAACGATAGTAGTTTCCGGCCGGATAATAAGACCCGCTCCAGCAAGGAAGGTTGTGGGCCACGTCGGGGCGTTGGTAGTTTTGGACAGGCAGGATGTTTTGTTAGGCAATCATCGCATTTCATCGGCAAATCGAATCGGTTCCCTTGGACTGTGGCTGCGTATTGACAAATGGTTCGCAATCAGTGGCCAGCGACATTAGTTTGATGACTGGTAATTAGCACATTATTATGTGTCACTTTTCAGCCCCGTTTGTTGCTGTTGTTCGGGATGTACGTAGCCAGTACGGGGTTTTACACGTCTGAGAGTACATTGCGTGCAGATATTGAATTATGTCATTAAACCGACTCGTTTCTTCTTGCGAACATGCCGAAACAAGATATAAATATGTACATACGCTGATTAATTCATTTCAGTTTGCAATTCCCATTCGGTGCCCATTCAACCTGTGCGCAGAAATGAATCCTTTATTAGATTGTAAAATGTGGCTCGTGCAAATGTAAAACGACTGTGCCCCTCTCAATGGATAAGCCCTGGAGTTCTTGCTAACACCGAGTAACAAAAAAAAACACACACACCACACTCACGCAAAATCCGGCTCAAACAAAAACCACAAAACGAGCATAATGAAATAAAAGTAAAAGCCCCGGACGTACGGGACAAATAGATAATGCACGAGATAATTAAAATATGCCGACGGCTCTTTGATGTTCCGTTTGTTCTCGCGGCCTCGCCCGCCGGATACAGGATGTTGTGTGCGCTAGAATTTCATCCGAACGTCATCTCTAATCAAATCATGCCCTCACACTACTTCGTCCAGGCTATCTGCCCGGTTCCGTATTCCGTGGGTCTGCTGGTTCGTACCATTCTACGTCACACCAGGCACATATGTACGACATGCGAGCTCCGGACCAGATACAATCGCACCTCATAAACAGCGCTGTGTACGCGCCGAGGCCAGCGTAGAAGCTGTTGCAAATGACACGATCGTTGCCGGCACCGGGCGTCAGGACGAATTGGCCCAGGACGCCGTTTCCCGTCATGCTGCCGGCATGTCGTGTCGGTGAATATTATCATTTATTCGCAAATTTTCGCTTGTACTGGGTTGTGTGTTTTTTTGTACTGATGCTTTTAGGGAACCACGGACGGATGGCTATGTTCTGCGCGACAAAATGGAACGACGAATGGCGTCCGAATGGGTCCAAATGCTGTTGACTAGCTAGGATGGATAATAGTGTTAATGCACAATGGGAAAGGATTGTGGGCTGTTACGTTATGGTACACACGTGTGGACGTCGTAAGTATTTTCTATATGTTTTTATATGGCAGTATACTAAAGGAAAGAGCTTTGGAGACTAGAGTGTCTCCACTGATATAAAAATAAATAATCTCCTCACATTCTAAAAGAACAATTTTGTCCAATTCAACACGCAACTTAACCACGCGCAATGCCTCCAAATTGATGGCAAGAAATTTGTTTACGTGCACAATCAAACGGCAACAACGGCACCAACCCAATAGAGCACGTCCTCGAATTCCTGCTGCCAGGATTGCTGCTGCATCTGATCTGAAACTCGTGAAACCAAAAATAGGACAACATAAGGCATTCCCGTCGGGATAAAGCGCGTCGGTACGAGCGCTGGGTTACCATCAAACATTCACCGCGTACGACCGTTGACGTTGTCACGCGCACGGTCGTTTCGATTTGCTTGATAATATCGTGAGTTACAGCAAATACATGGTACCGGGGCGAAATTGTAACGTTGTGCCGCACAATTGTGCGATACGGTGAATATTGTTTTTATTAGCAGGCTTGTTTGTCACTCCGGGTGACGATCACGTGTGGACACGCGTGTGCCAGATGCGTTTTATGTGCACGGTTTTCGGGTCGCAAAAAACAAGGAAAGTGTAAACAATTTTCCATCCAGTTGATTCGCGTGAATAATTTCGGGATTCAATGCTCGCGGATAAAGAAATGAGTGGGACATGCGGGTGTTAAATATAACAAATGCAGACAATTTCAGATTTTCCACAATTGCTGGATGCTGTTCAACATAAACTGGGATTTTCCTGGGAATTTGTGCAAGCGTAAGCCGGTTTTGACCAAAGCATTTTAAGCTTATTTGATAAAGTTTCAAAGCGTTTGTGCACAAAATCATGAGAATAATTAGCTCTTTCTAGTTCATCTTGAACAGAGTCTACAAATGACTACATTTGGTAGCTCTTTAGTTATTCCTGGATTAATCTGTCTGCACGGGTGTCCCACTTGAACAAGGTTTATAGAAAGTAAACTTAATTTTGAAAGAGATCCAGAAAATACATCAGATTCCTCATCTATCTTTAAAAATTTAGCTTAAACAGAATCCTATCCTAGCTTTATACTTTGTGCACAAAAACCTTGTGAAAATGCACCATTTGTAGAGGCATTCTTTGTGTAGCACACAACAAGCAATACTCAACTACTTCACTGTAAATGAGACATCATTCACACCAAACCGTATCCTTCCCAATATCCTATCTATACATCTTTAGCACAAACAAATCATTTATCGTCATGCTATCGACTTTACCTCCATTAGTCACCAGCAAACAGTCGGGGAACCTTTTCTTGGACTCCTTCCAGACGGCAGCAAGCAGCATAAAATATTACACCGAACCTGACCGCAAATTACCCTTCCATGTTCGGGGTGATCGTAGACACATGATACTAGTGTGCACATCCGGATCCTTTTCACACTTTTACACTTCGTAGTGCCTTCGGGAGATTTTTTGTTAGAAGGTCTCCCGACCGTCTGGAGGTCCTTTTCTTCCTTTTTATACTGATATCGGAACACATGCAAACTATAAAAAAAAACTCCAAATCACGATATAAAATCTTCCGTCTGTCTAACATTTCGTGTATCACCCATACCAACCCTTGCAATCGATTACTCCTTTATACGGCCGCATGGCTTTTTTGGAAGGCGAACTAGCAAAAACGCTAGACAGTTCCCTACCGTCATCAAGACACCTATCCAACAGTGATCACCCTCCCAGAAAAACACTTGGAACACCGGGTGAACATAAAAAATTACACCCCGAAACACACCCCATTTTTGGTGGGGTCGTTGCTCACCACCAAAATGTGTACTGTGGTTGAGGGCGCTTGCAAATGTCCTTCCGGTGCGGCACCGTGTGTGTGTGTAGTTTGACATTAGCGAGACCTTGCTATCCACTTTCCCTTTTTCGTTCAAGTGAAGGATTTGCCAATCCAGTCCAAACGGGCGACATTCCATGTGCGTTCCACCATGCTGCTGTGACACGGCTAATACGACGTCCTACCAGATCCTGGCGGCGGCGTCCTACCACGCTTGAACCCTGACTGCCCTGAAGGGTCAGAGCCAGTGCTGTGAGTTTGCAACCGGGTGTAAAACCGTTTGACATGCGCAAGCAATGTTTTCAACCCCCGGCACCGAGGCCAACCTGTGGACACGATGGTTGATGGAAAAGTCACATCGTTCCTGTGGTAAGACTCCACCTTCGGAATCCTATGCCACTTATTTTTTCTTTTTATTCTCTCTTTCTCTCTCCCTCCTGTCACTGTTGTGCGGTAATGGAATCCTGCTGATGAGAGTGTGTCATCGAGACGGCTAACGATGGCGCTGATGCAGTTTCGGGAGAAGATTGTTTCACTTCTCGTTCGTTTCTTTTTCATGTTCGGTGAAACCCCATTTACTAGCGTCATTTCGCTTAGCTGTTCAAACTGTTCAAGCTGTACCTATTCAAGGATAACCGGCCGGTTCGCACAGCTGTGCTTTATAGGACCGCTTTAACCACACACACACACAGACTGTGTCTGCTTTCTTGGCGACATTCTTGTCCGCATTTCCCTATAGGAACCAGCCATCGTTACGGCTCATTTCCATCAAGATACCGTACAGCCGATGGAAAACCCTTCGCTAGACTACTAGTTCCAGTAACACACACGTCCAGTGCTCCTTGCTAATCGTGTGCCGTGCACTTGTACAACGGTACGCACGCAACAAAATGCGCGAACGAGCCCGCCCTGCCCGAGGACGACCTTTACGAATAGTTTAAACAGGCATGAAAATATTCATGTCCCGTGGCATTGTACCGTGTCGTTTCGTTGGAAGGAGCCAACTCTTGTACAGCAAACCGAGGCCTCCCCCGAGTTCTGCCGAACGTGTGCATAGAAAACAGGCGAACCAGCGTTTGCCACTCCCTGCAATACGTCCGGAAATCTCAACGAGAAAGGACACTCCAGTCTTGTTTTGTTAGGACGAGGACAGCAAAAGTTGTAAGGGTCCAAGGCAGACATATACGGTAGTATACCCCCGGTGGACTACTGTTCGATCATGTTTGCGTGGAAGTCACCAACACCGTGTGTATGTGTATGCGTATATTTGGGAAGAGGAACTCGATGACGTTCACTTCTACTGTAGGACATAGTAAGCAAATGAAAGCATAAATAAAATATGGCAGCGTCTCGAAAAATTAGAAGGGATATAAATTTTAAATGATTTATGATTATACGATACGGACTAAGTACTGCCACTGCTCGAGGTGCATTAGGTTCACCTTTCCCGAGGTGTTCCGGGGAGTTTCTTGGGGCAATTGGGCTTGCTGTTGAGGTGGGTGAATGGAAATCTTTTCATTCGTGTCATTACAATGGTGAAGGGTGCTTCGCCTTTGGTAGGTTGTTTTTGATGCAGAAAAATCATTTATGACATCATTATTAACTACCGAAAACATATTTCATCGGCTTGTAATACATTTAAATTGACTTCGAAAACGGCTTCCTTGGAGCAACAGTCTAACTTTTGGCATGGATATGATGTGGTAATAACATTTGGTTATAAACACTATTTGATTTTAACGCAAATATTAATCAATGCTTGATTTCAAGCATTCCATGCTTTCATAAAGCCAGTTTCATACTGTTTATTAGATTGCTATAAAAACCGCTAAACAAAAAAAGAATTATGTTTAATATAACTATTTGTTGAATTTTTATATATTCTTCTTCATTTTACCTACATTCGTCGTTAACTCTTCGAATTTATTACCTCATAATCTTATCGTTTCTACTAAAGAAAATCTTTGTAATGCTTTATCCATTTCATACATTCTTGGTGAAGAAGTATCCTTTAGATACGACCCAAAACAACAATCGCCGGCAACATCCTCTCAACCCCGAGAACAGTGTTAACCCAAATCTCACCCCCGAAGCCTCGTTGATTGCACTTAATGCAAGTGTAAACAAAGCGCAGATGCATTTAATTAACACACTCACTCACAAAACGAAACCGAAACCGTTACGGCGTAACCCACGTGAACCCCATTGTTTACTAGCGCATTATCATCAATCTTCGCACGGGCCGCCCGGCGAAGGCACATCGTAGGCTTAGGGCCCTTTTTTGTGGGTACAGGTTGGTCACTTTTGACGAGAATTTTCCACCCTCCACTGGTTTGGCAAATTCACCACCGTGTTGAACCCAAAACGCATCAATCTTATGCCCCTAATCCATCTACGGGATGGACAAAACTTCAAAAAAAAGGAATCCTCTCTAAACATGTCGGGTAAAGTGATACAATCGCGAAAATCTCCCACTTGTCCGCAAAGGGGCAGTTTGGCACAGCAAACGTAAATAAGGGACGGTTCGTGTCTTGATGGTCCATGCACTGAATAACTACCAGCAGAACATGCAGCGTGATAACACGCAGGAAGCGACACTAACCATTACGCAGGACGATACAACGCTGTGAAAGGGATTTCTGGAATCAAAGGACCATGTAACGGAACAAAATGAAACTGAACAGAGCAAAACAAAAAAACACAGGAACACACACAATCTGAATCGAAGTGACACGTCATAGCGTAACCGATTGTTCAAACGTCAACACAGCCGCCAACCAGTGACGGTTCGGTGCTCTGTTCATGAACACCACCCATTATCCTTTTGCACAATATCTACGACGATCAACCCACCACAATCCTTTCCGTTGTTTGAACTTTAGCTTTAGGTCTGTTGATGATGATGGTTTCAGCACTGGAAAAGGATTGTCCGTTTGCTACGTCGAAATTGAAATGATGAATGATGCTTCCCGTTTTGCTAGCAGGGAAGCGTTACAAACGGAGCGATGGAGCAAGCTGCTGTATCTGTCATATCCCGAATGACCGTTTTTAACATTAATTAAATTTACACAGCCTCCACATCCGGGCCGCGTTGTTGAGCTCATCTGTGCTCACAACAGTGCATAAAATCGGGTTAAATGATTTCATTGCAATTTGTGTGCAGATTTCTCAGGATGCACTTGTATTTAATGTTACAGGAAAGGGATTCCAAGTCAGGTTTTTTTCTCGCAAGATCTTTGCTGCATACTCTGAAGATTTTCCACAACGGCATGTCATGTGCAGTATTAGATCTATGTCCTAGGAAGTCCTGAGTGGAAAGGTAGTTGAGAAAGCAAACCTAAAGATGGCCACATTTTGGATCGCTAACAAATTTTGCAAAACTGTTATTGAAATTGATTTGATTTCCTGGGGCAAATATTGAGCGAATATTCTAAAACTTACCCTCTGTGCGCGCGTTTGTTAGTGATTAAGTGTTTACTATCCATACCTAAAATACTTCCATACCTGAAATCCTTAAATATATCGGCTGATCGGTTGATAATTGATCTACTTCCCGGAGTCTCCAAGATGACGAAGCTCTGCTCATGTGCAAAATTTAACGCACGAGATATCACGACTCATAAACTGCCACAAAGGACTGAGATCCAAAACACATACCCAACTCATTGCGCTGTTAAAGTTAAAGTACGTCTAATTAACAAAATCATTGTGCCTTTCCGTTACAGAAAGGTAAATTGAAACTGTATTTGATTCGAACGCGAACTGGAATTGTATCGCTCGCGATGCGCATTCGCGAAACAGAAAGTGGATAATTTTTAATTGATGACTCAAAATCACATTACATCCATCCCGCTGCCCGAAGATAATTATTGGATGCCCCTTCGCACGGAACTACAAACCAATATTGAGCAACAGTAGGAAGAGAGAGAAACAACAAAGATTCCATTCCCATCGAATCTCCGGAGCGCAAGCCTTGTTTCGCGCTCGCCCCAACGAGGAAAGTTTACTTTCGTGCGCTTTGTTTTTATGTAACACTAGGCATCGTCTTTCCGTTTGCTTCGTGTGCGCCGGCCTTCTAATCTCGTTGATTACTGATGCCCCATTCCCGGCACATTCCGTGCTACCTTAGGAAACCACAACGATCACGATGATGATCATCATCATCATGCTCTGGCTTACAAACTATTTACCTCTGGCACTAAACATTACCACCCGTAGATAGGAACTGCATCACCACTGCTCCGACCAGAGCTAGGTTGTTTCTTTCCCAAACCCCATACCTTTCACTTTTTTTGGACTGCTGACTCAATCATTCCGAGGTTTCCGAGCGGTTCCGCCTTCCACAGCATCCGCACAATTCGACGCTAACGCTAACGAGAGCAACAGAAAACGAGTAATCGAAAATAATTACATTTGCATAACAAATTACGGATAATTGTAAGTAATTTGTATCGTCTCGATTCCGACCGGGTTCTTGCCTCGAAATCGTTCGTCAGCGGGAAAAGAAATCCGGCTTGACCAACAGGAAGGTAGAAATACGGTGGCGCATATGAAAGTGAACTGAAGGAAGCGCAAACCCAAACGTACCAGAAGTATGTTTGCTAGTGCTTTTTTGGGAGTTGAGGCCATTCAGCCAACAAACGCTTCAAATACATGTGTCCATCTATTTGATTGACTTCATTTCACTCATCAACGCACTGGTGCGTTCCATCGGTGTGCACTCTTCTCGGGGTAGCATCTTCTGCACGAAGCTTTCGCAAAATAAAAGGAAAGCGATGCTTAAAGGCCACAATTTGTCTCTTAAATTCTTTGCTCAAACAAAACGTACGATCCTTCGTGATGGAACATTACAAGAAAGAGAAACGCACGAGCTCTGCTCAGCTTGACTTGGCGAAACGTTTTCGTCGAGGTGTAGAGGCTCGTGGCCAAAAAGCCACGATGTCGTGACCGGAACATATCGCTGGCAGCAAAGCACTACACGATGCTTCCATTTTGGATGGTTTTGGAAGGTTGAATTGTGTGAGTTCTTTCCGCCGTTTCTTTTTCCTTTATTTGCTTCCCCGCTGATCATTTCCAAATTGTTGTTCATTTTAAGTTGCACTTTTAGTTTACTTGTTTGCTCGGCTCTTCGGTACAGAAATGGTACCGCCTTCAAACCGTATCCGGATCGGAACGCGACGCACGGATACGGTTTTTTTTTCGACGCTGGTGGCAAAAGTCACCACCGGGAAGAACACGGGGCGAAAGATAAACAGAAACCAATCAAGTGAAGAAATCTGTAACAAGTTCAATATGTCAAGACGGTCGTACGGTTCCTCGGGCTGCTATCCTCGTTCGCGGCCCTTTACCCCGCATTTTTGTGGATACACGCTCCGCTGACGAACTCCTTCCGGAAGCCGACCAACATCCCCGACGGGGGAGGGCTGAAAATCCACCCAAAAAACCCTGTAAACTCGCAACAGCGGTGAAGAAGCCCCCGGTTGAAATCCTGTGACGACGAACCACTTTTCGCTACACTTGTCCATTGTTAAGCAGGCAAGACACAGTCGAACCAAGGCGAAGGGTTGTACGACAGCTTTGGAGGGTTTCGCTCCTTGAAGGAGTATTTCTCTATGTGTGAGTGAATCGGTTTGATTTTTTGCTTTATTTCGAACAAAACGTCGTTTAGGTGGATGTGGTTCGATACTGTTCGTTTTTGCCTCCTTCCCGGACAGAGCTCCCGTTATCCTGGATTGCTCGCTGGTGACAGGCACGGAGACACCGGACTGTTTGGAAATGTGCCGTGTCCATTTCAGTAATTGTTTCTACCGGTAGTTTGTGGTTCCATTTCTGTAAAGTACACTCATTCCGCTAAAGTTTCGTAATTGAAAGCTTCTACGTCCATCGCCATTTGTTTTTTTTTTCTCGGACCGGTGAATGTGTGTAAATAGGGATGGAATGTTCCTCTTTCGGATTTAACACATTGTCTGCATTCCGGTGGTTGAGAACGTGAACGAACTTCGTTGGTTCGTGCCATGTGGAGATAATATCGTTTATCAAGTTTTTATACGAGTTTGATCAAATATTTTACCACCATCACATATGCTTGGCAGAAATTAAATTAATTGTTTGTAATAAACTGTGGAGGAAAAAGGTGTAATTTCTGTAATTGGTTCTTCTGTTTGCATTAAATATAACTTCCATTCTATTTTATGGAGCATCTTGTTTTTCGTTATTTTAAATTGAAATAATTAAATATTTTGTATATACCTTATCACTTATACAAAGATTCAATGTACATTAAATTTGTATACTTATTTTTGAGAAACTTGTTTAGGTAATCATAGGGAGGACCCAATTACCTACTTTTACACAACATGCAAGTTATTAGAAACCTATATAAGTTAAAATAAAAAATACGAATATTCTCAAATGTGTATTTAACACTAAAATAAAGACAACGCACAAAAGCCCATAATTTACTGCTATGCAAAAGAATGTAATGTTTAACTTTACAATAAACCTTTTAATTCTCCTGTATGTTCGATGTGAAGATTTTCAAAAGCTCTGAAACCTTCTATTTCACCCAACTACGCGAGCAGCAAATGTACTTCCTTGCACCAAACAAATCATCCTCCCAGCGAGCATTATTCATCACCAGCACACCAACTGCTGCTGCTGCTGCTGCTTGCTCATAAATACACTCTACCAAACTTTTTTCTTGTAGCCTACCCAACACGCCTTCCCAGCCAGCACTCCCGATCTCGAACTTGTGCGCGTAAGTAGTTTAATTTATAATAAAAATAAATTGCATCAAATTAGCTGAAATAACATCATCTTTGCGAAACTTCCTGAGAATGTGCGATTTCGCTAACCATTTTTTTTGTTGCTTCTTTCTTAACAACATCATCCTTCTCTTCCCTGGCCTTGCCTACGTCCCAACTTCGGTACTGTTCCGTACAACTGGTGCAAATAAACTTCGCCAGCAGCATCAGCAGCAGCAGCAGCAACAGCAGTGCCTGAAGAAATGACTTCCATGCTTAAAATTAATGATTGTGAAGAATATTCACTCACTCTTCACCTTTCTGCGCTCATTCGGCGCAGTGATGATGGCTCCTCAGCATAAAATTCAACGTCCCAAATCTTCGCCACCGTTTCGGGGTCATGCAGCCGGGAAAAGTAAGAACGATCTTAGCTACTTAGAGCAATATGCATGCAAATTACAATTTAAGAGTTTTGCGAAAAGTCTTCCCATACAAACGCGTTCGTCGTGAGCGAATCCTTTCGGCTGGTGGATGCCTTGGATGCAGCAACAAAGCTTCCAAAATGCACACACCAATTTTCACACTCCCTTTCTGACCGGGGGAAAATATTTCGCTCGTCGTTGTGCTTGTTTGTTTCTATCACGAACCTGCCAAATGGACCGTTTTTCGTTTTTTTTTTGCTCCCAGTTCCGAGATGTTTCTGGTTCCCATCTTAAACAGCGGTCCGGCTTAAATGCTCCTGCCGCAAAGGTATTTTGCTCGCGTGCTTTCGACCTTATACCGCACCGAAATGTCTTTCGCCCGGCGCGATTTCCCATTTTAAGGAAGCCAAAAGGGCAGCGCAATGTTGATTTTTCTCCTGGTATCTTGACCGCACCGCAGGTCGCACACAATGCCGGTCCCTTTAAACGGGAAATATTTCATTCCTTATTGTCAGCTGCGAGCGAAGAGCTTTTAATGCTAACACCCGGGTCCCCATTCCCGAGCGTTGGGTTCGGTGTTGATTTTGGGATGAAGTTCCTCTTCTTTAATTCATTTCATCCTTTCCACACAGCCGGGCTTTTTATTTTTTGAAACATGAACGAACGGTGTTTTTTTTATTTTTGGAAGTGTACACATTAAAATTACTTTTCACAGTTTCCGCGGTGCGAGCGATGTCCAGTAAGGTGCGAAGCCCCACGGCTTTCCACGGACCATTGCGTGCGGTTGGCCGTAAGAATGATTATGGCGTGAACAAGTTTAATGTCTTCAATTAAAGGCAAGATTTATGAGCATGAGCAGTGAATGTCGAAGCTGGTCGAGCGCGTGAGCTTTACCGGGGTTTGTGTAAGCACCCGCAGCCCTAATGAGTGTGCTGCGAGTGTACGGGATGTGGTCTGGAATTTGTCATCGTCCGCCGGCGTAGAATGTGCCGCCGTTTGTTCGGCACCATCACCGTACAAGGGGTTCGTAGGATTAAAATATGTTTATGGGCAGTCGCAAACAACATCGCATTGTGGCATTGTGCGGTCGTAGAGTATTTATTTTATTTCGCTCATCAGCGAACTCACCTCCGGGTGAGTGATACTCGGAATGCCTTTTAAAGGGTTGTCGGTTTCTCTATATTAAACGCAACACCAAATTTAAGTAGCTTGAATGGGAACCAGAGAAATAGTAAATGGATTTTATAAAATAAATATTTTAATTCAATAAACAAGCAATATTATTCTAAATCTGAAGAAATAAAACAAAGCAAAGATATTAGCTTATTAGCAGAAAACCACTTATTCGTATGAATGTTCCATTGCCTGGTCGATCAACCTTCTGAAGTCTTAAGCATTTGATCGTGGGAGTCAAGTTGTTGCAGAGTATATCTGCCTCAAAGCAGCATTTTACCAGTTCATCACGACTATACTGGAAGCTATATTTCTCAGGGTGTACGTGACACCATCCAGTCTCCAGTGTTCCAGTCTTTTTGCTAATACGCAGATGCGTACTCCCAGAATTGATCATAGATCAGAAATTCCTTTCAATTATGTTTCTATTGATTGAGAGAGGATTTAATTTCCCTAAAATCATATTAAATTCCACTATCGATTGATGAGGCAACCAAAGTCCTAGGATTCGTTTGCGAGCAGTCTCAATACTTCACTGGCCCTGTGAGAGTCAACCCAAGAGAGTTTTAAAGAGAAGAGCATAAACTTGCTATTATACAACGTTATGCAAAAACTTTAGTTAACGTAGGAACCATAACAAATATCGGTTAGTGATGATGCAAAAAATCATTAATTCCTGAAGACTCTCCTTCTTTTACGTTTTCCATTATAAAATTTCGCTAAATTTGATCTGCCCCATAAACTTAAAATTTATATCAAATATTGCAAAAACATTTATTTAGGTTACAAAAAAAGGGTGAATTGACGATCGTTTACGTTACGAACATATTGCTGATAAAACTTTAATTCGTTATGTTACCTTTGCAAACCACAAAACCTTTCACTCCTTGCGCATGTAAAAGAAGCGTAAAATTTGTCACCCTAATTTGAATTTGCCACGAAGGAAAAAACTATCATTCCATAACAACACCCTGCGCCGTATGCCATTTTGGATTTGGAGAACGCTTTTTTCTGCCCGGTTCGTAACGGATGAGCGCACCCAGTGTTCGGCAGATTTCATCAACCGAATGAGATGCCATGCCTTTACGGTGTCCATTCATGTAAAGAAGTTCCCTTTTGTGACCGCATCAGCATCAAAACCTACGGTCCCGAAACTAGTGCACACACACACACAAACACCCATCAGAGCACCGGAACTATCACTCAAGCGGAAACTTTTCGATTAGAAGGGTGGTTTTTGGTTGATGCTGAAGAACTACTCCATCGCCTATCCAGAACCTAATGCCACCGGTTTGTATGTGCGTGTGTGTGTGTGTGTCCGAATGATTTTGGGTAAAACTACTCAGCTTTTAGCACACTGGAAGAAGCATATCCTTTTTTTAAAAGGATTTTCTGCTCTCCATGCACCGTACACTGTGGGTGACCCTAATGGGTCACGGAAAAGCCATCCGTGCGCCATTCACCAGGACGCCGCATCGCATCGCCCGGCCGAAACAAGTGTTCGAACAGGGTAGCGTTACACTTCATTAATTTAAGACAATAGTGCTAGCCGGATGTCAAAGGTTTTAGTGACCGCACGGAAGACACCCTCGAGCCATACTCGACGGTCAGTCTTAAAAAAAAAAAAGAATGGTCCACTTCCACAGAGAGGCGTTCGGGCGTAGCCTCAGCATCCAAATAACAAGCGAAATATGGCAGAAAAAATACCAACACACGCACCGATCCAGGCACGGTTTTGCTTCATCCACCCGAAAGGGCGTCATCCACCAGGGCCAGTCGCAGCAGTCGAAAGTGAGTAAACAGAGCAGAAAAGAAGGACATTCTACGGCCAATTTATCAACCATCCATAACCAGGGTCCATCACCACCATCGGCACGCTTGCACACACACACACACACTTTGCCGGAAGCACTTCAGGGCACGAGCGTGATTTATGACTTCGCCGACTGGAAGATGATGGCGAAGATCAGGTCTACTTTCGCACTACATCGAAACTCATCGAGCGGGAAATGTTTCCATCAAGTACATACTTCGCTTTGCTCACCGAGCAGTAGATGAAGGAAGAGAATTCGAAGGAGAGTTAAAAAAACACAGAGCCACTACCCTACTACACGAACCAGCCTGTTTTCCTTCAATTCATTCATTCAGTCCGTTGCCATTGGCGTCCTTTTTCGATTTCTCTTCCTGTTTTTTTTTTCTTTTCTTGTTCCATACGACCCATCGTTCCGACGTTTACCTCACGGTCACTTTGATAGGCTGTCATCAATCTACTTCCTTCGACGCACTTCACTCGAAGGAGTCGAACGGATGCGGATACATTAGTACAAACAGCAGTAGCAGCAGCAACAGAAAAAAAGACTCCACTGGCGAGAGCATCTGAGCCGATCGAGCGTAATCTTGGTGCAATCCAAGATCAATTAATCAATCAATCATCCAGATTGTGCTCGTTTGGAAAATGGATATGGCTGCAAAAAAATCTCCTCTGCGAGGGATAATCTGCAGGATCTGTTGGCGATTATTTCAGCATCATCATGGCGGAGTTTGCAGCAAATGATGGCTTTCGCTTGAAAGTAAAGTTTACAAAAAGATGTTTGCTTGAAATGTGACTTTAATAGTATTTTCCTAGAAAGCAAACATTTCTTTTCTCCGTCTCTATTGCCCACTGTTCTGCTATTTCCACACTGTTCAACCTGAGAGGGTAGCTAGCGTTCAGTTTGTTTTATAAAAGCAAACCGATAAAAGCGGTAACACCATCCAGAGGCCAACGCACACCCGGTGACGATTTATAGTAACGGCCACTGTACCGAAAATGCTCCGTCAGTCAAGTCCCAAATACGTCCACGGAATGGCCGATGCACGGCGATTACCAACCTACGACCTGCCTGAACCGGTCAGAGCTCGTGGGATACTCTGGCTTGCAGGTCGGAGATGAGTTTCATGAGAAAACGGTTCGACCCAAAACGCGACAAAGCTATATTCCCCCGGCAGTGCTCAACGTCAACGGTGTGTCAATTTTACGATGCCACTGGGTTCATCGTTTGCCACGACGCTCGCATCTCGTGTTTCGTAATGCACAGGACCATCCATTCTAGCCGGTGTGAGACACTTGGGGCACCTACACATTTTACGGACAGTTGTACTAAAAATATCTGGCACTAAGAATTACTATTTATGGGGAAAATATTGGGAACTAGGAAGAAATAGTTTAATCCAGTTCCAAAGTACCTTAAATATGTATGTTATTATAAAAAAATAAATAAAAAATCTAATAAAAAATACTTAATTATTTATGATTAACATGAACTACTACCTTTCTTGGTCTACCAGTATCTTACAAACTTAATGTACTAGTATCTTAAATACTTCAAAATAAATATAAAAAGCGAAATTAAAAGTAAATACTCAATACCTTTTCCTTTCGTCCACCGTGCTAGAAATCAGTCGGACACAATGCATGCGTGTCAGAATCATGGCTTATAATCACAGACCTGGATCTTCCCAACCCCAAAGACGGCGATTTCAAAACTATGCGTAAATCTTCCGCCTCTTTGAGACAAACCAAAGAAACGAAGAAAGGAAAGAAAAAACAAAAACAACATTAACATTTAAACCGCCTGACTGAGAGGTCCATCAGCAGCAGCCTGTGTGCCATTGCTGTCAAGATTCGTTTGTCAGAATGTTTTACACTTCATAAAATTATCACCGCTCTAGATTCTACTTTTTTTCCTGTCCCATGTCGCTCTGCGCACTTCGCAACAACCGCAACCGGCAAGTGGGTGTGATGCTGGGTGGATTGCAAGAATCTCAACACTTCGAGACCTACTACTCCTACTGTGGTCCGGAGCAGCAACAAAATAAACAACAGCAAAAAAAAAACAACCAACCCACCAAATGTTGGTCTGCCCCCTTCCTGGCAGTCGTCAATGGTTTTGACATAAGTCGCGAGCGAGCTGCACGACAAATGACAGCCGCCGTGACCGTGTAATGAGCGACATCTACACGCGAGAGCCGGACAATCCTTGCGCGAGCGCATAAGATGGAGATCCATCGTAGTCACTGACGAGTGGGCCCAGAATCGGACCGACCCGACCGACACATTCCCAGGGTGGGAGTGGTAGGATCGGAGCTAATGTTTTGATTATTTAAATTTCAACGCCACCCGATGCCGTTCAATCGCACAAATCCGTTACACCGGGGCAACTTTTCAACTTTTCGGAGTTGATGTTGCCCCCTCTGACAAACAGCCTGACCTGTTGACCATAAGAAGATTACAAACCGGGGGGAGAAAAAAAAACGGTTTTAGTAAATTCCCATTCGATTGAGCGGCGGTGAAACTAATGCCGAATTGTGGATAACTGATTTAAAATACTCAAGTCCACCATGAGTTCCTCGGGCTTTTCGCTTGCTGCACGTTTAACATTTATCTATTTTCACTCAATCTCTCTCCACAGACACTGGTGGTGCTGGATAACCTTTTGGCATGGCCGAACGGGACCGACCCGTTTCCCGTATGATAATGGAAACTGCTTCACGCAGATTTTGCCATTCGTCGTCGTCGGAGCATTGGGAGTAAATGAAAAAAAAAAACGCCTTCTTCTCACTGCAAGACGAATCTATCTTGCTGTTCTTTAACAGATTGGAAACCGTGTCTGGTCGGACAGATTTCTACGGTTTGGGTTTGTTTTATCTAAAGCTTTTGATGGTGGAAAACAGTGGTACTCAGCAATAGGGCTATCGGAAACAAGAAAAAAAACTTTCCTGCCGCATCGGTGAACGGTAGGTAATCGCCTTTATCAGGCCTTCGGAGTACTGATGCAAATGCATCTAATAGGAGCTTTTGCTGTAGCGATGTTGAAAGTAGCTAAGTCGTCGATTTGTACAAACGTGTCGCAACTATTTGATAAAGAGACCCAAGACACAACTTTTAAAATACAAATATTAAAATTTAAATGGAATTTAGCTTTAAAATTTGCATTGCTTTTACAGTAAGAATTTGTTTTATTTTACAATAAACCAAACGATTTTCGTCGTTCGAAACAAATCGCCATTAAACGTCATCAAACAGTACCGTTAAACTGCAGCACATATAATTCGATTAAACCGTAACATAACTAGCTGAGGTGCTGTTGCCGTTCGCCTCAAAACAGCCGTAAACGGTGCCCACGGACTTCGAAACGAAACGTTGATCGACGCGTCGTGCAAGGCCGACGATAACTACCTCACAATAGAACCGATATTATGGCATTTGCAGCTGAAAAGCGATCTAATCAGCGAACCGTTCAGTGATTTGACACCTTTCGGAAATCCCGTTCTCATTGATTTGCCAGCGCCATTCATGGAACCCGTCGGCGTTTGGACGGTTTTGGACTTTCGGTGCCACGATTTCGGACCTTGTCGGACGCTGACTCCCGCTGAGTTTACAAATTAAAATAAACGATTTCCGAAACCCGGTCGGCCGAAACGTGGCGTGCAAGCTCTATTTAAGGTGCGTGCGTCTTTGTCGCTTTGTATGGTGTCGGTACCATTTTTTTTTACTAGCATTTTACCTTTTCCTACTAAGAAGACGAGAAAAAACTTGGACCTCACCACGCTGCAACACAAATAGCTCGCTTGTCTCACGACCCAATCGCTTGAACCACTACTTCGGGACAGCTCAATCAATGGCGAGTTATCAATCTTAACCGTACTCGACACACGGCGGACATAACAATTGAAAACCAATTTCTGACCGCCAAACTGAACCGTTCCGTTCAAACGAGGCGTTTTTAAAAAAAAATGGCCAATGCCCGATTACGCAACCGCATACGATTCCTTGGCACCTTTCACGCGTTCGGATTCGGGTGCTGTATCAGTCCGACCCCGAACCTTAGGCCTCCCGATGCGCGATGTCAAAAGGTGACGCGAACCGTGGCGTAGAAAGTGAAACGATATCGCTTTTGCCAAGCCTGAGACCCATGCAGCTTTGACACACTCTGTCAGGCAAGTGTTCATTTTCTTCTCTTTCTTTCGGCCCGTCAGCCGTAACCGGCCGCAAGGAAGGTGGACATCCTGCCAGTCCGTTCTACTGGTGTGATGGTGGAGCATTTGACCGGGTCAAAGAATTGGCCAACCATTTGACACGGTGCACCGTGCGCGTATTGAGTAACGCTTTTAGATGATGCCGACGCACATGCCGGCCAACACGTGTATCACATTTCTGCGCCGCATGGCGGTTGATTGATCCTTTGTACTGAACTCTACTAGTGCGGTAGTGCTTAGTATTACGAAATACTAACCGTCAGACCGACAGGTTGCGTATGAGTTGCCTAACAATGTAAATATTCCTAGTTTTTTTTTCTTTTTATTGGAGTTTAACGAGCGATCGTTAATTGCATGTGCTCTATGACTTAATTATGCATAATTCCATTAATTGCAGATAATGAATCGAAAATCAATCAATCATATTGAGCCTTTTTTTTAGTATTGGGTTTACAAAAAAGTTTCAAGCATTGTTTTGGAAATTACTAACAGGAATACCTGATCTAGAACATGGAATTGACCATTATCATCTTCAAAAACATGACAAATCTTATGCCTTATAAGCGTAAGAGTTTTATTTCTAATCATCAACATAAGAATAGTCAATCTTTGATATCGATCATTACCTTCGGCAACTTCAAAGGTGTAGTATTTCTGGATATATCTACTATGGCGTCGTTCAAACAGTCACAAAAAACGTGATTTAGTGATAAAAAGTATCTCTCTAGTACTTCCCATAACATCTTGAAAACCAAAACTTAGAGGCGATCTTACATGAGAATCCTTTCCCGTTCGTCTACCCAATCATGAGAAAAAAGGCTTACAACTCACATATTAACCCAATAGATCGGATCAAAAGCTAAATCTCCTGCACAACACAAATTTTCACACTCACATTTGCTGTCCTTCACCAACACTTTTTGATGGATTATGTCACCGATGTGTGTCGAACGGTTCGGTTCCAGCTATCCGCTTGCAACATATTGACAGGAACGCGTTTCAACGTTTTGACACGTTTACGATATAAATATGATGATATGCATCAGGGCTAACACGAAACTCAAACACTGTGTCACTATTTGTCTCCACTAATAAGGATTAATTTGTTCCGCCTGCTCGCCAAACATTCCGCTCCGTATCAAATTAAAAGTGTCAAAAACACTAATGAAGTTGCAGGTGTACGGCACTGACCGAAGAATACGGGTAGCTCGATTTGCACCTAATGAAACCGCCCGATAAACACAACAGCTCCTAACTTAAATGCCATTTTGGCCAAATTTACAATCAACTCCCATCCACCGGCTACTCTTCGCCTGTGCTAACTTTCAGCAAGATAATCTAATTACAACCTCGAAAACCCGAATTACCAACAAGCGTTTATCGTAAAATAATCGTTCCAGGTTTTTGGGGGATGTGTACATTCCTGGACACAACCGATGCATGCAACGACCAGCACCAACCACACCGCACAGTAAACAACGCTCGGTTAGGATGGTGCCCGAAATTCCCGAAGCATCCCGAGGTTTCGAATTTGAAGGAAGCAGTACACCAACCTAGACACAAACACAAACATACACACCTGTTTCGGAACTCGGACCAAAAACCAGGACCGGTTAAATTATCTCCCGCACGGTGAGTGCATCGTTTAAAACGGTCGAAACTCATCCGGAAAATCCTTAAAACACAACGCCCGAACGTTTTGCAGCTTTGCCAGACAATGTTTACAGTGCAATCCAATTTTCCCGATATTTTACCCAAGCCGGGGTTCGGGATTTTCGGATAGTCAAACATTTGCACAGTGCGTAATGCGAGGCTGCTGTGCCCGGATGCCGGCTAAAACAGTCGGATGTTTGCAATCCAAACGCAACCGATCCGATTAACGCCGATGAACGATCGTTGCTTGCACTTTACGCTCGTTTGGGAAAGAAGTCTTTTAAGTGAGCAAAAATTAATAAATGCAAAATGTACTCTTTTTTAAAATAAAAGTACAACTATTCATCAAGAATGATCAATTACTTATCAATAGTCATAAATATCTAGATATTGCATGCAGAAAGCTGCTTTATAATTTAATTCTGCAAATCGATGGTGTCAATACATCATAAAACTTAATTACATTCGATTACTTCACATCCATTTACTCAGCCACAGCCATAGACATTGATGCTCCTGAAAAGCTGCTTGCAATCAAATTTTTGATTGAATTCTAATATCGGCTCCCCGTCGATGCTGCTTCATTATTAGAACCACCGGGAACTCGATCCGCTTACAGCGACATCCTGACAATAGCGCTACGACAATCTTCCAAATCATTATGAAACGATTGACTAAGTAGAATGTATGAGTATGAGGGTATGAGATTCGGAGGCTGCAATTTGCTCACCAAATGTAATTTAATTCAATGTTCTTCTGCTGTACGCACCGGCGCCACATTAAACAACTCCCAGCCTACATGGGACACAATCGAGTGCAATTTCCCCCGGCGGCAAAGGTGCGTTACAAACCACTCTGCTGCACATTATTACATCATCGAAACCGTTTGGGTAACTTGCCACTTGCGCGGGTGTTTCCAATTGTTTCCATGCCTCCCTCAAGGGTGTGTTGGAGGATGACAAAAGGGAGCCGATAGGAAGTTCCCATCTGTTTCAAGAATTGCTTCCAATAATGACTGATTCCGGAACAAGGATGCCCGACCGGAAACAAATGTTTTACAACCGTGACCGGGAATTGGGGTTGGGATGCCTGTATTGTGCAATCATTTCCGTGCAATATTTCGTGAAAACGAGATTCTATCGCCCGGCCCCCCTCCCCCAAAAGCTGGATTGTCTAAAACTATAGATTCCATCTCAAGCGCCATGTCACCACGGGGTTGGCATACCCCAATCGCAAAACCGCACACCAACCGCACCCGATTGCCGTGGCAATGGGAGTTTTGTTCACTTTAATTACATTACCAAACCTGCCACCACACTGCCAAACTGATAAACGATCTCCATCCGGCGTTGAGAGTTGGAGACCTACGAAGCTTATTGGAGAGGCTTTGCCCAAAGAGATTCAATTAAAATTGATTACTCCAGCAGTTCGCGCTTCCGCTGGCGCTACTAATAACGCGCTGCGATGGAAAAACCACCACTCCCAACCACCCACTAGCACAAAAGGGCCTCGGACTCATTATTCACCACCGCGTACTGGGAACTTTGCTTGGGTGAATTGTACCTCGCAGGGCCCAATTTTCCAAAATCTGAATCTGGGCAGCAGGCAAAAACCAATCTTCGTTGTTTCCCGTTCGTAGAACAAGTGTCTTGTGTCCGGGTTGGGCCTATGTTACGGCACAAAAGTGCATCGTGCAAACTGTACGATGTCCAGCTTTGCGTACACGTGACATTCATCATGCGTGGAATTACCGAACCCATCCCCCAGCACGGGGAGAACGCACCGAGCGGGGAAACGGGAGTCAAACATCAAGGGATGGGGACGGGGCGACACATTGACGAGCATCAAACCGGAACAGATGCACATCACGTGAAAATATGCGTGTGGTCTACTGCTTCGCGTCGTTGTTTGCTTCCATGCCATGGGTGCTCTGGCCGTAGGGTGACGGTCAAGCCGGCATCCAGCCGGCATCGTACTCGTCCCGTAGTTACTTATCCAAAACTGTACGATGGGAAGCGTAAAGATAAACAAGCTGCTGCTTCAACACTCCCTTCCTCTCCCCATTATGTTCCCCTTCTCCCCTCCCAAAACCTAAGCATAGTGTCTTTGTTTTCAAAACACTTCTATGCACTCTCCCATCCGAACCGTGGGGTGGTTTATATGTTTGCCCGTTTTTCACAAACGATCACATTCGATCGTCGGCGGAGGTTAGAATTTTTCATCCGTTTCCATAACAACCGACGGTCTCATTACGTCCACAATCCATACAGACCTCCGGCGGGCGCGTAGATCGTGGCCAGAGTTAAGACTTCAACTGGCGGCCTTCCCTGCCTCGCAATATTGAGCTCCGGGGTACTGCGGGAACTGCGGCGGTAGGCCCCCGGGCCAGGGAATCAAAACTAATTCGGTTCCACGATCGTGATGGTTTGTTTATTTTGAAAATGAAATTCATCCCATTTTGTTTATCCGGTTCGGTGGAGGAACGAACGAGGGACGAATGACGGGATGGATACGGATGAGAGATGTATGGAGTGTCGGTTCTCGTTAACCCTTAAGCTGCTACGCCGGCTATCGAAACATAATAATTATTTAATTGCTAATTCTAGAAAGATATCACTGCGCCAAACATTCGTATGAAATTGTTTTTATGTTAAAAAGTTTTATGAAAATTGTTTGAAAAATTATTAATTGAAGTTTACATGCGGTGTCTTGCGTGTAAAATTCAAAAACTCCCATAAAAATTATATATTATTATGTAATAAACGACATATCGCATACTGGAACTAGTTAAACTTATGTAAGTCAGTGAGTGTTTGAACAATTCAATTGAATTGAAACATTGATAAGTTTAAATCGTAAGGAATATTTTAAATTTGTATGAAAAGCTTGAAAATAATTCTTTAAACTGATGTGCAAACTATTAATTAGAGAAAAACGAGACTGGGCAATTTACGGATGTATTTTTGCTAATATATGAATGCACATTTTTCACAGCAATTTCAATAGATTTTTTTCATCAAATTAGCGTATAATTTGCTTAAAAGAAGGAGTTTTTAATATTTTGAGCATGCCTCATATTACATTTGTATTTAAAAATAAGAAATATTTATTATTTATTATTGTTTATTTATTATTTTTAACATAATCTGCCTCGAAGGCGTGTCTTAAAGCTAACAATTAAGGGAAAGAAGGGAGAGGAGGCACAAAGACGAGAACAAAAAAGTGGCAACGGGACATGATAGTCATATAGATGCTGATTATGCTGAAAGAAATTTGAAACAAATTATCGTTCTTATTACATCAAATATGTATTGGACAAATTTTAAGTTTTACACAACTGCTAAACCATACTTACTTCAAAATTTTCATTTTTATAATAATTATTTATTTTTAGTGTTTTTATCGTCTTTTTTAGTGTTTTAAATTTTAAATTTTAAATTTCAAGTGTAAAAATAAAAACTCTGATAAAAATCTCCATTCGATGTGAAGGGTTATTTTCTTTTGCGCTGCAGCTACCAGGCAGCAGTGGGAAATGAGTCTATCACGATAATGGATCGGTGGGTGGGTGGAAAAATAATTACCAGTAATTATGCTAGCATCGAATAAAGCAGCGCACTGATTAAGAAACAGATGGGAAAAGAAAGCCATGGCCACACAAAAAAAAACCAAACTTATCCCACCACGACCCAAAGTCGATTGATCAAACCCAATGGGTCGTTTCCGTTTTGCCAGTTCCCTTTTGTCCATCGCGCACATAAATGGATTGGAATTTCTTTCAACGGGCAAGAAGAAAAAAAACGCATAAAATCCGATAAAAAACACGACAATGACATTTGGCTTCTTGGCAACCCTTGTACACAGCTCCACAGGTGGGGCAACGGAACAATGCACAATCGATGCACTTTTCGATTCGTTCCACCCTGTGCGGCTTGACGCGATGACGCGATGCTTTCAAACGGTGTAACAAAAAAAAACAGGGTAAAATAAATAAATCACCCATCTTAAAACTAGGACTCGTTAAAGAAACCGGCACATTCAACCCACACGTCTGCCGTATCGAAATCATCGTCTCCAGCCGGTTTCTGTGTGTGTGTGTGTGTGTTTGTCGGCAAAAGTACTGAAGTGATCGTTACGAGCCAGTTAACAAACAATGGGAATCAAAAAGTCAATGGTAAAATATGATAATTTGCACCTTTCGGTACAGTCGTTCGGCAAAAACTAAAAACACACGCCCGGAACACGCGCCCAAGGGCGGAACCGTTTTGCGATGGATGATACCGCCCTGGAATCGGCCCGGGCGTACGGCTGTGTAATCGGAAATTAAGTGAAGTTTGCCTAATGACAAAATTACACACCGTTTGCGTAGTGGAAAGGCGAACAAACGAAACGGTTCGCTGTTCGAGGCTCGGCCGCTACAACGAGGTGATTGAGTTAATTTTATGGCTCTTGCTGAACGGCACAACCGTACGGCCGTACGGTTTGATACGGCTGCATTAATTGCAAATCAGCCGCTGATGGTCAAATGAATTCTTGTAGACAATCATCGCGCGCACGGAAATAAGTTTACATTTGCTTCATAATAAATGGAACATATTTTTAAACCCATTTCTACTGTACAAACATTGCCAACTGTAGGTTTGTGCCCTTACCAAAAACATCTCTCTTGCTCGCTCGCAGAGCTGCACATTGTAGTAACTAATTGAGTCGCTTAGGTTCATAACCGCACCACACTTCTCTAGAGCCGGCCCGCGTGTTACCAAACCCGTGCGAAACCGCTTCCCGCTGGATTAAAACGTCTCTTTTGCTCAACTAAGAAAGGCAATCAATTACTTTGTACACGCAGCCATGTACAAAGCCCGCATCCGCGGCGTTACGATGCAGCGCACAGAAATACGCCTCAGTCATGCTATAAACACCCAACATAATATCCCCCACACCCGCTTCTTTATCCGCCCGCATCCCCAACCCCCGTTGTGTCGGGGCGGAAAACGGCTTTGGAAAAATCCATCAATAATAAATGCAAGTCATGTCATCGCGCGACGGTCTGTGTGCGCTGCAGGCTGCACAAAATCTGCGCAGCGCGGTAGAAGAAAAACGCAACGAATAACACTAACAGCAAAGACACATAGCATATCTGCGCACAGCAAAAATACTCACTCGAAACCATGCTCTGGGCATGCAGAAAGTGCAACACATTCGCAACACATCAAGTCAAACAAAACGCACTGCCCGCAGGTTCGCCGAAGCGGCCGCCGCCGAGGCTACGTAAATGAAACGTGCTAGAACGCGCCACTAATTTATTGCATTGAGATAGCGGCACGATGGCTTCGGAATAAATAATCAATTTCTTTCTTTCGCACACGTTAATGGTAAAGGGTTTGGCAAGAGGGAAATCGGTGGAAGATCGCGAGTGAGAGACACACCGTGACGAAGACGTCGTCAACGGCGGCGTTTGGGACATGGATGCCGCCTGCGCAAAACCAAGCCACCGCTAGAGTCGTCCTCATCGTCATCGCTGATAAATGATTCATATTTGTACCCAACATTGCACGCGATGCATAACGAATCGATTGTGTCCGACCCGCACCGGATAATGGTGGCGTTGATTCGGGGCGATGCATCCACACGCGCATCCAGCCGGCAGTGAGTAGCAGAGAGCGATGTGGGTGAGGACGCGACTGTTTTTGCAACTGTTTTGCGCAGTGTGTCTGCCAGCGGAAACCGGAGAACCTGCCACGGCTTCCGGTCACCGGAACGTGCGAAAGGATGCATTGGATGCAGCGGAAATGCAAAACAGACCATAAACCTCCGACAGAATGCATTCAATTCAGCATGATGGTGAATGGCATTGCATGCCAGTGCAGCAAATCGGTGGCGTNCGCATCCAGCCGGCAGTGAGTAGCAGAGAGCGATGTGGGTGAGGACGCGACTGTTTTTGCAACTGTTTTGCGCAGTGTGTCTGCCAGCGGAAACCGGAGAACCTGCCACGGCTTCCGGTCACCGGAACGTGCGAAAGGATGCATTGGATGCAGCGGAAATGCAAAACAGACCATAAACCTCCGACAGAATGCATTCAATTCAGCATGATGGTGAATGGCATTGCATGCCAGTGCAGCAAATCGGTGGTGTGATAAAAATTCGAATGATGTAAGACCATTACTTGTTTGCTGGAGTAGCACGCATACACACATTTTATCTAAACGAGGAAAAATCACAATGTGACAGTTCAATATACAATTGTAAGCAGAAAAGTTAATGTTTTAGACAAGTACCAAAGCTATTCTCCAGAAGATAACAAAAATCTCGATCCTTCAATGTCTCAATGAAGTCTCAAGGTTTACAATATCAAACCAAATGAGCTTTGAACAACAGGTGTTCATCCGTAACAGTTTATTTAGAGTGATCTGAAACCTATAATAGTGAATCCTTGCACTGTATGTGGTATAGATAACTTTTCATAAGTATTATAAAAATGGAAATATTAATGGGATATATCAATAATTTACACTGATCATCGAACAGGAACACTTCAGAAGTGATCCTTTCCTTATTGATATCAAATTATCTTTTAAAAAGCAATTTTGTGATATATCGTAAGTATCTGGCATCTGACTGAAGATGATCTCCTGACAGACTATAATAGTCTACGTCTTTACTGTCATGGTTGACCATGTACCTAGAATTCTAACTAAACTTAAGAAACGCATAAAGACAACATTGAACTCTGCTCCTTGAACTCTGCCCCATAGTTCTCTTCCCTTGATTGTCAAGGTCTTCTGTAAACCGTAACTACTGATCATTTCACGAGAGTTCAGAGGTATGCGGTAGAGTACTACTGGGATTGAGTTGTTATGTCCAAAAGACCAAAATTTCAAGAGCAATCTGAATGTCTTCCGTTTCTTTCAATTGTAAAGTTACACCACACCCCCGAAAGCCTTTCAGGCATCCTGTCAAACGACAATTCCAAAAACTGGAATAATTCTTCTTGGCGAAATTGAAAATCTCAGATTTTCAACAACCCTTGAATTGATAGTATGTTTATTTATTAATGGTACTGTCCGGGCGGTGTTTGGTTCTAATTCTGTCTGTCATTTAGTACTATACCCTATCAAGAATTATACTCCTCAATAGTTTACCAAATGAATGATGGAGTTTTTTTGACGATAATGTCTTGGAGGAATGTGTTTTCTACCGGATTTAATGAGAGGCACAACTCCGAAGCATTCCCAAAAGCTGTTGACATAACCAACTCCAAGGTATCTGTTAAGTAAGTTAATAATCGAGAAGACAATCTTTGCCTGTGATTTTCATGTTTTAACCAATTTCCATCGTTACTGATCGTTACTAGAGTTACTACCAGATTGCGCAAAACGATAACCAACAAGCCAAACTACTTCTTTTTTAATTCGACGAAGAATGGCCTTACACCTAAGACTAACCATTCTACTATCGAAGGAATTGAAATCACTTGACGATCATTAAACCGTTTCTGTTTATTTTCATCATATTATAACCCCAATCAAATGCTTATGCTTTTTAGCTTCCCACTCTCGAAAAATGCATTCGTGTACCTCCGAGCGGCAACGTTGTTCCACCTGGCTGGAGCAGATACAGTTTATCATGCTGCACACGAAAATAGATAGCGTTTTTGCTACGTGACCCCCACGACCCGATCGAGGCGGAGATCTAGCACTGTTGCAAAAGTGGTACGGCAGTAACGAAAACCGCGCAATCTGCGCAAAGTACGGAACCCCCTCGAGGTGTTCCACGGTTGCGTAATGCCATTGCACACTTTCGATTTCTGGCGAGCGCGCTCCGGCACCGATACGGTACCACGCTGAGCAGTGCAAATAAGAAACTGATGTATCCGAATGATAAATGACTGCGAGTCCCATCCGGAACGCCGAAACGATTCAGCTGCCTTTCCCTTTTTTGCCTCCAATTCCATCGCCACCTCACTGTGCCAGCCTTATGCGATTCCACCTGGATTGGCCCCCTTGCTGGCTTCCTCCGAGTGAGCTGCACCAATCGCACATGAAAGGGAGATTTTTAATCGAAAAATGGAACCTACCTACAACCAGCAGTTGAGCGAGACAGAGAGAGAGGGAGAGAGAGAGAGGATAACCCCCG
Organism: Anopheles rivulorum; assembly: GCA_018908115.1. Lineage (NCBI taxonomy): Eukaryota > Metazoa > Arthropoda > Insecta > Diptera > Culicidae > Anopheles > Anopheles rivulorum. Next base: position 17,538,526 of record STHB01000010.1, read on the forward strand.
ACGGGTCGCAAGGCGAGGCCATTCGTTTGGGGCGGATGAATCGCAGCAAAAGGCGTGAAACTAAAATCACCGCATGATACTGGCCGGTCACAGTGAGTCCGCGACCTCGACTGGACGATTCCAAATCGAATATCGTTGGGCGAGCGGTTTTGGCGTGCTGGGATGTGTTTTTTTCCCTTTCCTTTCCTTTCCAGCCATGAGCAGTGATGATTTCTTTCCTTCCCGGGAGACTTTGGTGCACGTGCTGTCCTGGCTGCAGTCACTTGCTGCAGAGGATGAAGCATTTGAAATGAATTTTAGAGAGCAAAAGACTCACGCAGTACTTGCCCGTTGTGAAGGTACTTTTAATCGAAAATCCATCCCTTAACTACGTTGCTTAAATTATTCCGCACAAAGCCAACTTTCCCACCAGTTCTCAGGCTCCCAATCCTACTGTCCATTACCAAAGCATTTTAACTCATTTGTGCAAAATCACTTGTATACATTATCGGTGTCGTTTCATGAATTATCAAAAACAAATAAACACGTCCCACCATAAGTTGTGGGGACCGACTTTAAAAAAAACGAGGAGTGTGCAAACATGGAGCCTGATCTTGTTGAACTAACAGATTAACTTGATCAAACGAGGTTAAGCTGAAACTAAACTCTGAACTCGCCTGCGCCTGGGCCCTTGCGCCAGCAAAACTACATAATTACGCCTCCCAGCCACACACACACACACAGAAACATGCGACCGATTTCCAAATATCTCAGCTGTCAATCAACCGGAGCGGCTGTTCGATGCTGGAGGATCAAGGCGTACGCGACGCGACCTGCCATCGTCGGCATCGGATGGCTGTTGTGGCTGGTGGCCGGCTCGAAGATATTTAGCTCACAAAGCTGCTGGTAGGAAAGCGGCACTATCCTCACCTCTACAACCAGTTTCTTTACCTCCCCCATCCCCCATCCCTCGGCTCTCTCCATCATGAGGGTCTTCTCATCGAACTGAACGCATATAGCAGCAAATAAGCTAACCGCCTCCTTGAATAGAACCATGCATCCAAAGAAGAAACCGTAACGCCACAACTTCCAACTTCTCTCAAGCGTTCGCGATCGCGAAAGAATTGGTTTGACGCAGCGTGTCGGCTAATGGGGGACCAAGGCCACTCCGAATGCGCCAAACGTAATCAATTATTCCGCCATGCTGTGTGCGGAGATGTGGCGGTTTTTGAATACTTTATACTTTCATGCTTCATTCCCAAAGAGCATCCAATGCCGGCCATGTGGTGCAGGCAAAATGGTGCTGTTGCTGTTGTCCAAACTACCCGCCGATGTGGAATTAATTCCACGAAGCAGCATGAAAGCATGATGGCGCTGCATTAAATAAGAGTCAACGATGCGCTTGACCGACGAATTCCAATGCTTTCATCAGTTTCGAAGAAGCTAGCGAATTCCCCGTGGTCCGTGTACTCATTCCGGTCATGCATTCCACGCGACATTGTTCAAGGTGGCAATGTCATACTTCTCCAGAACACCGCTCGGTCACTTTGTTGTACTTTAAATCACATTGTAAACGCAACGGACACGCATTGGAATTACTAAAATTAACATCATCGATACATCCAACAATGTCAAATTTTCTTTGCACCAAATGGGAAACTGATAGGGTATTTTGCGACAT